>CM042316.1:26874670-27069670 GCA_023566125.1 Zingel zingel
CCCGCCCTAACAGGTGCAACAAAGCCAACAGGAGACTGAGGGAGCTGTCAATCAAGCCCACAGTCCTGACAAGAATATAATCAGAAACGTATGTGGGTGGACGTAACTCTGTGGGTGGACTATAGGTGTGTAGGGGCTTTAACTAATTGTTGGTTTGCTGTCACATTTTAAAGGAAAAGTATTACAACTTGGGTTTTAATTTCATAGCTCTAGTCATGGGCCTATTTTTATCAGTGTTAGAAATGATGGCGTGAGCTACACAAATGAAAAAGTTTGAATAGACATGTCTTTTAAAATCACATCAGTAGCAACTACTCTGCTCGTGTCTTTCTTAATTTCTCCTGTTTGAAATTCACTTCCTTGCTCTTAATAGCTGTGTTTTGCAAACAGCTGCTCTGGGTCACATGCCTTATCAGATTGTTAACACATAATAAGTCCACGCACTCTTGCACACATCAAAGTCTGACTATGCAACGTCCCCTTTGTTGTTGCTTTGAGCACATACTGTATACCATTATTACTTTGCTGGTGTGAGGAGGAGGAGAATTTCTTGGAAGATGTGTACACACAGAATACACATGCAAATGGGCACACACACACAATACATATACGCACTTACACACACACACACACACACACACACACACACACACACACACACACACACACACACACACACACACACACACACACATTTACAGCCAAGGCATGTCTGAAAAGAGCCCTTTGATGGTACGGCCCTCACTCCTCATTTGCCGTTTGAGTTGGCATTGGCAGAGTTCTCCTGAGGTCCCCTGGCCCCTGCACACACACACACACACACACACACACACACACACACACACACACACACACACACACACACACACACTCTCTCTCTCAACACACACACACACACATGCACACAGCCCTGAAAGCTTCATGGAGCCTGCAGGGAGTCAAACTGCTCTCACCTGTTGTCTCTGGCAGCCTAAGAGGGGACGATTAGCGCCCAGCACTGACAATATGCTCTTTGTTCCCCTCTTTCTCTCACTCTCCCTCTCTGCCATCTCATACTTGCAGTCTGTCACTTCTGCCACTGCTCATTTCTCCCTCTGCCCAGCCTTCTGTCTTCCTCGGTTCCTACTTCTCAATGTCTCTCTGTCACTCTTTGTCTATGCGTCCATCTAGCTCGCTTACTATTTCTGTCTCCCTCCCCTCTTTCTCTCGCTCTCTCTGTTTCTATCCGCCTCTAATGCCCTTGTGGCCATGAAAGCAGTGTATGGAAAACAGTTGAGCACTTTATCACAGATCATCGAGGTAATCCCTTGCAAATACGCTCTGTGATGGCGCTGCGCACATGTCCTGCAGAGGTCTTGTCACTGGACCAATCACAGCGTCCAAGGCCAGATTTAACTAAGTTAGCTTTGCACTGATATCAAGAATTGGAGGTCAAATGTTTTAAACATTAGTATCAACGTACAGGATGAATCATGCTCCAGAGAAATGTGCAGTTCGCAGCACATGTTCCATCTGAATGCTTTAGCATGTATTAGTGTCATCCTTGACTGGCATCTGTGGGTGAGAGGGTGTAACAGCGGTACGTGTGTCCCAGCACAAAGGCCGCAAACAGCCCTGGTGTGACATTTCTACAGGCTGGGTCATAGATGTACAGCTGTATAAAGTGGCCTTTATGACCAGAGGGGAAGACCTCTGTGAGATCTGGGAAAGTCGTGCTAGCGTTCCTCTGTACATTGAAAACATGGTGGACAGCATTGGGTGGGGGAGGGGGTTGAGGTGCAGAAAGGAAAGGCGTGTCTTTCAGCTCAGTATCAGCTACACTTAAAAATTAAAATAGCATTCTTAAGAGGCTCCTTGGTTTCAGTCATCTTCAGTTGGTGTTAAAGGAGAAAGAAATCCACCCTAAAGTACAGTTATATTAACTATTAGGAGCAAACCTTACATTGTTTAATCCATTTAGTTTGGTAGTATATTTATTATAATTCCTGCGTATAATAACTGGTCCAATGTAATGTGATATTTCCAGTACAAATACAATACAGTTTAACAGCAAAAGCTGTAACATCAATGTAGATGAGTTTTCTGACAATTTAAGGAACAAGAAAACTCACAAGCACTTCAACTTATTTCAGTATTTCACTTGAAATAGTTGAAATACTGAAAGAAGTTTAAGTGGCAGTTGAAATGGAGGGGTGAAAGAAGGTAAAGTGTCGGTTTAGGTGAAAGTCTGAGCAAAGTTGGAGTGTCAATTTCATTGAAAATGAAGTCAAATTACTGAATATTTAGTTGAACTTTAAGCACTGAAAGCAACTGAAATGTCAGTCAAATTGTAAGTGACCTGGATGTGTCAGGTGAAGTGGAAGTCCTGAAAATAAATTAGTGTCAATTGAGCTGTATAATCTGAAAGGAAATATTGAAGTGTAAAGCAGATTAAGTAAATTGTCTATGAATATATGATGTATGAAATAAATGGAGACTTATTCTTTGACAAAGGAACATTTGAGCTTATTACAGTGCCTTGCGAAAGTATTCGGCCCCCTTGAACTTTTCGACCTTTTGCCACATTTCAGGCTTCAAACATAAAGATATAAAACTGTAATTTGTTGTGAAGAATCAACAACAAGTGGGACACAATCATAAAGTGGAACGACATTTATTGGATATTTCAAACTTTTTTAACAGATAAAAAACTGAAAAATTGGGCGTGCAAAATTATTCAGCCCCCTTAATTACATCTGTAAGTCGCTTGGGGTATGTCTCTATCAGTTTTGCACATCGAGAGACTGACATTTTTGCCCATTCCTCCTTGCAAAACAGCTGGAGCTCAGTGAGGTTGGATGGAGAGCGTTTGTGAGCAGCAGTTTTCAGTTCTTTTCACAGATTCTCGATTGGATTCAGGTCTGGACTTTGACTTGGCCATTCTAACACCTGGATATGTTTATTTGTGAACCATTCCATTGTAGATTTTGCTTTATGTTTTGGATCATTGTCTTGTTGGAAGACAAATCTCCGTCCCAGTCTCAGGTCTTTTGCAGACTCCATCAGGTTTTCTTCCAGAATGGTCCTGTATTTGGCTCCATCCATCTTCCCATCAATTTGAACCATCTTCCCTGTCCCTGCTGAAGAAAAGCAGGCCCAAACCATGATGCTGCCACCACCATGTTTGACAGTGGGAATGGTGTGTTCAGGGTGATGAGCTGTGTTGCTTTTATGCCAAACATAACGTTTTGCATTGTTGCCAAAAAGTTCGATTTTGGTTTCATCTGACCAGACCACCTTCTTCCACATGTTTGGTGTGTCTCCCAGGTGGCTTGTGGCAAACTTTAAACGACACTTTTTATGGATATCTTTAAGAAATGGCTTTCTTCTTGCCACTCTTCCATAAAGGCCAGATTTGTGCAGTATACGACTGATTGTTGTCCTATGGACAGAGTCTCCCACCTCAGCTGTAGATCTCTGCAGTTCATCCAGAGTGATCATGGGCCTCTTGGCTGCATCTCTGATCAGTCTTCTCCTTGTATGAGCTGAAAGTTTAGAGGGACGGCCGGGTCTTCGTAGATTTGCAGTGGTCTGATACTCCTTCCATTTCAATATTATCGCTTGCACAGTGCTCCTTGGGATGTTTAAAGCTTGGGAAATCTTTTTGTATCCAAATCCGGCTTTAAACTTCTCCACAACAGTATCTCGGACCTGCCTGGTGTGTTCCTTGTTCTTCATGATGCTCTCTGCTCTTTAAACGGACCTCTGAGACTATCACAGAGCAGGTGCATTTATACGGAGACTTGATTACACACAGGTGGATTCTATTTTTCATCATTAGTCATTTAGGTCAACATTGGATCATTCAGAGATCCTCACTGAACTTCTGGAGAGAGTTTGCTGCACTGAAAGTAAAGGGGCGGAATAATTTTGCACGCCCAATTTTTCAGTTTTTTATCTGTTTTATAAAGTTTGAAATATCCAATAAATTTCGTTCCACTTCATGATTGTGTCCCACTTGTTGTTGATTCTTCACAAAAAATTACAGTTTAATATCTTTATGTTTGAAGCCTGAAATGTGGCAAAAGGTCGAAAAGTTCAAGGGGGCCGAATACTTTCGCAAGACACTGTACAGAGTAGACAGAAGTGTCTGTGGTAGAATTACAGTATGAAAAAGCAAAAATTATATTATTATTAGGTAAACATACAATGATGTATTAAATGTTGTAAAAATTCACTGAGAATGTCTGCTCAGAGTGTCTACAGGTACCGGTAGACATTGTGCATGAGGTTGGGAGCAGCAAACCCACCAATCAGTCCAAATTCATGGGTTGTTTATCTGACATAAGTCCCTTATCACACCTGCTGATACTGTGCTTCTTTTCACCTGACCAGTGTGCAAACACAACGGGCTGTGCATGTACAATGTACACACAACTGAACAATGACTTTAGTGTGATTGGTAAGGAGAAGGTAAAACAGTAAATATGTACATTTTGCAGATACTCTCGCCACATTTAGCATTCATAACCAGACTAATTTATAGTCAAGTGAATTTATTCATAGAGCACATTTAAAAACAACCAAGCTGTACTTTACAGAGAAATTATAACACATTTAGATAATTAAAATGAAAAAAGATACAGTAAATGTATCAGATATAGAAACCCACCATTAGTCAACAGAAACACTTACTCACGTAACTGCCCTCTTGTTTCTGTTGGCCCCTCTGAAATTGTGGCACAGTGACTTGGTTTGAGTTGGCACTGGTGAGCTGAAGCACAAAAACACTACCTGTCAGTTCCTGGAGGCTTGTATCGTCTCCCGGAAAAAGCAGTGGCAGATTGAGTTCTGTCTTCTATTGGGCTGTAGTTCATTCGTATGAACCATCCCTTACAACATGCTATAAAATGTGAAGTAGGATGTAATTTTACCTGACCACGATGCCTTTTTCAACTCTGAGCTGGAGTGACGACCCTAGAAATGCTGGCAGTAAAAAGAAAAAAAATCACATCTGAGCCAATCTCTCTCTGTAGTTCTTTTACCATCCATTGAAGTCTAAATTCATTTGGAGATGACAGAATAAACTTGGCTGCTTCAGCTGACTGCAGAGAGCATTGGCTTTTGTATTTCTTTTGTAAGTCTTGTCAAAGATCCTGCTACCAATTTGATTAATAAATGGAAATAAGTTTCAAAATCAGTGTTCCTTTAAATGAAGCGTGTCTCAGGGCTGCAGGGCTCTGGGAACATCAAACTGTTGTAGGAGTGAAGACAGTAGTGCTCATGACTATTGAGACACATCAACAAGATGTGGGATAGGAAAGAATAGATAGGGCAGTGGAAGTGATGGCGTGGTGAGTTTACCTTCTCCAATGTTGTAAAGATGTTTGAGGCGTGTGAGTATGGTGTGTTTGGTTTCTCCTATGTAATGTTTGTTACAGATTGTACATGTGATAATGTAAATAGTATTGCTAGCGTGCAGGGAGTAGGATTGAAGAATGGGGTGGGCCGTCTGGATATGTGGGTTAAAGATGAATTTTCTGTTTTTGTAAAGAGTGTTGTGTTGGGTGTTGGTGGCAGGTCTATGGTCTGTAAATTGGGAGCGGACAAGTACGTCTTGGAGGTTTTTGTTTTTTCAGTAGGCAGAGATAGTTTTGTGGTTATGGAAGGCTTGGTGTTGTGATTGTAGGCTAGTGTAATTGTGTTTAATATGGTGGTGTAATCTATGTGGTCTGTTGGGAATAGGTGGATACAAATGGGATGATCTTCTGGATGATTGAAGGGTTGGGAACTGGTACATTGGGCAGTGTTTTGTGTGAGGGCTCGGAAAGGGACCCGCCTCCAAGGGAAAAATAGGGTTGGGGGTTGGGGTGCAGACCCTGTTTAAGAGTGGGAGAGGGGGAAGGGTTAAGGTTAGGGTTAGGGTTAGGGTGAGGATGGTGATGAGGGTAGGGTGTGGGATGCAGCCACTGTTTAAGGGAGGAAGAGAGACAGTTAGGGTTAGGAAAGGGGTTGGGTAAAGGATAGGGGATGGGATGCAGACCCTGGTTAGGGTGGAGGAGTAAGGCAGGTGGGAGAGTAGGAGGCAGGAGCCCGACCAAGTTCGGGACTTGGACTGGTGTAGGAGAATTGTTGGAGCGAGTAGGAGTGAGGGCGGCCATGGTGCTGTTTTTAATGGAGCGGAGAAATCGTTTGCTGTATCCTCTGGTCCTGAGACTGGTGAATAGAGTGGTGATGGCTGTCTGGAAGTCTAGTTGGTGAGAAGAAAGGCGGTGAAATCGGATAATCTGGGACTTTATGATACCTTTGAACGTGTGTTTGTGTGGTAACTGTTTTTGTGGAGGAGTGCATGTGTATCAGTTGGTTTAAAGTAAACCTTGGTAAAAAGGCAGTTATGTGTTGGATTGGTTGGCTGGAAGAAAACCGTGGTGTCTAGAAAATTGACCTGTGCTGGATCTATTGTGTGCTTAACCTTAATGGAAGGATGATGGTTGTTGAGGATATTGAGGAAATCTGGGAAGAGGGAGATGTCATGCGTCCAAATACCAAATATGTCGTCTAAGAAGCGAAGGTAGAGAAGGGGTTGATGTGGAAACTTGGCCAGTGCCTCTCGCTCCCACTCGCTCATGTAGATGTTAGCGTATGATGGTGCAAAACGTTGACCCATGGCTGTCCCTTGAACCTGGAGGTAATGTTTGTTATTGAAAAGAAAGTCGTTATTAATGAGGCAAAGGTTTAAGAGTTGTAGGATGTCTTTGTCTGGTCTTTCAGGGTTGGGATATTTGTTGAAAACTGATTTGACTGCCTGTAACCCTGTTGTGGTGTTTATGTTTCTATATAAGCTGTCTATGTCAATGGTGAAGAAATGTGAGTGCTGGGGGATAACCATGGGTCGAATGATGTCCAGAAAATGGTATGTGTCCTTAATGTAGCTTGGGTGTTGAACAGAAAGGGACCCAAGGAAATGTTCAATGTATGTGGAAATATTGTAAGATGTGCTGTTGCAATCTGAGACTATGGGTCTACCAGGAGGAACCTCATAGGGAATGGTCCAGGTGTGGAGTTCTTTATGAATTTTTGGTGAAATGGTGAGAAATTTTCTATGGTAGAGTGATTTGATAATGTCCCTAAGTTGTGTTTGTAGTTGAATGCCTGATTGACATTATGGTTAGGGTTAAGGTTAGGGTTAGGTGCCTTGAAGTCAACGGTTGCAGCGCTGCCTGGAAGGAGACGTTGGGGGCTTAAAACACCATTGAGCACTTTCTGCTGTCGCCTACAAACTGCAATGCACAGTGTTTGTCAGTCAACATCAGCTGTCTCATACAGTTTTGGGCTAAGCCATGTCAGTTGCACAGAACAGGCGTATTGGTCATTACTGCGTCTGGTGTTTGTGTGATGGACTGTAGAGAGGAGACAGCAGTGGAGGTAGTAGCAGCTCAGACCTGCTCAGTAACCAACACTGCCCAAGTGAGCTCTTAGGAATACAGCCATTACTGTGCTTTAGGGCTTCAGTGATGGGCCATGACAGATTGAGTCCCCTCTATGGATTGGGGCCTCTCTGCTCTCAGACACGCTAGAGCTTTATTAGACTTCAGTATGCCTTCCTGTGGAACCACGTCGCCCAGCGTGACCTGGATCGCTCCGGTCCCTGATTGGCCGGGAGCCCCCAAGCTACGGGCCATGATGCTCTCAGACACGTGCTGTAAATCAGCAAGCCAAACCATTCAGACATGTGCTGTAAATCAACAGGCCGGAACATTGACACCCAAGGAAGCTAATACTCTCCTGTCGGTGAACATGCATCATAACTCACATCTGCTTAACCTGAAAAGGGACAGCACTTCATTTGGAGGGGAGTGAGCGTACAACTCTTGGATGAAAATCTTGAGCCAAGCTGAAAAGTTACATTACCTTATATGCACTAACTCAGTCTTTTATGACCCTGCTCCGTTCCCAGCAATGTTAAAAAATGTTGCTTTCAGAATACATCGCTATCTTTTAGAAATTCACATATAATATTCATGTTTTCTCAATCCTGGAGACACAAGCTTCTCCGTCCAACAGCTGTTAGATGATGCATTCTTGTTAACAGGATTTATGTGGAGAAGTAAGAGCAATCAATATTTTAGCTCATCTTCCATTCCACTGTTGAGGCTGAGAGAGTTTGCTATGCTGGCTGGAGCTTTATAAGATCAAGAACACAGAGAAGTACATTATTGAATGTTGACAGGCTAAGCTCTGGTTGATGAATGTCCTGCACAGTGGCAGCTTTCCCAAAATCATATCACCACACTGCCATGCTGAGACAGTATGTACAGAGAGAGAGAATATATTCACCCATATGCTTAATGGGAGTGCAAATATTTCATTGCTCTGGCCTGAATTAATGCAGATTTAGTGAATATTAACAACTTTGTCCTATAGTATAAGTCAGAAAGTCAAGATTAAACAACATGTGAGTTTAGCCTACACTGTTAATATACTGTAGATGATGAGGATGTGGAGAATTGCATGTACATAGGGAAGTCTCCCAGCAAACTTGCAGTTCAAGACACTGACAGGCGAATTGACAAAATGATTGTGCAGCTTTTGCGGCCACTAAACCTCCACAAATTAGACAAAAAGACACCGTGTAATTCTCAAAGAATTGCTCATGGATAGAATATAATTATTTTATTGTCATTGCACAACGAAGTACAACGAAATTAAGTAGCAATCCTATGCTCTTGGCAAGTACTCAAATAAAGAAATATGCAGACATTTGGCATAAACTTGTCCCCTTGCAAATGAGCCTCATTGCAAAAACAGTCTATTCACAAAGATCAGCGCAAATAACCACATGCAGTTAGGGGTGTCCTCTGCTTCAAATCATGCCATCTTCTTTTACAGTCTGAATTTGAAAACACCAACAGCACTGACAGACTGGGATATTAAATCCCAAATACGGTCTTTCCCTCTCAAGTTTAAATTCCTTTCCCTGAAGTTCTGAGGAATTCCTCTGCACCTCGTCGGTCAGGACTGCGGTCTGAAAATGTTTTTTTTTTTACCTTTCTCTGTCATTATTCTGCCTACTGTGTTCTTGCACACATGGATGATTATAATCGGATGCAGATAATCAGCTGCAAAACTTTATGGCTGTGTTTGCACTGAAAATGTCATTAGCACAATATCTTTTGTGAATCTGACCTTGAGGCGGGGTAGATAGAGGAATGATGTGCAAATGGTGCCATCAGCAGCCGCAATCCATTCTTTGTGAATTTTCTCGTGAGTCTTTAGCCATACTAGAAATACAAAGCCAAAAGTGGGATGTCATGTTCGGCCTAGCCTCTTTTCCACTGGCTTCTGCAATGCAATCTCTCAATCAGCATTTCTTTCATCTGTCTTTCTGGAAAAAAAATCACGTTCTTAGGGTTTACTCTCTAAGACAAAGCAGCTTCTACTACAGCTGTTGCCATTACGAAGTCAAACGATTACGTTGTGTGCACAGAAAAAAATGATGGCTCCCCGTGGGTGCTTGCATCACTGTAACGTGGTTTCGCCCATATCTATAAGTGTATGTTTTCAAAGTTTCTAAATGTAATCGGATGTCTAAAAAGCTTCACAGCATTCACTCCTCACTGTCCTGCTGTTACATTACAGACATGACTGAACTGTGACCCCTCAACTCATCCAAGGACTCTCCTCTTCTGTCAAGCCGTGACGTTTAGCCTGAAAAATGGTGTTTAAAAAAAAAAAAAAGTCTTTTATCACAACACCACCTCATGCAAAGGCAGATGAAGTGGTGGGGAACTGAGAATGTATACACAGGGATTTTTAAGAAGCCTGACAGAAAGCTAAAGAAGTGCAAAAAAGTGGTGTCTATTAACTAAAAAATACATACTCAAACCAAACAAAAAAATGGCAACCTCACAGCAAGCTGCCAACTCCTTGCTCCTTCTTTTTTTTGTCCTGAAGGCACTTTTTAATCTCAGCCTCACATAACTGGAACCTACCACCTGTACAGGTAAGTATAGAGTGAGCTAAACTGAAAGAGCAACGTCTGGAAAATACCATTAGATTCACATAGATCAGTTACTGCTAACATTACCATTTCTAAATATGGGCACCCACAGCAATAATGATCCCAAATATTATAAAAATGTAATATACTGAAAAGCTATTTTACCTATTCTCTTTTCACCTTAGGCGTGCCCAGCCCCTCCCTGCTGAGAGGACCTAATCAGGCACACCTGCATGCACTCTCTTTGATTGACCAGCTGATCTACCCCCACGTCATAAAAACGTAATAACAAAAAACTATGAACCCATAAACCAACTAAATGGCCTATTTTATTTTGTACACAGCAAATGATAATTTATTGAATAAACTGAAACGTAATACTGAAATTAAGGATTAAGCAGACACAGGACATTGTTGAGAACAGGGCCTAGTGAAAAGGGAGAAAGGCAGGTTTATATATATAAACATATGGAGAGAGCCACACAGCATGTTCCAAGGCTGTATTTTTTTAGTTATTAGTGTTGTTACAAATAATTCCCTCTGTAATTATTATAAATAATGATACAATTTTTTCAGGCTACAGGGATCTAGAAATGCAAATTACAAAGCAATAGTGGCCAAAAATCTGACTATGGTGGCTGAAACATTTTGTAGTTTAATTTAGCATGTTGATTGAGCAAAGAGTATTTTTTTGGAACTCAGTTCTTCAGTGATTAAAGTGGTAAGAAAAACTTTCTTTTTTTAGTCAGAGAGAGAGAGTCCTATGTGTACACAACACAAAAAAATCTTTGTCTGTTTTCTTCCTGCCTTTTCCGCTGCCCGTATCGCTCACTCCTCCACATGTCGAAACCATTCAAGGTTTATCTTTTATGCCCACTGCACAGAGGAGGTTGTTATGAGTCAGAGTTAGCAACTGGAAACCTGAACATCAGTGTTTTAGATCTTTATTATCTCGGAGATCAGTTTTCTGCTGTACAGTTTGGCATAGGGGGTTTTTATCTAACATCATCCTCCCTACAGTGCCTCAGTGTTGATGAGGGCATGAGGTGACCCAACACACACACACACACACACACACACACACACACACACAGTCACGTTAAAACCTATATTATCTGCATAGGACTGTTATAATTACCACCTGATTAAATGTGAATGAATTCAAAATGTTACTAAGGGTCACTGCTCAGACAAGTCACCCCAGATAAAGACATATCCTGTATTTCTGCTACTTGGGACACATTTACAGAAAAAAAAAACTTGTGCAGCCGTGTCAGAGTGGCTTCCTCTTCTCTGATGCTGGCCGGGTGTTATTTGTTCCACTAGCATGACAGATGAATGAAGCAACGTCACTGGCAGATAGTTTATAAAATTCAACAGCCCAGACTATATATGCATGGAAATGTCTGCTCTGTTGCATAAAAGGTTTCTGGAGGTGTATCTGGTTGGAAATCTTATACAAGGATCCAACTGTAGCTGTGATTGTCAGTAGTTCCCTTTTTTAAATGAGCTGAGTAATTATACCACATTATATGTGGATTTTTTTACTTATTCCACAAAAATACAAACGTTCTCATTGGAAGAAAAAAAATAAAAAATGGAAAGGATTTAGCCAAATGTAAACTTAATGTGTGGTTTTTGGAAGTTTGTATTTTTGAAAGACGGGTGTAAGGTGAGATTGGATTAAAATATCAAATCGGCTTTTGGGCCGATTACAAAAGAAACAGGACTTTTATACGTCCTCTTCAGCAAACCAGAGTAGGTTGTGTCCATTGGCGGCTGGTGAATGTGCGCTCTATGTCCTGACAGACAGAAGAATGAAGTGCTTTATTACCTCTGTGCAGGGCTGCCAATCATTATAGGTATCCCTCAGACTGCTGCAAAAACAACCAGAATGTATTAAAATATGTAGTTCCATGCACATGTATTCATTGTTGTCCTCGTACAATAGTGCATACAGTATTCCTGCAGTGAACCATAAAGTCCCTGTAAACAGAGAGGATTTAGTAATGTTATCACGCACTGCTGTCATTTTATCTCTCAGAGAAAATCCACATCGTCCCATCTTTTTCACCTCTTTAGTGGGAGTTCAACCATCTCCACACTCTCCACACCCACTCCCAGTGTCACACTCCCAATCTGACTCAAATCCCAGCTGATCCCGTTTTATCACCAATATCACACCAGAAAGAATCCTGGAGCCAGCTCCTATCTGATGGTTTTGGTCGCTGCCTTTCCTCTGACTTTCATTCCCAGTGTTGATAAGCATCAATATAATACTATATCCACCTCATAGCTACACAGCAACATAGATTGTTGTTCAATGCAATCCCAAATGACTCAATCGTATCTTAGCGTCTTTAGCAGAGTTTGCTCAGTTGTCATGGAGAGGGATCTGTTGACTTGCAAACTGTCATGAGTTAGCTTTTCTTCCGTGTTGGCTTATAAGTTAAGCATAAAAGTACATTCTTCACCTTGTATATAGTAGTTTGACAAATCAATCCAAACTTGAGGTCCACATAGTAGCTAGTAAACTCCACTTTAAGTCCAGGATATAGGACAAAGGACATAGGTCCCATCTCAAAGTTCAGCCAATCGTCCACCACCTTGCACTTCATGAGGCACAGTAAAGTTGCTGTTTTTGCTTCTGTGGACATGGCTCTTTCAAGTTATTTATTAATTTTTTTCCAAGGGATGATTCTAGACCTCAACACAAAAAACCTCAACGCCAGACTAGTATGGCACTAATATCCTGAAAGAAAAAAAGGTTTACAACCAACAACTCTTGTATATTTTCAAAGCCTAAAGCTACTTTGCTGTATTACTGGAAGCTGTTGTTGCCTCTGAAGGATCCACAGAGGTAACATCAATCTCCTCAGGGGCCTATACTTGCCTCGCTGTACTGCTGTTGGCACAGGGGCAGTAAGGGGATCCACAGGCTATCAGCAGACCATCAGTATCATCCAGGGTATCTGTATCATCTCTGGCATGTTCCAACTCAGGAGCCAGATTCTGTATCTCCTTCCATTACTCCATCGCTAAATCAAAGATGAAAGATCGCAGACAGCCCACCATCGAAGAAGAGAAGCGATCTCCTTCATTTGAGTTTTGCAATTAAGTCATTGTTTAATCTCTGGCATTGCAGTGTGTTTCCACATGCCACCCGAATTCCATAACAGTGCTGCTTTATGCTGCAACATACCCTGCCAGCACTTATCATATCAGCACATACGACTGGCAGGAGTTTGTTAAACATCACATTTTCAGGCATGCTCAAACACAAACTGCTGCTCAGTCACTCACTTTGTCAGATGGCATTGGTCTGGTCTTGCATAAAACAAAAACCTCGAAATCTTAGACAAGTATCAGAACAAGGCAGAACTCTGTCTAGCCTGCACCCCCCCCCCCCACCACCACCACCACCACCCTCTTATACACACATACCGCCCGCTGACCCCCACCACCATATGCCAAAAATTATCATACAAGTTTCTCTTTGTATCCATATTTAAACATGATGGAGAAGAATTGGGCCTTTATATGAGGGGGAGGTTGTGTGTTTATCCAGCAGCGCCAGCACCAGGAAACAAGAGAAAGCCCCCATTGCTGCTGGTGGAAGCAGGAAAGGGTCGGAGACTGCGGGGTTGGCGGGAGGAGAGGTGAATGGAGACAGGGAGAGAGAGAGGAGGAGAAAAAAACTCTTTGAATGACAGTCATTTAGGAACCTGGACTTTTTATGATTTTCCTACTTTTGGGAAAACATACAGACTTCTGGGTATGGCACTTGGGACAAACTCAAAGACGTCTTTTACCATCAAAAAGTGTGTGTGTGTGTGTGTGTGTGTGTGTGTGTGTGTGTGTGTGTGTGTGTGTGTGTGTGTGTGTGTGTGTGTGTGTGTGCGTGTGTGTGGGTGCATGTGTAACACATCTTTGCATGAGCAATATGTACAATAAGTAAAATTTGTCAAACAAATCTTCCAGTGGAACTGACATTTGGATTCTCCTTACTTTTTGTGTAATGCCTAGTTCACACCACATGACTTTAGCCCTGATTTCCCAATTGTCGTTTTTAGAGCTTTCCGACAAAAGCCCCAGATCAGAGGCAAGTCAGCATTGGCTAGGCGCTTGCAAATCGGCACTCAAGCGCTGTGGGTGAAATGTTCATAGATTAAAGAGTAAAGAGTGCTGTGTATCACACAATAGCAACGGCTATGTCATGCCCATAACAAGGGGGTCAGCCCTATGTTCCCTCAAGGAAAGTGACCTTGTATTCATCTTGGTTTAGGGGTTAGGGTTGAGGGAACATAGCACATAGCTCCCACAGCAAGCTAACTGCGTGCTAGTTCGTTGGAAGTAAAACTATATTGCTAACTATTTTCAGAGCCTGCCCAAATAGAAATTGCACTAATACAAGTACATAAAAAACAAAAAACATGAAAACTGAAATTCCTTCTTTTTACTAATCGCAATTTTGATCAAATAGGCACCACAAGTTCTGGAGCCAGTGGCGGCGCCAGAGATTTTCTTTTGCTGGTGCTATGGGGTTGCTCGACATTTCAGTGAGGGTGCTCTAAAATTTAGAGTTTCCCTTGACACACATGCAAACAATACACACACACACGCGCAGATACGCACCCACCTCTGCCATGGTTTACTAAGCGAGCCAACGAGAGGGAGAAAGAGATTGATTTATGTTTTTTAACTAAAGTTAAACTAAAGTTGCCGATACAACAGCACCATAAAACTCTGATTAGCCCACCGAACATATTTCAAATACCAGCCAACAAGCCGGGTTTACACAATCATTACTACAGCTTTCATACAGTAGCTTATATTTGCAGAAAAGTAATGCAGCAGGCCAAATACACCACAGACAGCCAACCGCACACATAAACACACACGCACGCATCATCACACAGTATTCATACTTGCACACATGGTAAAAATAATGTAGTCATCATATCTGTACATAACAGATAAAGTCTCCACAGGTTGACGTTTAGGGAGTAAAAAAATGACACTTTGCTAATGTTACACTCACTTCGCTAATCCTAACAGCTACCAAATGTTGCGTTCTTCTTCTTCTGTGTAAATACGTTACTGCAGAATTAAGGTCAAAAGTTTAATGTGTGCTGCGCCCATGCCGAATAGGATCCCCTGTGTTTGCTTCATGTTTTTTTAGTCTAAAAATAATCGGTTTGTTTCAGTAATGTATTTATTCATTTTTCAAATATAAATTAGACTATTTACACATTAACAAAAATATGTTTTTATAAATAAACCACAGCAATTTCTTGGGGGTGCTATGGGAATCCTAGGGGCAGCTACAGCACCCCAAAGCCCCTCCCTGGCGCCGCCTATGCCCAAGCAAAAGTTTTAATGTCATCAGTTGGAGTGAAGAAGCTTGAAGATGCCATCCTCAAAATAAGCTGTACATTTTGTGCCATTTCCTTTCTGTCTTGAGAAAATAAAGCCTTCAAGATGTTTTTAGTGCCCTAGCCTCATGAAACTGAAATATTCTGTGCCAGCAAATTATTAAGAAATGAATAAAGTGCAGGAATGCGAGGTTTTTAAATGGTCCTACTGATGGATCTGTGTTTTCACCCGTGTCAAAACAGAGCCAGGATTGAATGGGCCTCCTCATGACCCCCTGGCCTCGGTTCCATGTTTAGGCCGCTCGGGAAAGCCTGAGGTTTGGAGGCTTCTAACCACAACGACCTTCTCGCTCCTTTCACTTTATTTTTTGAGCTTTTTTATTCCGAAATGAGGCACTGGATAAATTATGTTGACTATGAAGGCCCGCTTGTTCACGTAGAATAATAAAGAAAGGATACCCTGGTGGAGGACTTTGCAGTAATTTCGCCTGTATGTCTGGGCTAAAGAGTTGGCTGAGCGAGCAGAGAGAAGAGAGAGAGAGCAGGGCAGAGCCTGTCTCATTTCCTCCATGATGGATGAGCCTATTAGCTGTCAAGTGTTAACGCAGGTTTAGCCTTACACCTCTGCCTCCAGACACACACACACACACACACACACATATACACACACACACACACACACACACACACTTATTATGGCAGGAGGAACTGCTAAAGATGAGATGACAAGATCAAGTTTGGAAAAAGGTTTGAATCAATAGCTACATTTCAGTCAAGCAACCTGCATATATTCTGTTTGTAACCAATCCATAAGAAGTCAAAGCATCTTCACACCGGTTTCTCTTCACACATTTGTAGAAGTTGTTGTTTATGAAGGTTTGACACGAGGTATATTTGAGCCACTCTGCTGTGAAACATCGCAATTATTTTTAAATTACACTGCTTAACGCTATTTTCATGTCACAAACTGGCTCAGAAAATGTAACAAGGGAGTACAAATAAGGTTAGGCTTAAAAACATTTACATCAACACATTTATTAAACTAAGGTTAACACAAAAACAGAAAATCCAACACTGAAACGAGAGAACAGACTAAAAAAGGAGAGTTGTAACAAGGGACAGGTGACATGAGGGCTGACGAGGAACAGGTGAAACACATCAGTGCAGGGCAGACAATCACAAAGGCGGGAAAACACACAAGGCAGGAAGTAAAACAAGACATGACACATGAGAAGAACCTACAAAATAAAAAACAGGAAAACAGCAAAACCCAGGATCATGACAGTGTGACCAAAATCTTAGACAGTAAACTGGATTAAGCATCAAGGTTAATTTTTGACCTTCAGAATAATTTGAAAAAAACAAAGTCAAGGTCCACTTACCTACTCCCAATCATCATTTTATCTGTAGCACATTTTAAGACTTGTTGTTATGTAATTAGAACAACTAGCTCGCATGTCAACAGAGTCATCTCCGTGACAACTGAACTACAGCTGATGAAGCCCATGTCATATGGTTGGAAACCCTGGAAGAAGAACACATTAGCACATTCATAGGGACAAATGCACATATGCTAACATCCCACTCCTCCACACAAACACACACACACACACACACACACACACACACCCTTCAGATGTAAACTGCTTCCAGAGAAGAGTCCACCTGATTCCCTCATCCATCCACAGGTTATAAATAGGACTTGTTTGACGTACCAGTGCTGAGGCTTACAGGGTGGGCAGATGGAGGGAGTGGTGATGGAGGGTCAAAGATAGTTGATATCCCTGTGCTTGTCCTCTAACCGCTCTCACTCTCTATATAACCCCCCTTCATTCTGCTGCCAGCTCTCTCTCACATGCAACTCTTTTCTTTCTTTCTTTCTTTCTTTCTTTCTTTCTTTCTTTCTTTCTTTCTTTCTTTCTTTCTTTCTTCTCTATCTCACCATGTGTCCTCCCTCACTCACTCTGTGTAGCATGTGTCACTCACACTCTCTCTGGCATGCACTCTATCCCTAATGCTCTCTCTCTCTCTCTTTCTCTCTCTCTCTCTTTCCAGCTGACAGCATGTAATTAAAATGGTCAAACTCATGAAAACATGACAAATGGCAAGAGGTATTTGTGCTTCATCATCATCGCTGCAGACGCTCTCGCTCTCTTTCTCTCTCTGTCTCGCTCAGCTGGAGCTCGGCTGGCAGCTTGTAATCGAACTGCTCAGACACATAGCAAATGGTCGAAGATATTTGTGCTTCATCATCATAATTTTAGTGGAGCCCAAACCCCTCCCCCTGGACATATCTACAGACTTGGCTGGAGCACAGAATGAGTCAACATGTGTTAATATATGAATTATGATTCCTTTTGGTCTGCACATTTCCCAACAGAGAGTCCCTGAGAAACGGGATATGCAGATTAACAAGATTAAAGAAGATCAGGCAGATTAAACACAGAGCCCAAGTGAGTGGAGAACAACAAATTGATTTTAAACTCCGTCTTATAGGAGCGTATAATTTTTGGCTCACGTTGTGTGATAACTGCTAATCTCTGAAGTGCTCTAAAACCAAACAAGCCTGGAGGATCAAACTTCCTGGTGCCATGTTGGAAGCTTCTTCTGGTAAGATAACAGAGATAAAACAGTAATGAAGATAAGACAGGAGAAACCATGCTGGGCTGCTGACCTGGGTTTGATCACCAACAGTTAGTTCTGACAGTTAATACAACACACTGATAAAAATATTTGCTTGGGTCACATTGTGTCACTCAGATCATCAACAAACCTTCTTAGACATGATGGATATTTACAGGAGTTTAGGAGTTACAGTTACAGCTTCTCTTCCTTTAAAGGAATAGTTCAACATTTTGGTAAATATTAGAGGTGCTCGTAGGTTGATTTTGCTACCTATGTTAGAACCAGGATAGTTATTTCCCCGTTTCCAGTATTTGTGAAGAAAATGGATGGCAATGACATGGTCAAACATCTTAAATGTAAAATTGTGTAAATGTTTATAGAAGTTTTTGTTGTTGTGCCAAGCTCACAGAACAATTATTTTGTAATAATGAGAAAATGAGAAAATGAAACATGAGAACGAAATTACACAGATGTCCTTTTGTAACACAACACCACCCCGGGATTCCTCCATGAACAGGCCCGTTTTCCTCTCTTAATGGTGTCTTAAGACTTTTTCAACCTTTCACTGAGTGTCTAAAAGTGCTGGAGGAAAGGAGTTACGGCATAGGTCTGGTGTGTGTTTTTAATTTCTTGTTTTGGGATTGATACTAGTTATATCTGGGTACTCATACAAAGATGAATGTGATTACATGAGTCATATTTGTACTTGACTTTACCAGCCCAAACACAGTCTTAACAAAAAGTTAACATTTTTCATATTATATTTCATATTTATTTCAGAGATATTACTGTATATTGAACTGCAATATACTGTGAGGTGATATTTTGCCTACCACGTTTATCACGTTGCAGTGTCTATTTGTGCCGTGAAGTCTTTTTTTGATCAAAGTACCAGTTGAATCCAAATAAAGAACAGTGGTTAAAGAATAAGTTGTTTCTTTTTAATTCACAATGTAGCACAAAGCACTGCAGGCAGAGGTAAATCATGCTGTTTTATTGTAGCTAACGCATGTTAATAATGATTTGATAACATGAAATTGCAGACAATTACACACACAGGAATGTCAGCAGAGAATGCAACGTCTGGAATATCAACAACTGCTCCCTGCTGCCAAACGCATAATCAAGTTGTTTCGGTATCTCCAGCTATCTAAAGCAGCCATCTTTCAGCTATCCTAAGCAGCTATCTTATGTCTCTGTCCCCTCCGACATCAGACAAGAACAGAACAGTGAGAGGCAGACAACACTGGATACATACTGATAGTGCAGGGGTCTTGTTTTCCCATGTGTGTTGCCAGCATCTGATGTATAAATAGGCACCAAGCTGTTTGTGTGTGAGTGCAGGCTTAAGTTATGTGGCTATAGCTTGATATGGGCTGTACGTGGCTGCGAAGCTGCGGCTGGGCAGGCAGCTACGGTGGGTCGGCCTGTCGGTGTCTTCTCATGTCCCGAGATCTGAGAGGCCTCTCCCAGGAGGTGGTGACGGGCAGCAGAAGGGCATGGATTCAGAGTATTTTGGTGTTAATTGAGCTTATTGGCCTGCTATTCACAGCCTTGACATATGATTGATTTAAAGACTAGTGTGAGACTACGATAGTGCTGACCTCTCCAATGGCGACTCCTTAGATATGGCCTTAGGACTGCACAGCTGTGAGGAATAATCCTCTCCCTTCATTTTTTTTTTTTCAAAGTAGAGCGAGCAATCCACCCTCCTTCAGTGTTTTATTAGTTTTCTGAGAGAAATGTGAGGGCCTGGCAGGGGGCTGGCACTTGAACCTGTGCACCGTGGAGGGTTTTCTAGACTGGTGCACTAGTTAGACAAACAGCTATTAAACATTTACCAGGACCTGTTGAATTAAGCCTACCTGGTTAAATAAAGGTTAAATTAAAAGACCTGTTAAAACAAAAATCCAACAATGTACAGTATTAAAGGTACATGTATAGATTGACATTCTGGAAAATACGTGTATTTGTTTTCTTGCCGAGAGTTAGATGAGAATATCAATACCACTCTTATGTCGATACGCTAAATATGAAGCTGGAGACAGCAGCCAGTTAGCTTAGCTTTGCATTAAGACTGGAAACAGGGGGAAACAGCTAGCCCAGCTCTGTCCAAAGGTAATAAAATCCACCTACAAGCACCTCTGAAAGCTAACGATTAACATGGTTTATCTTTATGTTTATGTACAAAAACCAAAACGTAGAAAGGACAATTTGTAGTTTTACAGCCAAGAAATAGTCAGACACATGACCCCTTGTAAAACTGCTTTTATAGGGGGTGATGTGAAAGTGGTATCGATATTCTCATGTAACTCTCGGCAAGAAGGCGAATAATTTCCCAAAATATTAAACATTCATGTAAAATGAATCTCAAATGTCCAAATACTGCACAACTTATCTCACTATGATTTAAAATGCCAAGAAGGCAGAAGACTTACTGAGCATATTTGAAATTCAACCTTACTTTATGTTTTTTTCCCATACTTTAAGTACAGTTTCTAAAGCTGATTGACAGGCCTTGACAAAATAAACGGCAACTGCAAGTGTTATTTCAAGTCAGATATGCTACTTGTTCCTTTAACCTTGCTCACTACACTGCTCCCCTCAGTCCATTTTTAGTCCTTCCCGGCCGGCCTGGCCAACAGTCTAAAGTCGCTCACTAGCTGCACTCCGACCCATAGTGAAATATAATCAATCCCAGCACTTACCAGTGCAGAGGACACCTGCGGAGAATTCTTATTCTGGGAAAGAAGAATATAACATCTTCTTCAATTATACAACCTTGGCAAACAGACATTGTTTCTTATCATATCCTCTCACAGAAATTCTAACAATTTTAACAACTAAACATCATTGTTTAGGCTTCCCTCCCCTAAAAACGTTATCTTTAGATATTTCTAAATCCTCTGACCCCAATTTCCCTCTGCACAAAGCCTCAGCCATTCAAAACACCCCCACTCCTCTCCACTATGGCTGTATGAGCGTGTAGTAGTATTGCTTTCAACTGCATTGCTCCCCAAGGACATCCGAGAGTGGACCTGAGTGTGCCCAGAAACTTCAGCCTTTAAAAACAAAGCAGAGACATTTAACTGTTGCAAATTGAGCCATTTAGCATTGGCCTTTCTGTGCAAACACCCACACATACATAAACACATACATCAGTAGTCTATTTCATTTTTGACCTCTTTATTTTTCTCAGCATTATCTGCTTATACAAACGTTTTGGACACTGTGGATACTTTCATGAATGCCTTTTACAGGACGAAAGCCCATTTATTTTAGAAAATCCTTTAACATGTGTTGCTCTTGGTACCTCACATTAGGGTATCTTTACAGTGACTGTGTGTGGACACCGAGTACAGCAGAACCAGAGAGAGTGTTGACATTCAGACTTCATGATCTCTCAAAAGTATGGATAAACATCCTGATGTTGAAACATAGTTATTCTCTGAACTGATAAATACTAAATATGGTTAGTTTACCTACATCTGAGGTATTGTATCATCACATAACTTTAGGTCTGTCTTCCTATTATGGACACTCAGTGGTTATTTGCTCTTTACTGCTGTTGTAAACATCTGTAACTCTTTTTGTATTTCTCCATTTTCTTTTTTAGTTGATGATTCAGCTGCAGGGCTGAAATCCTATAGACCTCTTTCCCACAGGATCCATTTTGAACTTATGTCACAGTCAGGGTGGGATAGTTCAGAGTAAGGCCAGCTGTTGTGCACCAACTGCTTCTATACAAACTATTAATAGTCTATACGAATAGAATAGTATTCTATACTATTATTATGTATTAGTATTTATCTGTAGTAATTAATTCATGTAAAAGTTATTAATAGTTACTTTCTCTTTTTAAATGTATAAATGTATGTATGTTGTAAATGTAAACAGCAAGCATTTTGTATTCTGTATTCTTGTAGTGTATTGAATGTGAAACTATTTGTTGTCTTGCACGCCTACGCTTTTCTTGGCCAGGTCACCGTTGCAAATGAGAACCTGTTCTCAACGGCCTACCTGGTTAAATAAAGGTTAAATTAAAAGAAAATTTAAAAATCAAGAATGAAATAAAATAAACAGTTAGGGACTTTTAGCTTTGCGATATTTAAGATGCAGATTTTACTAAATTGGCCGCAACTCAATATCAGGTGATGTCAAAGATCAAAGATGTCCATAGACCACATATACATACATAGTCCACATCTTTACCAGAATCCAATGTTGCCAACGTAGCAATGACTAGTTGTTGCAATTTTTGAGTTGGTTGACTTTATTTGATAAAAGCAACTAGTGACAAGTTTTCACATACAGTATGTTTTCTCTGATGTTGATTTGTGCGTTTTTATAGATTCCAAAAAATCTGGTATGTGTTGTTGTCCTGAAAAGCACAATGCAGAGGCAGAGCAGGAAAAGTTAAAAGGCAGGTCTCTTCTTGATTCAAAAACTAGGTCAGCCACAGGTAAGCTGTCACCAAAACAGACCCAAAAGGGAGCAAAAAAGCGAGCCTAAACGAAAGAAAAACTAGAGCTGGACGCTAAGGCCGATCAGCACAACAAACGCTGGCGATAATGAACTGCTGGTCCTGTATGTTTACTGGGTGGCTGATTAGGGGAATGGAGGTGTGCAGGCAGGTGATGCTCAGGTGACTGGGAAACAGCAAGAAAAGCTGGTGACAAAAAGCCTTTTACACAGAAGACATAACCACTGTTAATCATATACCTAAACCTGCTTCTGGTGCGCTACTGTGCAACCCCCTCACTCTAAATAGGGGACTGTAGAAAATATATCCTATTTATACCAATCATCACCTGGCAACTTGTTAAAACCTTTTTAGCAACATGTAGTCACTCTCCTTGAAAGAGGGCTGGCAACACTGCTAAAATGTTGCCTGTAGCCAGCTGGTAGCTAAAACAGATAACTCAAAATATATAGCAGCGACTGTGCCCTAATGCTATAATATATGTAATTTTTGTACATTAAAGTATACACTTTATAGTCACTGTAGGTTGACAAAGCACAATATGATGGTACAAGAACAAGAAATAAATGTACTAAAGTGATGTTTTACTATTAATAAAAGTTGCACCGATTGGCGTGCATGTAAGGAACACCACTACCAATTTAAAATCTGAAAACTTTACAAATGGCTGTCAAAAATGCTTTCCAAGGATTTTTTACATTAATGTCTGTTTTGTATGTCTAGTCTAGCCTAGTAGCTCGGTTGGCTTGGATGCATTATTCTGAATTAGTTGACTTTACTAGAAATTTGCAGGGAAACCCATTGCCTTAAACCGTCTAAGTTTTTTACACAAGGTGAAACTTAACAAGTCAAGTTGTATTAAAGATGCAGTAGGTAAGACTTATAAAACTAACTTTCTGTCATATTTGCTGAAACTGACCCTATGTTCAAGTTTAACTACCTGAAGCAGGTAATAAAAAAAAAAGAATCCGGTTCCTCTGGCACCACCTACAGCCTGTAGTGCGATTTGCAAAAATCCACAGCTCCCTGTTTAGATTCACCAATCAGGGCCGGGGGGGGGGGGGGGGGGGGTCTAACTGCGTGTCAATCACTGCTCAGGCGCACACATTCATTCTCCCTCGTGGGGGGAGGGGCTTAGGAGACAGTTTGGGCTTTAGCAGAAAGAGGGGGAGGGACTTAGAAGTTGTCTGTGTTCAAATTCTTTGGCTAAGTCCTGGATCTTCACAATCCTACCTACAGAACCTTTAACACAGAGCAGTAAGTTGATGCAGTAGACAAATCAAGTTTACATTAGTAGGCATTACAAAAAATCATTAGTAAACAAATAATTTTTTTCTGGAGTCATGTTGTCTAAAATAAGCATGTTAACTTTTTATATTAATGAACGTTGTTTACATTCAAGCCATTGCCAAATGAGTTGCTACAAAGCTAATTAAGACAGCTTAATCAGCTCCACAAAACTCTCTCTGTATTTCTCAGTATGGCTATGTTCAGAAGATTGTGGCATCCGGTGACTTTCGTGCACAGACACTCAAGTGACGATAATTACCTCTTCTGAAGTGTCCATCACGTTTTTTTTAATTGTGTCCTCCTTGGCTACTAACAACTGTGTTGAGGAGGGGTGGAGGTGGTGCGCGATCACGGAAGGCTTGTATCATGTGGACGCGCCAACAGTTTTGTTGTCATCTATCTATAAATTGCAGGAACGTCTGTCTGTCTGTCTGTGTGTGTGTTATGCACGTATCTCTAGAACTGTTAGTCCGATGGATTTCAAACTGGTTCATGGGTCGGGTGGGTAGCGCACTGCCATGAGTCCATGACGCTAATGTCTGATTACTCCATGTTTTCATTGTGATATTTTGTGATTACATTCTGAATCTGCAGCGTTCTCTGTCAGGTAAATACAGTAGTACAATGTCTTCCTCTGATGTAGAAGTAGCCTACACTGTAAGTCAGTAGTAGGTTGTATAGTGGAGTTGCATATTAAGTGGTTTGGGGTCCTTCTGTAAGTCATTTTGGGGTACAATTTGGTTTTGATGAATTCTACAAGCAGCAATACCACAGGCCAAGTAATCGCCTGTTCCAAACAGGCACATTTTCAACAAGCACTGCACTAGTTACTTAGAATTCCGGGGAGACAGAAACTACGCTCAATAGCTTTAAACATGCAAAAAACAAGAAATACAAAACATTTGGCTACTTATCACTAAGGAAATGCTTTGTTTATATTAGTTTTTTCTTTATAACAGCACAGCTTTAAGAATAATGCATCCAATACATTATTTCTAATAACATTTGAAATGTCACAAGATGCATACAACATTGAAGTTCTCCAATATATTACATTGTATGGAATATTTCACTCAAGATGGACACTGATGTCCAACCTGTGTGAACACATCTTTTCACTGCAGCTACACTACTACAGCAGAGTCATTCTTGCTACCTGCCACAGGCTGTAAAGGACATTATCTCATTTCAAAACACTGGAGGATGAGGAACACAGATGGACTGAGGTGATGAGGCCCATTCACTCAGTCACCTAATAGCATTACATAAAAAAATTGCATAAGAGTGAAACTGAGACATTTTGTGCACACTGCCCTCTCATTACAGCACATATAAATTTCAAATTGTGGATATGGAAAGAAGTGTCTGTAGTCGTGAAAACAAGAAAACTACTGCTAACTTTCACTCGTCTCCGATGTCTGCTCATTCCCCTGGCACTGCATAATTACAGATTATTACTACACAATATGAACAAAGACATAATTACATGATCTAAGCCTCAACAATCTGCCATTATATTCCCTGTCAAAGGCAGTACACTGGTCCAGATGTATTGCTTTAAGTGTGAGGTGTCTCTTATTACACCCATAACAATCTCAGACAGCCCGTGTCTCTGGGATAGTAATGTCATGCCAGGCTGTGGCAAGGCTCTCCCATTGTTCTCCACAGGATGTTTATAGCTTTGTGCCTGATATATGATAACCAATAAGTAAGAGGTAGTAATTACAAGGCCCACACTCCACTGGATCGCCTGATGAATGTGTGAAATAAAAGATGGGGGGTACTTTGTGGAGGCTAGTTATTACAAAGACATCCAGAGACTTGACATACGGCAGTATTATGAGCGCGAGCAGGGGGAGAAATAAATAGCATATATCCATTTCCAAGTAAATATCATTGACCTTCTTAAAACAAATCAGCTGCAAGCCAACAAATGTCCAAATCAAAATACTTGGTTGCACATACTCTTTTCCCATTCTCTGTTTAGGTCAAGAAAAAAATAACACGATTAGGTGAAATAAAAATACACAAAGAAAGCACAGTGGTATCCTACTGTAGGGTTCAGGACACAGAGAAGTGGTGCGGTCAGACCTTGTGTCTCCTAAACTGATCAGCGGCTCAGTGCCATTTATTCTTTATGGATGTCGCCCCAGGAACGCAGTGGAGAATCAAAAGCTACCCACACTCAGTGTGCTCAATTGTTAATTCCAAGCCAGTTAGTGGTATCACAATGGATTAAAGGAATAGTTTGACATTTTGGAAATTACGTTTCTTTAATTTTTTTCCCCAAACAGTTAAGAAGATCAATTTCATGTCTGTAAGTTAATAAGGAAGCTACAGCTAGCAGCAGTTAGCTTAGCAACTTAGCTAGCCTAGAGCTGTCCAAAGTAAAAAAATTGGCAAAATTGATGGGGGTTAATACATCAGACTTTCTCGTCTAACTTCCTAAGATATAACATGCTAATTAGTTAGCTTTAAAGGTGGGATGAGATGAAAAGATCGATACTACTATCATGTCTGTATTTGTCTGTTAAGTATAGGTCTGGAACCAGTATCTGGTTAGTTTAGCTTAGCATATTGACTGGAAATGGTGGGAAACAGCTGGCTTGACTCTATCTACCCGGAAAGCTCACTAATGAACACATTAGATATTTTTAGTTTAATCCGTTAAAAAAAAAAAAAAAGTGTAAAGACCACAAAAAAAGTGCTAGCTGGAGCCAGGCGACCCGTTTCCCTGTTTCCAGTAAATGCTAAATTAAACTACCTGTCTGTAGGTGGTAGCTTCAAATTCACAGTGCAGATAAAAATGTGGGCTTCTTATCTTACTCTCTGCAAGAAAATTAAATAATTGAATTCCCCTAAATGTCAAACTCTTCCTTTAAATTACACAAAAGTACATAAATCCCAAATAAATCTGTTTTCTTTTTTGTTTTTAGTTTAACCCTCACTGACATATTGAGGGTCAGTTAACCACTAATCCCAAACTGCTTTAGGAGTCAAACTTTGATCCACCAGTGTTCACCTTAAGAGACTTTGTGACTTAGAAACTAATGCATACCGATATGTGCTGCTTGCCTTGGAGAAAGATATCTGTCTGATAATAATCTTAGGCCTTCTAAGGGCACACTCAGGCTTCTCCAGACCCTCTCCAATGACCCCCTGTCTTTGAAGTGTGAACTTAAAAATGTTACAGTTAAGAGGCTGCTGAGTAGTAATGGAACTTCAGTCAAAGCATTTCTATTTGATTGACCAAAAGCCTCGGCTCTGACGTACAATAAGATATCATCTCGGAGTCTGGAATGTATTTCCTCCCCTGCTCGATCAGGCTTAATTTGAAGTTGGAGGCTTTTTTCTACCTGATGCCAGATCTGATAAAGCAGCACACAGTGCCTTCATCTAGTTCAATTTGTCATCTAGAAGAATATATTTCCTTTCATAAGGCAGGGGCAAATGTATAGCCTGATTATACAAAATGTAGTATTTAAGCAGCAGTATTTTCACACCTCATTGGACAAGATCTAAATATTGTGGGATACAGTCGTCTTTGTGAATTTTTTGTTTTTGTTTTTTGAGACTTAGATGAGAAGATTGATACCAATATCATATCTGTAAAGTAAACATCAAGCTGTAGTCAGCAGTTGGTTGGTTAAGCTGAGCAGAAAGACTAGAAACAGCTAGCCAGGCAGTTAGCATTTTTAAAGCTCACTAACAAATTATATCTTGTTTTTTAAAATCTGTATGAAAACTGAAGAGAAAAATTTGTGTGTTTACAGCGAAGAAAAAATTGCACAAACAGCACATCAATTATTGTTTTGCTCAACACATTTTGTAAAGATTTAATAAAAATAAATAAATAAAAAACATCTAACTTGTTATTAGTGAGCTTTCGAGGTGCTGGAGCTGGATTTTGTCACCTTTGGATATAGAGCCAGGCTAGCTGTTTCCCCACTCTTTCAGTCTTGCTAAGCCAAGCTTAGCTAATGATTGTTGGCTCTAGTCTTAAATTTAGCATACAGACATAAGAGTGATCAGCTTCTTATCTCACTAAGACAAAAAAAAGTAAATATTGTATCCAAAAATGTTCAACTATTCCTTATAAAGATGTATCGTTTTTCTGCATTTCAGTTCATGTGCGTAAGGCCACAGCATCATGCTTATTTTTAACATATTCAACATGTTTCCAGCATTGATCTAAATGTTACAACCAATAAGTCACTCTCAGACCAGACAAGTGCAAAACTCCCTTCAGCAGAGTTTTAACACAGGGACTAATAGAGACAGTATGCAGTTGACAGCCAATTCAGTCCTGCAGGGCGAGGGGCCAAAATCCTTGAGTTCCACCCGTTTGAGAAAAGATCAAATGCTCTGCGCAACAGCTGTGGAGCTGCATGCTCTCCCCACTCAGCCACTAGATGGAAACAATAGTCCTCTGCGCCACACAATCACTGTTGCATCTATTTATTGCATGTTATGCCTGATTCTGTGCACTGTTTTGTCTTTTGCCATCAATTCAAATCATCCTATTTATGGATTCATTGTGCATGTGTCTTTGTGTTTTTAGAGAGACCATCCTTCAACTGGTCCACCCTTGACGCACCTGCCCCCTACTGAAGTGTCCTTAAGCAAGGCAGGGAAACTCCCGACCAGCTGCAGGAGAGCTTTGTTTTACAGAAGAGAACTGACCTGCAGGGCTCAATAAAGTTTCTGCATGAAAACATTAGCAGTAAATGGTGACAGAATAATTATGAGTCAGCAACAGTAAAACACCACTGGGACTATCATTTTACAAGAGGAGCAGGATTTTTCTACAACTTTACTGGAGAAAAACTATACTTGTGTTAGTGCAGTAAGGCAGATTCTTATGATCCAGAAGGGGAAATTGCCTTACTTTTTATTTTCTTCTATTGGTCTTAATTGTTTGATAAAGGATAATAATAGCTTCAGATCCATTTGGTGTTGATCGCTGGCTCCTAATTTTATCCTGAAAGTAACAAAAAAGAAACAAGTAAATACTCAAGTACTTACAGTCCATTTTATATTACTTTGTACTTGTACTCTGCTGTGATTTTGAGGGAAATATTTTACTTGTTTTACTTCACTAGATTAATTTGACAGCTGTAGTTACTTTGCAGGTTAAGACTTTAAATCTTAAAATGAATGTCATTTTTAAGGTGTTTAACATTATTTGAGTAGTCCAATTTTATGTTACTTTATACTTTTTACTCCACTACTTAATATAACAAATATAAGATAAGCATAAGTATAATGTATTGCTTTACCCAACATTATATAAATTAGTTAAAATGAGTTCCTTCTAGAGCGGCTACAACATTTAAATGCTGCTTATGCTGCTAATGCATGAGTAGACTACGACAGGGGCCATTTTGATGCATTATGGGTACTTTTAATTAATACATGAAGTATTTTGTTGATTATACTTCCATACTTGTTTTCAAGTTTGTCAAAATCTACTGTATTTTTTATAATACAAATGTAATTATAGTACATATAAGTAAACTATATGATAAAGGATCTGTGTGATCACTAACTTAAACACTTTTGTTTACTTTTTCTGAGTATACAGTCATACATCATCTTGCAGTTGCCAGCACCTCTTGCTCTGCAGTACACATTTTGTGAAAAGCATCTTTCTGTTTTTCACTAGTTATATTAGTTTTTCAGCTGATAATGCATGTAGATTCTTAGATACACTTAGCATTTAATTAACTTGAGGGGGGTGAGTTGGGGCCTACAGCTCATCTTTGCCCCAAGGTCCCCTTCCAGGTTAATACGGCCCTGCCTCTACTCAAGTACCATTTTAAATGCAGGACTTTTACTTGTAATGGAGTATTTTTACATTTCTACTTTTACCTAAGCAAAAGCTGAGAATACTTCTGATACCACTGTGCATGAGTAATAATAATCCAATAAAGCCAAGGGCCATTCTTCAACAAAAAACAAACAGTGGTAATGGAGGTATTCAGATCCTTTACTTGAGTAAAAGTAGCAATACCACACTCTGAAAATACTTAATTAGTGGGAATGCTGATTCAGCAGCATTCCAAGCATTGTTAATACTGATGCATCAATGTCTAAGTAGCATTGTATTGTCGTAGATGGTCAGGGTACAGCAAATTTGAATCACTTTAAACTATTTTTTAAGCTTACCATGTGTAGTGTTTTGTATGGAATATCTTTAAAATGTATAGAGTAGGCTATATAGCCCATGTCAAATTCTAATATCTCAAAATCAAATATTTTTCTCTGAATTATAACAGAGTTAAAGTGTAGCCAAAGTATGACATAGGCCTACATACATTCAAGTAAAGTGCTGGTACCTTAATGTGTAGGCTACTTTCGTAGAGCTACAGTAGGCTACTTGGGTGAGTGTACATTCCACAACTGAGAAAGAGTAAGCCCATACTTTACACTTTGCTGATAATTCTAATAATTCAAATTTGGAATGCAGTGCTTTTACCTGTAACAAAGTATTTTACACATTTTTGTATTGCTATTTTACTCAAGTAAAGGGTCTGAATACAATCCAAAGCTGAAATGTCAGAGGTAAGCTATTTGACCATCCTCCAGCATCTGTCTGATAATTTTCCTTGTGTGGTGCTGCCGGTTGAAATGTGAGCGTCACGCAGCGCCCACCCCCCTCCTCCCCTCAGTCTCTCCCCGACTGAAGTCCCACTGAGCGGCTCTCAAACTTCAGTGTCGAGTCTGAAAGCAGAGAGCAGAGAGCCGACAGACAGGCAGAGTCGCAGCTAACCAGCCTTTTTGGACTCGCAACAAACGCGCAAACGGCCTCTTTGATATCTGCTTTTTATCAAAGGTTACTAACGGTCGGTTTGGGGATTTACACTCAGCTTTCGGTGTTTGATTTTGATGATTTTCCTCCATTGTTTTTTCGAAGTTTTCGACTGTCACGTCTTAGCTACGGACCTTTATCTCGACTGTCTGTGGGATTAATCGTTTCAATTCAACACTAAATAATTGAACTCTTAGCTACTTTCTGCGTAAGTCTGTTTTGGAGGGTGTTTTTTTTCTAACGGAGCGATAACGGTAAAGGCAACATTTGGACCTGCCTTCGCCATGGGGAAATAGCGGGGGTCTCTCTCTAACCGACCCCGTGTTTTTTTTACCTTTTCATGATATTTTTTTAAAAGGCAGAGCTTCGTTTTTGACTAAAACAATGAACATGGATGGTTGTCCGCTGAAGGTGGTGGTTTTTTTGTGGTGTCTGCTGGTGATTTCTGGATCCAGCTTTGAGATAGGCTCCTACGACCTGGAGCGAGGCAGACCGGCCAAGTGCGAGCCCATCGTGATCCCCATGTGCGAGGGGATCGGCTACAACCTGACCCGGATGCCTAACTTCATGGACCACGACGACCAGAATGAGGCTGCCATCAAGCTGAACGAGTTTGCTCCTCTGGTGGCTTATGGTTGTGATGTTCACCTCCGCTTCTTCCTCTGCTCCCTATACGCCCCCATGTGCACGGACAAAGTGTCGACCTCCATCCCCGCCTGCAGACCCATGTGTGAGCAGGCCAGGGAGAGGTGTGCCCCCATCATGAAGAAGTTCAGCTACACCTGGCCGGATTCGCTTGACTGCTCCAAGCTGCCCACCAGAAACGACCCCAACGCCTTGTGCATGGAGGCCCCCGAGAACGAAACCAGGACAGAGGGCAAGAAAGGTGAAGGCATGCTTCCGGTGCCCCCTCGCCCCAGGCCGTCAGGCACCAGCAGTGGTCCCTCTCCAGGCAACATGGGGTCCTGTGAGAACCCAGACAAGTTCCAGTTTGTGGAGAAGAGCCAGTCGTGTGCCCCACGCTGCTCCCCTGCTGTAGATGTCTTCTGGTCCAGGCAGGACAAGGACTTTGCCTTCATTTGGATGGCAGTGTGGTCCATCCTCTGCTTCGTCTCCACTGCCTTCACGGTCCTCACCTTCCTTTTGGAGCCTCACCGCTTCCAGTACCCTGAGCGCCCCATAATCTTCCTCTCCATGTGTTATAACGTCTACTCTGTGGCCTTCATCATCCGCTCAGTAGCCGGGGCTGAGAACATCGCCTGTGACCGGGAGCACGGAGAACTGTACATCATCCAGGAAGGGCTGGAGTCAACAGGCTGCACCATCGTCTTCCTCATCCTCTACTACTTTGGCATGGCCTCTTCTATCTGGTGGGTCATCCTCACCCTCACCTGGTTCCTGGCTGCAGGGAAGAAGTGGGGCCATGAGGCTATCGAAGCCCACAGCAACTACTTCCACATGGCTGCGTGGGGCATCCCGGCTCTGAAGACCATCATCATCCTCACAATGAGGAAGGTGGCTGGAGATGAGCTGACAGGGCTGTGCTACGTGGGAAGCATGGACTCCGGGGCGCTCACGGGCTTCGTCCTCATCCCTCTGTCCTGCTACCTGATCATCGGCACATCCTTCATCCTCACAGGCTTCGTGGCTCTCTTCCACATCCGGAAAGTGATGAAGACGGAGGGCACCAACACAGAGAAGCTGGAGAAGCTCATGGTGAAAATCGGCATCTACTCCATCCTCTACACGGTGCCTGCCACCTGCGTTATAGTCTGCTACTTCTACGAGAGGCTTAACATGGACTACTGGAAGCAGAGGGGGCTGCAGATGAAGTGCGGCTCGTTCAACGGTCTCAGCAGCGACTGCTCGCTGCAGACGTCTGTGCCCACGGTGGCCGTGTTCATGCTGAAGATCTTCATGTCGCTGGTGGTCGGCATCACCAGCGGCGTGTGGGTGTGGAGCTCTAAGACCCTGCAGACCTGGCAGGGCCTGTGCAGCCGGAAGCTGACAGACAGGACTAGAAGTAGAAAACCCTGCAGTGGCGTCAGCTGCGGCAGCACACACTGCCACTACAAATCTCCTGCTGTGGTTCTGCACATGGCCAAGACTGACCTGCACTCAGACAACCCCACGCATGTCTGAGAGGGAGCATGACACACACACACACACACACACACACACACACACTTACACACTGCCAAATGCAACCACATACAGTCACAAACACACCTATGCCCTGAATAAGGAGCTGCTAAAGACTTTGTAAGAAGATGAGTGGTTGAATTGAACAGTTGTCAGTTGCTGCTCTGCTGCTGCCGAGGGATTCACAGGTACAGGCGTCACTATGAGAAACTATCTATAAACAGTATTCAATGCATAAAGGGAAATGTTCAGTATTGTTACCAATATTTTTCTGATCCATAGTGTTCTGTGCAGTAGACATGCCCCAGTGTTTCAAAGCAACAAAAAAAAGACTGTTAGGGGAGGTATCATGGGAAATATTGTCCTCCCTCAGAGTGGCATGATTAACTGTATAACTCTGTATAAATGTTTTATTTATTGTAAATAGATTTAATTTAAAGTTGTATCTCATCAGATTTGTTGTTTAGATGCATTTATTAAAGGTAAAGGGAAATGAAGTGCCTTTTATAAGAATTCTGGTTCTGGCCTTTTTGGAGGATAATAAATTTGTGAAATTCATGTTCAACTTTTGCTGACTGGTGTTACTGTTTGTTACTATCTCACAGTAGCTTATACTGGATATTTAACCATTTGAACAGTCTTAAACTGTTTCAGATTTAATAGTAACAAATCATTGCTCATTTCATTCTTGTTTTCCTGATTTTCCTGCCATTCTTCTCCAGGGATTTGCCCAATTTATTTTTACAGCGGGGCTCCCCGCCAAATGTGTTGTGTTCCCAGTGCATGCTACACATCCCAGAGGCGTCCCCAACAATAATCCTCAAAGAGAATCACTGATGAATAGCAAACCGTGGCAAGTATTCACGTTTGCACCACTGTCTTAAAAAATGCAGGAGCGGAGGAATATATTTAATTAATGGCTGTTTTAATCCTTCCACAACATCATTGTTGTTGCCCTCTCGCTGCTCCATCTAATCCCTGTGCAAACACTCAGCACTTTGATCTGAGAGGATGAATCTGACATGGATTTCAGCCTTATTGCATGATTTCACTGACAGTTTCACAGGCACTCAATATTGTGGTTGCTCATTGAGTAGATGGATTATTCACTTAATATTTAAGTTGTGGTTTGTGGCTATTGGAAGCTGTATTTTTGGTATAAATAAAGGGAATTCCACTGTATAAAAGATCCAAATTCCCATGTTTAACTGTTTGAATTTGATGTACTGCAAGGCATTTTGTTTGGCTAAAGAAACAATGCAACTACCATACCAGGTATAAATAATCACTGACTGTTTAAGAGAAAAAGTGTGCAGAACATTATTTTCATTAAATAAATACCCTAAGTTGGGTCTTGCAACTAACATTTCAGTAATAAAGTCCATTTTAATATGCATAAGAGCCACCGTGTTCTCACATGGTCCATAAAAAAGTGAAAATAAATAGTTTTTACATTACGGGACTTTAACCATTTACGTGCCAACACAAATTACAACCACACAGCAAAACACAGTGTTTGACAGCAGTGGGATTGATTATTATGTATGTGTGTAATTGTGTGCTGTGTCACAGGCAGCAGCACATGGGAGTGATAGCATGGAAAAAATGTGATGACCAGGAGCTTGTTTTCATTACATTACTGGAACCTCAGCAGTGTGAAGCAGGCGTGTGTTCGCTGACATCTCCAGAGGTTAAAACTTGTTCTGTTTTCATTTTTTTCCCAACATTTGCATTCCAGCAGGATAAGATTAATGTACTGCAGCAGATTAGTATTCATTTACTAAAGACTTGAGTTTAAATCAAAGCTGCATTATGTCTCTGTAGTAAATTAACCACATTTCCACTCGGTGCAGTGTTGTGTGGATCTGTGCAACGCCCGAGTTAACTCAAATTACTTACTCCTTCCTTCTACAGAACAAGATGTGTGTTAACTACCAACATCCTCCCCTTTTTTTGTTTTCATTACTCAGCCATTGTAGACGTTGTCCATGGCTTGGCAGGCGAGCGTTGCGAGTTCTGGACTCTGACACCGTGTGGATCACATTTAGCTATTTAAAAAGGGTTGTTTTGCTTGGAGCACGCTTGCAGCCAGGGACTCGACTGGTGGTGTTTCAGCCACACGTTCCAGTTCATGGGCGCCTGAACGGGGGCGCGTGCTTCCTCCCCAGTTTACACTCCAGTGACATGACCCAGAGAGTCCAAACACTTGCTGTGTGAGACACAAACCAGCTTGTCCCACCTGCGCTGAGCACCACTGATTAGATAGGAAGGAGGTAGCTGCAGAGGGTTAAGGACACGGGGGTAGTACAGAGGGCAAGTTTGTCTTCTGCAGCAAAGGTTTATTTAAATTTCTTTTATCACTTCTCAGCTTTTCTTATTTTAATTTTCTTGCCCTTTCTGCACTTTTCCCTGACATTTTGCTGAATATGACTAAGACAGTTTTTTTTTTTAAATCACAAAGGTCAACAGAAATGACTTGTTATAGCAGCAACAGGATGTCTTTGCTCTGTTTCTTTTTCCACAAATATGAATTCTATCGCTATATTTCCAGGTCACTGACAGCTATTTTTAGCTCCTCTCTTTCGCAGAGGGAAGGAATCACAGTAGAGCACAGTGTTATAGATAGAGGCTAGAAAGAAATGTTCATTCCAAAAACAGTTTGTTTGAGCTGTGGTTCCTTTGGCGTCAGAGATGTGGCTGCCGGGAACACCTTCCCTTCACACACACACACACACACACACACACACACACACACACACACACACACACACACACACACACACACACACCTGAGGTCTGCAGTGCTGGAGCAGCAGCAGCCAATCAACACCAAGCTTCTTGTGAAGAAGACCTCACCTAAACTTCAAGTAATGTCCGATTTCAGGAGCAAGTAAGCTTGAAAGGTTTAGTTTGGCTGACTCTCCACGCTGTTTTTCTTCTCTTTTGGCTCAGGAGGTTAAATAGTGTCAGTCGCACTGAGCAGAAAGTTTGTCTGGGCCAAAAGTGAGACTACTCCCAGAAAAGGCAACACTTTTCCTTATAGGTTTCTCAGGAATATTTCATGGTGTTGACTGTGAATCTAACAGTGTATTTATTTGTTCTAAAGGAACACAGAGCAGTTCTATTTACCCAGGATTTGTACATTTGTTTTTTATCAAGAGGCATAAAAACACATCTCCCGCTTTAGCTGCTGACACTGTGTTTTTGTCTGCTGAGGAGAAATCCCTCCATCTGGTCATGGGTCTGATTAAAGGCAATCATTATGGCATCAATGTGCCTCCCTCATAGACTTAAACCCTGCCCACCCCTGAGGGGAAAAAAAGAGAAAATAAAGCATCCTTCATTACCCTGCCCTCCCTGCTTCTGCAGCCCCACAACCCCCTTGAGCACTATCCCTTTCCTGTGCTGTTTTGATGTGTAAATGAGCGCATTGAAAACCTGCAGGCCCCCAAAGAGATGCTTTCCATGAAAATGCGGCAGTCAGGGAGCACCAGAGTTCACACAGCTCACTACTCCTCGCAACCGGACTCCAATCAGACACCCAGTACGCCGTGGCCACTGCTGTCTCGCTTGTTAGAGCGAGGCACAAACATAAAATCACACACACAATTGCAGAGACGCATGCTGACTCATATCATTATGCAGACATAAACATTTACACTGTGACCTCTGAGAAGAATGAGGTAAAAACGCACAGACGAGTTTGAGGATTTTTTGCATCTATCACATCAGTGATATGAAAGCACACAGGCTGAGAGATAAAAAGACTGCTTTAGAGTACAGATGAGTGTCTGTGTTGTTCAGTGTCTTGGAATTTCAGAAGCACTGCACAGGAAGAAATACTCAAAGGTTTTTATTCTACTTAAATTGACATGTTATCTAATCAACAGCAGCCGATCTATCAGGAGTTTCTAAAATTAATCAAAAGTCCCTTTCATATTCACTCTCTATTTTGTCATAGAGACTTCTTTCAGGATTTATTTTTCTTCTTGGATTGAAATCATTCCAACAGTATTTTCTAAAAATAATGTTACTATCTCGAAACATGTCTGGCAAATAAGACATTTTCTCTACTCCACTGGCAGACTGGCATATAAATAACACTCAACAATAGACATTCTGATCAGTTAAGATGAAGATTTTCTGCAGTGTGGATTTTGTCCAAGTTGTAACTGCACTTTGTCTGATCTCAAGGACGTAACTTTTGAGTCTCAATTTCCAGACTTCATCCTTTCATTTCGACAAAAGAGAATGAAGACATTGTGGTATCTGAACATTTCATAACTTTCTATAAATTTGTACAATAGCTTGGGAAGGTGGTCTAAAATGAAGACAATGTGTGAATTAGACAACGCGTGAAAATAAACTTTAAGGAATAGTCAAATTGGCTTAAAGAAAAAAGAGTTGATAACCCTGGCCAGGGAAATTCGGCTTGAATAACATAAAGGAAATAAGAGGAAATAAGAGAATTCAGGCTAGTCAACCCATAGGACCTTCCAATGGACCTTTCCCTGCCTAGATCCCATTTCCCTAAGCGTTAAGGAAAAAAAGAAAAACATCTGAGGTCCCCATATATTCACTCCATGACAGAAAACATCATTCTTCAAACAATGAATGCAAGAATATGATACAAAGTATGTGTTACTCATGCAAACATGTATATATATCAGACAAACACAGGAATGTAGTCCACTACACCGCAGCTTCTCAGCAGTGTTGATTATCAATGCAGTATTGGTGTGATGAAATCTGAACGCTTCCACACCGTCCTACTTCAGAGTTCTCAGTCCATTGTTATTGTCCATGTTTGGTCCATATTTGTATCTGAACCCCTTCTGCACTTTCCACCATATGTTCTGGAAGAAAAGAAAACACTGACCAGTATCTTTTTGCAAAACAACACATGAAAATTAAAACATCAAATAAGAATAAAAATATGAATCAATGAATCAAGAGTCACCACAACATGCATACCACTGGAAGGAATGTGCTTTTACATTTTTTTCAGAACTAACTTTTAATTAAACATTCACCAAAAAGGACCTAAAACAGGATTTGAATTGAATCAATTCAAATCAAGTGAAACAATTCCATATAGCCCAAAATCAAAAAATCAACATCAAATTGCAGTACTTGTTTAAGAACAAGTACTGCAAGTTATCAGCAAGGAAACTAACATAATACATTTTAGGGATGAAGATGGTGTCATTAAGAAGGCAGATCACATGAAATGTTTTTGAAAAGACTGCTTCAACACAAAAAGCTTCAAAAATAATAAAAGAGAGTTACTATTCAAAAAAAGATACATTTTTTACCAAGAGCAAAAAGTTCAATAAAATGCATATGCTACATTACAATTATATCATTTCATTAAATGTTATTAAAGGACAGCAGGGATCACTGCCCAGCCTGCACAACAGACTGAAAGCCTGCCTTTCAAACTATGTCTGGACACCTCATGCTATCAACGTTCTTAGTTATTTATTTTTAAAAGATGCAATGTTTGATGCCATCTTGATCTAGTTCCTACAGTGATTGAATGCACTCATTATTCAATTCAATGTTATTTAAAATGTAAAATCATAATGGGACACTTTACAGGTAGAGTAGGTTTAGACCTGACTCTATACAGAGACCCAACAATTATGAATTACTTTTGACCAATGTGATATGCTGTCAAAGATGCAGACAGGTCAGACAGGATGCAAATGAAAGCTGTGCTATAACACAAAGTGGAAAAAAAGAAAGAAGAGTAAAGGCCGGGCAGATTATATTAAGAACACAGTGAAGGAGGAGAAAGTTTCAAGACAAAGTTTCCAGCTTTTTGCTGTATCTTTTTTTCAGTGTATTTTCATGTGCTTTGATCAATAAGCAGAAGACAGAGAAGTAAAGCTTTTTCATACCCCTGTACTCATTCCTGTGCTCTGCTGCCTGTGGCTGAAGGAGAGATGAATCAGTGAACAGAGGGAGGTTCCGCCGCTCGCTCTCGCTCTCTGAAGCCAACAGCATTGCTGTGATCACTGTTAATCTCCTTTGCCACTCTGCTGCCATCTCCTCAAATACATTCATCTCATTTCCAATAGTGTGCACGGCCTCTTTTTCCTTTCTAATTAGGCACCGTCAAGATTTCAGAAGTCACCCTTTGGTGCTGTGCTGCGGGCGAGATTGCTCTTTGAGCAAAGGGGTCAGTGATGGCAAGTATTTGTTTGAGGGTTAAATCACAGCAGGCCTTTCATCATGTTGTTATGTTGCACGATCAGAGGCTTGGGATTATGTAGGTCAGACGTTTGAGAGTGAGAGCGCCCCTTTTGTAGCTGCCATTTTTATTCAGTTGCTAGGCAGCACCCGCTCTAATCTCTTGTACCAAAGAGTCTCTCCCTGGAGAAAAAGAGAGAGAGCATGAGTTACAAAGGATGGGAAAAAAATTTGAAAACAGCATCAACAAAGAAGACAAACCCATGCAAGGACTGCTTTTTGAAACACTCTAAAGGGAGGGAGTGGAAAAGGACAGGATGTAGGAGTCTAAGCTCAGCCCTGAAACCTGCTCTGGCCCTCCTGAACATCTTTAAACCCCTGTGGTTTTGTTTGTGCAATTGCCTGAATAGCTAAAGGATGATCAACCAAATAAAACAACTCCAACTGTAGGATAGATTCAATATTCAAATCTGCGCCATTTGGGTACCTAACATCTTTCAACTCTTGAGTGAAGCTTTTAAAAAAAAACAGGTGCTCCAGTGGGTCAGTGAAAAGCAGGAAAGCTGATGTGAGTCAGGATTTTGGCACAAATTGTCTGGCAACAGGTACCAAAATGGATCAGAACCACTCAGATCCAGGGTCTCGGTCGTCTGGCAAGTGTGTCTCCTGTCACACTGCCAGACATGTCACGCTCCGCCATCAAAGGCTCACCCCTCGGCTCTGTGTTCTGAGAGAGAAGCCCCCCCCCCACACACACACACACACACTGATCCCCTTCCTCCCACCTCAGGCTCGGTAAGGATCTGCTATTCTCTGTTGCATTTCACACTCTTTGATTTGGAGTTTTGAAGTTTGTTCAAGTCTGTCTTTTGTCGCAATTTTTGCCTTGGTTATGTTTAATATTGACTGTGTTGATTCATGAAGTTTCCAACTGAGGTGTACTTTGCAAACTTGGCACTGTAGCACTGTGCTGCTTCTGATGCTCTCATGTGCGACAGCCAACAGCCAGTTAGCTAGCATTGCATAAATACTGGCTTGGTTTTATCGAAAGGTTCAAAAACCTGAGTTTACACTCCAGATGTGGTTTCACAGGAGGTAATGTGTACTCGCTTTTTGTACAAATTAACCAAATAAGATATAACGTGTTAATGAGTGAGCTTTAGAGGTGCTAGTAGGTGGATTTTGTTACCTTTGAACAGAGCTAGGCTAGCTGTTTCCAATATTTGTGCTTAGCTAAGCCCGGCTCTGTCTAAACCAACAAAATGTAAAAACGTAACTTGCAGTTATGTGTTTTAAGTTGCAAGACCTTAGAGATGGGTGGATTTCATTAGCTTTGGAATGAGCCAAGCTGAGCTAAGCAGCTGCATGTGGTAGCTTAATGTTTACTGCACATAGTGTTATCAATCTTCTAATCTAACTCACAGCAAGAAAGGAAATAGGCTTTCAAAACTATTACTTTAAAATGATATTTCCATGTCTTTGATAAGGATTTTTTTTCTCAAAGCAGTGCTGGCACATAAATATATCATTCTTCTCTGTGAAGAAGTTAAAATCTTATTCTAACAATTGATGTGAATAAATGAAGAATAATCTCCTGTCACACCAGACCAGATCCTGTAACCAGCTGCTGGCTGTATCCTTACATGTTGCCTAACTGTCAGACATAAAAGTGTTATCATTCTACTCTATACCCAAGGCAAGAAAGCCAGTAAGCAGATTTCCCCAAATGTGGAACTAGTCCTTTTAAAGTGAGTGGGACTCATGAAGTAGTCTCAAACAGAAAAAGGATTTGACTCGACCAGACTGTCTAAAGGTATAAAAGTCCTTTGTGAACCAGCTCAAAGGTTTGTATGAAGTGATGTAATTGGCTAATTAAGAGGAAGCTGTGTGTTGATGGTGCCAGTGTGTGTGTGTGTGTGTGTGTGTGTGTGTGTGTGTGTGTGTGTGTGTGTGTGTGTGTGTGTGTGTGTGTGTGTGTGTGTGCATCCTTATCGTATAAACAGTGTTCTTTAGTCCTGCTTTCTACTCTTAGTTTCTCAAAATGAGCGTGTTGATTAACTCACATTTGTATTTTTTGCACAGTAAGTGTCTGCTAAGGTTGTTCAAGGTTGTTTGTATTTTGTAAAGAAAATGAGACAGAAAATTCAATGGGACATTTCGGGGAAGGTTCAAATCCATTTGGCCCAAAAATTTCCTATCATCAATTAAGCCCTTTTTCCGGCCAGGACTGTTGACTCAGGCTGATCACTGTACATTAGCCAGTCTGTGTAGTAAAGGGAACCAGCTGGGGCCACACTCACTCTAACACTGGACCTTTTGTCCAGGTCTCAGCCCCCCTACATGTAAAATAAAAACCTTGTTGCATGAGAGATACTCTTTGTGTGGAAGCAGACATTGTTCCTATTGTGGCGTGTCAAAGCTCACATGCCAGGTCCAACACAGTGCTGAATAAACTGTGGTTTGTGTACATACTGTAACTGTAGGCTGTGGAAAAGGAGCAAGGCAGCGGTCTGTGATGATCTTGGCGGCCTGTGAGGATTTGGCATGCAGAGCAAGAGCTGGAGCAGCAGTACCACATGCAGCCCTTTCCCTCAGGATAATAACTGCTTGTTGAGCAGAGAGGGAGAAAACCTGCAAGGATCAGACTTCCTGTTCACACCCCATCATGCATAAGCTGGCAGGATTCTTGTGTTGTTATGGTCGTGAGACATTTCCTGTGTGTGTTTTGGGGTTGCATCTGGGCTTGTTTACAGCCCAGACTAGAGCCTCATTAAGTGGAACATGGTACTAGGCGGATGTGGGGGGGCTCAAGTGCCTATTAGTGGGGCCGGCCTCTAGCCCCAAACCAGAACCCAACTGGGCCAGGTGCTTCATGCTTCAGCCTGGTTTCCACAACACAGACAAACAGGGCTAAAAAGGCCTTTAGTCATTAGAAAAGTGTGCATTGTTAATTTTTGCCAAACCCCACCTCATTCATGAGGATTTGTCAGATATGACATTGAATTTTAAGTATGGAGATATTCTATATTTTTGTTATTATCAGCAAATCCCATGAAAACACCAAAATCATGTATGTTTTCTCTTAAAACTTTCTAACTTCTCTACATTGCCTGTTGCCCTCAGTCTTAAATCTGTTGGTTACACAGACATAAATCATTAAAAACTGGTCACAAATTTAAAGTTTCATTTAAAAAGGGGTCTAATACCCTAAATCAGCAGGGCACTGAGATTTTAGTAAACTTGACATCCCGGTTTGACCGGGACAGTCCCGATTTTGAGTTGCTTGACCCGAGTCCCGACAAAAGCCTCTCGAGACTCTAAAATGTCCCGGTTTACACTAACCACTATGAAATTGTCCCGGTTGTCAGCGATTACATAGCCAACGTGATCTTATTATAGCCCGATCATTAACTAAACCCATGTAGAAAGACTAATAAAGTGTCCAGCGTATGATTTTAAAAATGTGTGTGTGTGTGTGTGTGTGTGTGTGTGTGTGTGTGTGTGTGTGTGTGTGTGTGACTGTATGTGTCAGTCAATCGTAGCGGTCTGCGTCAGAATAATCTGTGCAGCCAGCATTACAATGTATATTTGTAAACATTGTTGCAATGCCTCTTGTTATCTGTCTCATTTTAAGCACGGTGAAGTTGACTGGACGTTTGATATTCAGTTGATATTCAATTTTAACTTCCCCTTCGTTCGAGATCGACAACGCAATTCAGGTCAATGACGTGATCAGAGTCAAAGAAAGTTGACATTACTACAGAGTATCAAGATGATTGCATTACTTTCCAATACGTACAGTTCAGTTATTATTATTTCTGGAAAATATGAAATAAAAATCTAATTCTCTCATTCTGATTGCCGTAGTAGGCTACTTCCCAATCACTCACTGCCAGTGTTGGGGAAGTTACTTTTAAAAAGTAGTGTTTTCTCATTACTCGTTACTTCTTAACCCTTGTGTTGACTTCGGGTCACATTGGCCCGTTTTAAATTTTTGTTTTATATCAGAAAATATTGGACGTAGAAATAAGCGCTGAAAATGTGTAGAAGAAAAATTTAAAAATTTAAAACGTTGGAAAAAGCAAAAACAAATTGTGAAAAAAAGGCGTCACAAATGTCAGAAAAAAAGTGTTTTTTTCAAGGTTGAAACGAAGACTACACAAGGGTTAAAACAGTAATCCGTTACTTTACTTAGTTACCCCCTATGGAGAGTAACGTTTTACTTTACTCGTTACTTTTACGTTACTTTTAAAAGCAGGCGTCTCTGGCAGAGACTTTAGTTAATTATACAAAAACTATCTTTGACCATAAATCCCATCGCTGGTTTATCAGTGAAGTGTCTGAACTCCACTGCAGACTGGATTCTCTCCTCACAGAGTGACGGCTGATTCATTATGATCTAGTCCAGCGCGGGTTGAATGCACATCAGCAGGTCATCGGCGTTACACTGTGTTAGTGTATGTAATGTCTGTATCGACTTGTACCGGTCGTACAGCCACGATCGTCGTAGACACATGCAGCCTCTTTTCTGGAAATCCTTGCGTGTCCGTGCAACCGACACAAGTCCACGGCGGTACGCTGTGTGTATGTATGAGGTCATTTCCACCGCGTCCATATGTGAGGTTGTCAGCTTTGTGTCTGCCTGGCTCAGAGCGCCATCTAGCAAAAAGCTACGAGGCTTAAAACGCTCTCAAAAGTTAGCTTTGGCTCTGCTAGCAGCCTCCGTCACGTCCGGTGTGGAGCTTGTGAGCGCGCAGCTGAGAAGGCAATGTCGCTGTCAAATCTGTTCCTGGGAAAAGTAACGTTGCGCCAAATTGAAAAAGGAACTACGTTTCGTTACCAAATTTTAAGTAGTAGCGCGTTACACTACTTTTTACCCGAAAAAGTAGTTACGTTACTGTAACACGTTACACACAATGCTCACTGCTACTTACTACAGGTCATGGTTTCTTTAAAAAACAATTCATATGGAAGCAGGACTCAATTTTCTTTGAAAAATATTCACCAAAATTCAATAAAAGGGCCTTTTCTCATTCTGACTGCCATAGTACTTCCCAATCACTCATTGCCACTTACTACAGGTCACGGTTTCCTAAAAAAAGACAATTTATATGGAAGCAGGACTCAATTTTCTCTGAAAAATATGACCTGGGCTGGCATATGTTCACGTTAAAAAGCGTGTGCGTGCACGAGCACTACGGTCACGCGCCAAGTGTCCCGGTTTTAGTTCTGGGAAATCTGGTCACCCTAATTTAATACGCATTCGGTGCACTAGTGAATATTTACAGCAGCAAAACAGTGTGTACGTGGGATCAACTCAAAACTAAAGAGAAAATAATGAAGGAATATGTCATATTCTGCAACAGTGTCACTCATCAATGTGCTTTTAACAAACAAAAATGGAGCTCTTAGTGTAGCAGGATACACAGACAATACTTGTTAGTAGAATCAGTTCATTGCTGGTTTTGGTCTTTTGATGATACGGAAAATATAGAATATCACCAGATCATTGCAGAGTGTGAGCATGGCCACAAAATGCAGCCCAAGCCAGAAATATGACTGAAAACAGTTTGAGAACACAGAGGTGTCCTTGATTTAGTCTCTCTCTCTCTGGTTGTGCATGTGCAAGTAGCCCTTCCGTGTTCATTTTTGTGTGTTTATAACTATGAGACCCTCACATCCCTCCAGGCCTCTCTCAGCAGCAGCTACATGAATTCCTCCACAGCTCCAGTGTGAGGTGTCCTGCAAAGACTAAAGCTGTGCAGCAGAGGACAAAGCAGAGAGGGATTAGCATCCCCCGCCTTTCTGCTCATGCACACCCGTACCGTGTAACACTTGACATAATCAAACACTCACCCAGTGTGACACACAACACAACCAAACACTCTTCTGGGGCTATGCTACTAAAACAAACCCTGCGCTGGAACCCCAGGGGCTGAGGCGAGTGGCGGAGGAGCTGAGGAGGCGGATGTGAGGGAGGCCAAGAACTCATGGTGTTTATGCTGAACAGCCAGAGAGTGGGAAACGCACGGAATACGATCCCCATGTTTTCCCTACTCCAGCTAATCCGACAAAACGACAGAGGGAGCAGATTCCCTTTCAGAGAAAGCTGCCACTTAGATATTTATCCTCACTAAGGCAAACATCTGGCCCCGGCGGGCTCTTTTCATAGGGCGATATGAGTGGGTGTGATACACAGCTACATTTATTTGGGTGTGAAGTTTTAATTAAAAGTGAAAGCCATGCCCGCCAGCCAACCCCCCCAAGCTTTGTCTATCCCCTGAGCTTCATCTGAGTGTGGAACGGAGAGAAAAGTAAAACTAGAGAAGAAGAGATAGACAGAGGGCAGAAAAAAGCAGAAAACAGACAAACAAATGCAGATATGTAGGAGAAGAGATGCAGACAGAAGATATTGAGTCATTTATCCATTCAGGGTGTGAAATTTCCCTTCTTGCTGTGTGTTTTCAGTTGCAGTCACATGGAACAGCCTGAATTACAGACAAAGTGCCCGTTGCCCCCACACACAGAGGAGGGCGTATTGCTTACAGAAAAATCTGCTTACTCTCCAGAGTCTGGTTTTCCAGAAGCACCCTTGCATGCAAAATCACCTCTGTCAACTGGCTAAGAGCACACTGACCCTTACAACCCAGAATCAGGAGAACAAGAGAGCAATTCCTAATATCCATCCATCCTGTTTTGGGGTTTTCATAATTTTAAGAATTGTCTTTGGAAATAATTTTGCAAGATATTTTGGCAATCAATCCCTACACTGCTGCAGCTTTTGCATTGTAGTCACAGTCAGAGCAGCAGTTTACGAGTGAGACTAAGCTCATGTTGTGCTCAATCGCCTCCGGATACAAAATGCTGGGGCCTCATTTATGAGCTGGCACATGGATTCCCTCATCATTTTAAACTAAAAAAAAGCTCATTGTACGTACACCTTCTTTATAGCAACACAGGTAATAAAGCTAAACCTTCCATCTATCAGTTGTAATTGCCTTAAGGAGGTAGAGAGTGTGTGAATGAGCTTCAGCACCCCCACATGATAAATGTTCCAGATCACTTTTAATTAAAGCTGGGGCTTGTTTTGCTGACAGAGCAGAACCTTTACACATTTGTCAAGTTAAAAAATGCAAATTTAGAATTCTAAATGTTGAAACTTTAGTTTCTAAATATTGTAATCATATCACACTTACCCTATACACAGGGCCCCTTGCCTTTTTTTTTTTTTTGTCAAGATTATTTTTTGGGCTTTTCCACCTTTAATGGACTGGACAGTTAGGTGAGAAAGGGGGAAGACATGCAGGAAATTGGCACAGGTCAGATTTGAACCTTGGAGCTCTGTGTTGAGGCAGAAACCTCTCAGTATATGTGTGCCTGCTCTACCCACTGAGCCAACCAGGCCACAAGGGCCACTCGTCTTTTGGTTGAGCTTACAGTGCTAAAAGGAATGGTTTGACATGTTCGAAAATATACTTATTCGCTTTCTTGTCGCTTAGATGAAAAAATGGATACCTCTCGCGTACTTGTACAGTAAATATGAAGCTGCAGCCTGCTTAGCAACTGGAAACAGGGAATCACCTAGCTTGGGTCTGTCCAAAGGTACAAAAACCTAAGTGTAAAAGCAACAACTTTGGGTTTACATTGTGTACATGAGTATACGTGTGACTTTTAAAACAAATGTAGATTTTGGGAAATATGGTTTACCACTTTCTTGCCAAAAGTTAGTTTGTTCAAATTGATACCTCTGTCATGTCTGTATGGTAGGGGAGAGTGGGGGCAGTTGCAACACTTTTTACATTTCCTTCAGTTTCTCAGCAACCGTTTGTATTAGAATGACAAAAATATATATATTTTAAACCCATATATGTCACCTACCTGCCCATACTGCTGCAACATGTGTACATATGATAATATGGACGTAATTTGTGGGGACAGTACCGAGGGACAGTTGCAACAGTCATTTAGATGTAATAAAACTCATACTTAGGCATAATTATTCCAATATTTGTTTAGTTTATTTGAGACCAGAGTTATTAAACCACTGAATTGCCTTTTATGTCTGTTAAGAGCTAAGAAACTGCACATTAAACTATATAATGATAAAGATCAATACTTAAACAGTTTAGACAGTATGACAAAAAATCTGGTCGTAAAAAAAGTTACTTTTTCACCTTGAATTTCAGTTCTCCCATAAGGAACGATGACATGTGGCTGTTAACTTCCAGACGGATGGAGGGGCCTACAGAGCATGTGCATTAGGAGTTTCATGACTCTAGCTCATTCCTGATTGGAGAAATCAGCAATGTTGCAACTGCCACACGTTGCAACCGTCCCCACTCTCCCCTAAATATGAAGCTACTGCCAGCAGTTAGCTTAGCTTAGGATAAAGACTGGTAACTAGCCTAGCTTTCTCCATAAATAAAACAAATAATACATCTCACTAACTAACACAGTATATCCTGTTTGGTTAATCTGAACAAAATCAAAGAGTAAAAATGACAAGTGGTGTGCTAAGCTACCTCCACCGTTGACTCTCACCCTTTGAAAAAAAACAACACTTGCCTCAGGTTGTATCACCGACAGATGTCCAGAGCATTGATAAGTTAATGAGTCCAACCCCACCTGACTGTCTGCTGGGCTCTTTGCTAGAAAGAGTCTAGCCTATCATGTGTTACCTGACCGTGCTCTCAGTGTGAGAGGATGTTAATTGGCGGTGAGGCGCCAGTCTCTACCACCCCGCCTCTGGCATCAGTAAGAGCCAGGAAAGGTGGCATGAAGCCTGGCCTCGGAGCGCTCCAGACTCCGTGGGTCCAGAGGAAACCAAAAGGCATGATCCAGTGTGTGGATGCCATCCCTGAAGCACACACCTGGGGCCCGTTTCAGGAAGGAGGTTAACAAACTCTGAGTCTAACCCTGATCTCTGAGTTGATTTACCCTGAGATGGGAAACTCTGAGTTTTTGGTTCCAGAACAGCTGATTTGAGTTGGTTCAATCAACTCAGAGTAGGTTCACTCAGAGTTAAGAGCGTGCACCACCACTATAAAAAGGCAGCATGAATGGAGCCATGATACTACGATTCACCATGGTAACAACCACAAACAAACTGGTCGGCGGAAATACTATTAATACTATACTATACTAATACACACAGCGAGTTTGAACATGTATTTCGTTAAAAAAGCAACAAAGCAACTGCTGCAAAAGAGAGAGAATTTGCGTGGGAGAAAATTGCTGCTCGAGTTAATGTGTAAGTTTCAATATAGTGTATTACTATCATATTTAATCATAAGTAAACCTGCTTTCTGAAAAGGACCCCTGGCCTGAACTTGTACACTTGAATGGAAAACACAGGGAAGTTGTTCTTTCAGAAATAAAAGGGAGAATTATTTTCAATTTAAAAGCCAGCGTGCCTTAAAGAAACTCCTGTCTCCTGTTTAGTACCATGCAGATTTCCCTCCTGGCTGATTGGAGTTCACCCAGTGTGTGTGTGTGTGTGTGTGTGTGTGTGTGTGTGTGTGTGTGTGTGTGTGTGTGTGTGTGTGTGTGTGTGTGTGTGTGTGTGTGTGTGTGTGTGTGTGTCCTGGCTCCTGTCTGCCGTCCGTCTGCCTCCCCTGGATTGGACTCCTGTCGCCTTCCCAGTGAAGGGCCACTCAACCTGGGTGGATATTCTTTCCCTCACATCTGCTATGAATTTACCAGAGCCAAGCCATTCAAAGGCTCCTTTATGGAGCCGTCAGCAGCCCTGTGACTGCTTCCTATTAAGACACATGCACACTTCGTACACATACACACCTTGGTTGGCACACACACATACACACAAAGTGCGCACAGGTTTGTACTTATGCACACATTTACACTCATGCCTACTTTTGAGTGGGTATTTCCATATACGATGTGTTGTCTTTGTCTCTTTTTCTGCCGTTAGTCATATCCTGTATACAAACACATACATATGCACATACGCACACACGTGTACACACTCGCCTCCAGTTTCTTACTCAACAAAAACCTGAACTTAAGTCAGCCCCAACAGCTGCAGCCTTCTTGGTATTTTTTTTTTATTTTTTTAAGTGAATCACCCGTGCATGGTGGAGCAGTGCAGGGATGGGATTGGGCCATTACACACTTTAATCTATTTATTGCTGTCATCCCCCTCACTAGGCATATGCACACTCCAGAGAAACATGAGCTGTGACAGGAGCAAGGCCATCATGTAACTTTAGATGGATCTGATTTGGAGAGAAAGGAGAGAACATATAGATGTAAAAAAAAAACAATATGATCCATGATCAGCCTGCAGTGATCATCTCAATTCTGCAAAACAAGATGCTTTTGGGAAACAATACATGTTCTGATGTGACAGGAAATTATTCTACATTTATTCCCTTCTTTTATTAGATTAAGATTTTAACTTCTAAACATAGAGGGATGAAAAAAATATCCTTATTAAAAACATTGAAATAAAATTAAAGCAATAGTTTGACATTTTGAATGCTCATTTGATCTCTTGCCAAGAGTTAAATTAGAAGATTGATACCACTGTCATGTCTGTACAGTAAACATTAAGATACCGCCTGCAGCTGGTTAGCTTAGCTTGGTTCTGTCCAAAGCTAAGAAAATCGGCCCACCTCTAAAGTTCACTAATTAACACGTTATATCTGTTTTGTTTTTTTAAACATTACTCCCGTCAGACTGCAACTTGATGTTTTTACTGTTGTGTTTTACAGAGCCCATCTTACTTTAGCATAAAGACTTGAAACAGAGGAAATCAGCTAGCCAGCTCTGTCCAAAGGTAAATCCATCGTCTAACACCTCTGAAGCTCACTAATTAACACATTATATCTCATTTGTTTAATTGTTATTATTTTTTATTTTTTTTTTAGATCAATTTTTTATTATTTTTATATTTTTGAACATACAGAACATACAAATACAAAAGAACCTCGTCCACCCTCTGCGGTCTCGAGGAAAACAAAACAAGAAAAAAAAGAAAAAAAAACAGAAAAACTAAAATCACACCTTGCCATGTCACTCTCCTCTACTTCTTGCGGCACTGAGGTCATTAGGACTGATACTTGTGCTGCTGCGTTTTTCCATAGGTCTATAGTCGATGATTTGGCTTTGTTAATCCTTGCTGTAGAGATACAAAGCGAGTTTGGGGTGGGGAGCCAGCACTGAGCTATCATTTTCTTGGTTGCGGTTGAGCCGGCTAGCCAAACTTTCCTCTGTCTCTCAAGCAGGTGTAATTTAGGGGTCGTCATTAAGTAACACAACAATCGGGTCAGTAGGAATTCGACATCCAATCACATCAGATATTATTGATGTTGTTTTATTCCAGAACTCATGCACCTGTTCACACTCCCAGACACCGTGGTAAAGTTGGTTTTATATTGGACATTGGATATTCGACACATTTGAAAAATCTATTATGTGGCTTGCCATTTTTACCTATCCATGTCAAAACACTTCTGATGAACTCAGCTAACCCCCCTACACATTGCACAAAGCTTCTTTTCTAAAAAAAAAACATCCTTTAATTTTTTTAATATTTGTTTTATGTAAAAAAAATGCTATAAATCTATTATGCGGCTTGACCTTTTGACCTATTCATGTCAAACCAGTTTTGGTGAACTCAACTAACCCCCCTACACATAACACAAAGCTTCTTTTTTCAAGAAATCCATCCTTTGATTTTATAGATATTTTTTATCATTTTTATTATTTTATTTTATCTTTGTAGACCCAATTTGACTCATGCAGAAGGTACATGGTACATGTTCCAGAAGAATTGTTTCAATGTACACTGTGTGAAAAACAATAAATAACTAGTCATGAGTAGCCCCCGACGACCCGGGGAGCGTGCGAAAGTGGGACCCAAAGCGTAACGGTGAGAAGGCAAACGTCAGTAAATATCGACATGTGTGAGCCGCAAGGTCTGTGGTACGTTGCCGTTGCAAATATCCCATTAACATTGATTGAGTACAAGGGCCGAAACTGGTCTACGTTGGCTACAGCGCCCCTTAATGGCCGATCTTCTTAAAATGTGTGGGGGCCCCCAGAGGGTCATGGCAAACTAGGATCTAAAGTTTCGTGTTGGTAGCATTTATTTTGGTTAAGATATGTCAAAGTCAATGTTTTCATAGTTACCTACACAAATTTGTTTGTGCGTAATTTGCGCAATTTTTGTCTAATAAAAATTCTATAAAATCAAAGGATGTTTTTTTGAGAAAAGAAGCGTTGTGTTATGTGTAGGGGAGTTAGCTGAGTTCACCAAAAGTGGTTTGACATGAATAGGTCAAAAGGTCAGGCCGCATAATAGATTTATAGCATTTTTTAATATTAAACATATTTAAAAAAAAAAAAAAAAAAAAAGCTTTGTGCAATGTGTAGGGGGGTTAGCTGAGTTCATCAGAAGTATTTTGACATGAATAGGTAAAAATGGCAAGCCACATAATAGATTTTTCGAATGTGTCGAATATCTAATGTCCAATATAAAACCAACTTTACCACGGTCTCCCAGACCACGTGCAGGAAAGTTCCAGTTTGTTCAGGTTGACAGAACGTGCAATAGGGAGTGGGAATTACTTTAGAAACGTATCTCTTCTGAGGAGACCAATATGTCCTATAGCATATGTTGAAGTGGATATACTGGTGATTTGGGTTCTTGGAACAATGGAAAATGTTGTCCCAAACTGTCTCCCAATTAATTGCGTTCCCCTCAGGGCTCAGTTCTCGCTCCCATTTCCTTACTATTGGGAGTTCTCCTATGGATGCTTGCATCAGTTTGGCATAGATCTTGGACGCTAATCCTCTCTTCGGAATTTTTTAATTATTAACCATTTTTTTTAAATAAAAATGACAAGCAAAGGATTAACAAGCGGTTATGTGAAGGACTATATCTTGGCTTTAACAGAGCCTGGTTAGCTGTGTCGCCCCTGTTTTCAGTCTTTATGCTAAGGGCAGCAAGGAATCGGAATCCAGGAAAACAGGCAGGATAGGAGAGGTTTGTAAAGGGAATGCTGGAAAGCTTAGCATAATGCAAAAATACAATCCGGCAAAGGACTATAAGTACTCTACTGTGCCAACTCACAACAGTGAGGAGGAAGTTAATTGGCTTTCTATCATCCACAGCTAAGCTTTACAAAGAATCCAGATATGTATATGTATATATATAAACCTATTCAACATTTGGGATCATAGCTTGACTGAACAGTAAGATGAAGCCTCAGTATGAATCATGAAAGGCCACAGCCCACTTATTACGTCTGCAAGTTTGACTGCCTTTCATCTTCCCCGTAGCACGCTCATCCAATTGTTGTTGCTGCCATATCTGGATCCCCAAGTTCAAAGAAATCCCTGGGTGATTCTGAGGTTCTTCTCTCCAGTCGTTTTTTAGATTGGCTTTAACATTTGTCAGATTTGTGCCTTCATGTAAATTCCAAATGACTATATTATTAATTAATAAAGAAGGGAGCAACGTGTACATGGATACCTTAAACATTTAGCTGTTTGATGAAAAGCTAGCCTGAGTAAAAGCTAGTAAGCTAGTCCAAGTGTGCACCTTAGCACTTGTGTTTCTGGTTGCAGTCATGGCAAAGAGGATATATGACTGATGTGTAAATACTGCTGTTTGGTCTGCAGGAAGTTTTAGACAGTTTCAGAAGAGTGCAGGGTCCCCTTTGGGATGAGAGCTCTGTGTTCCCAAGAGAAAAGCCATCTTCTGAACTCCTCCGTTTCTGCGCTCCCTTGCTTTTCTTTTTTTCCGCTTACTTTGGTTATATCATCAAAGTCAGAGGATGCACATGAGTGGAGAAAATTGGGTGAGAATAATGCATTAATAATAATTTCTACTTAAAGCAGAGAGAAATTTAGGGCATGTCGCCGCTGTGGTCATATAAGTTGGTTTTGGCACTCCATTTTTAGGTCACCTTTATGCTCTGTGAATGATTATGTTACTTCTCTCTGTTCTGGCAGACTGTCAGAATTTCTATCTCTTTCCCCCTTGTCCTCATTTTCTCTGTGTGCTTTCCTGCAGCTGCCAGCATGATAGACTACTGACTGAGCTCATTCTAAAGCGTGCCATGATATGACACAAATCGAGTTTATGCTTACAGCTTAAAACTCCCTTCACCGCAACACCAACTCCAGCAGGACAGCTTGACTCGCTGTGTCATTTTATAGTGACGGCACCAGTGGGACAGGTGTCAAAAATGTAGCAAGTAGGCCTTAGTATAATTTCATCTCAAGCTCAAGACCTGTTCAACACGTAAAAAGATATTTATAAAGGTTTGATCTCTTGAGTCATCTAAAGGTGATAGCTATCAAAGGTACAGACGGGTAACAACTTTAAGGAAGTGTCTTTGTGTGGTGTCGAGCCACCACAAGCCTCCAGAACAGCTTGCAGTGTGTCTTGACATTTCATACTGTACAGAAGCATCTACATTTGTTACATTTAATTTATTAATTTTCCTTTAATTTGTCACCTATCCTTATTTATAACTATACAAAATATTGACATTTAACTAATACCAGGCTGACAAGCAGTGTTTCACTGACCTCTCAGGTGGACACCACACCCAACACTGATGTCACGGTGTACTGACACACAGCTCACTACAGCTAGGTGAGAAGTTAAACCACTGGAGATAAAAAAACAACAACAAGATTTTCAATTGCTGTCTAAGGACTAGTCCACATGTACACGGGTATTTTTAAAAACATAGCTTCTTCTATGGCCTTTCGTCCACACGCAAATGCTGTTTTAGGTCACTGAATATGGCACTTTTGGATAACTCTGGCCAGGGTGAAGATTTTTAGAAATGTTGTCGTGTAGACAGGGAAAATTAAGTTTTAGGTTTGTAACTTCAGCGTGTGCGCCATTAATAACCGGTATGTCCTTTGTGAGGCGTCACAAATAAGGCAACATTTCTTGCAATGGCAGACATGGCCAAAATAGTAATGGTAACAGGCTTGCTAGCAGGACTTTTTACATGTTTACACATAAATGTACAGTTACTCTTCCGTTGTATTGAGGAACAGAGGCATCAGAATGTGCTACAGAGGTCACTGCTAAATAATCCAACACTGCCATAGACACAGACCCCACCACCAGCTTTTTCAGGCTTCTGATTGGCCAATATCTTTTTCTTCTTCTTTAAGGACTGGGATTATTGCAGCTTGTTGGCTCAGCATGCTCTTGACAATGCTTCAATTGTGTTTTTGCATTTTCATGTGGAGAGAGATTTTTTTCTTAAAAAGTGCTAATGTGGAACGAAGGAGGGAAAACCCCTGTTTTCAAAACTCCCCATGAACGTGTGGGCCAGACCTAAGTAAACAAACTGTTTCCGCTACAGAAATATTATCTATATTATTAAGGTCAAACATGTTTAACCAATCAAATAAAAAAATGTAAGAAGAAGCGGGACATTCAGCTGAACTAATGGTTTAAGTAAAAATATTTTTTTATTGTTAATTGGGTCCCGATTAGCTTCGTCTAATGTAGTCACTGAGGTCACACACAAAAGCACACAAATAACAGAGACTAAAGATAAACCACAGAGTTAACAAGTAATTGCATTAAGAGATAAGAAAGAAAACAAAAAAGGACATAAGGAATAGAAAATGACAAAAAATAAGAGAGATAACATTTTCATATTGCATTGATGAGCAGTAAAACCAAACCATGCCTCAATTAAATCCTGCAACTGTCCTTTAATGTGGTCACAGTAATGTCACTTCACAGACTGCTGTACATCGTGTCTGCTGGAATGAGAGTGAGAAACACACTTGTTCGCTCCTTACCAGATGCCCTCGGCACCGACTTGGACCCGGGGTAAATATTTGCAGGTTGGGCTGCTCCGCTCTGCTGTTATGTGTGTGGATGTCTCAGTCATACACTGTTGCTGTCAGTTTGCACAGGGTTCAAAGATTAGTCTGTGCATGGCCATTGTTTGCTTGTTATAGAGCAAAGGCACCTGCTGCTTCAACCTGTGAGGTCAACATAAAACCTAAACACACACACACACACACACACACACACACACACACACACACTGAAACAAGCTGTGAACACAACACTGACATATCATCACCTTTCAAGTAAATATGAGAAACTTGTTAGCAAACAGATGCTTATTTTCACATCTAGCAGATACAGAGCAACATTATCATTGCATTGTGTCAGTTGTGTGTCTGACCACCTGATGAATGTAAGTCCAATATTCATTCTCCTTTTAGCTCTGATTTTGGTCTCCACCAACTCCTGATGGAAATATCGGACGCTTTAGCTGCTAAATGCTGCACTGTGTTTACAAGCTGGTAACTGTGTAACATTAGGTACAATGGGTTATTAGAGCTTTTTCACTGAACACAGTTGCCTGCTGCAGCCGAAAACAACAATGCGAGAGTTGAGAGTGAAACAAAACAGTAAAGTTGCGGCAGCTAAACAATGAGATAAACCTATATAAAACTCTGTAAACAGCCGAGGAGCTGCAGATTTTGGGTGTCTGCCTTTCACATTGTCACATTCATTGTTACTGTAAAAATATTGATTGTAGCCACTTAAACAGTACATTCTACTGCTCTCCAACAGGCTGGAGTCATCTGCTTCTTTTAGTATTAAAACATTACAGTTTCAAATTCAAAATGGACAAATGTCATGAGTGTGAACAGTGCTCCATCTCCTCACTCATTTGAGGTCCATTTGACCTCCCTCATACACAAGTGCACATAACCTTTGTTAAGAAAAGCAACTTAAATAGAATAAAACACTAACATGGACCACCTAATTACGAAAGATCATTCAACAAGACTAGTCTACAGCCACGCTAGCGGCTCTAAGGCCGTACTTAGGCACAGCGATATTTAAGCTAAATGCTAAAGCTAGAACGGCAACGTGCTCATAATGACAATGCTAATATGCTAAATATGCGAATATTATTATAAACCAAAATATTGGTTTATAATAATATTCTAACCTGATGATGGCGCTAGATGAAAAGTAAAAGGGGCTTTACTTAAATCTTTACAATTCATGACAAACCATCCAATAGCTGTCGAGACACTCAAAACTACAAATGTGAACTTCATTGGTTGCACTAAAAGTCCCTAGAACCACGCCGCTAGCATGGCTAAAAATAAAATAGGCCTATATAGCTCATCATATAGGATTCTTTCACATTATGTAACTGTATTCAAACTATTTCTGAATCTCTTTATCCTGCTACCCGTAAAAACTCAGCAGCTCTTTTTTTGCTACACAGAAGCGTGTTTACAGTCGTTGAGTTCTTTTACTTAAATAGGGAGTAAAAGTTGGGTGATTAATGCATGTCTCAACTATGTTTCACTGCGTAGGATGCACCTTGCGAGGAATGAACAAAACTTGAAACACGTTTCATTGGTTTGGAAAGACCCTGATAGATCCACCAGCCTTCTAGAAGTTCATACATCATGACTGTATTGTATCTTATTCAAGTTAACAAGTTCTTGAATGCTTAAGAGGCCAGAGTTCATTAGAAGTTCACTTAAGTCATGCGAGTGAGTTCATTTTGTATATATAGCAATGTTCAGTTGCTTTTGGCTCCATTTCCCAAAACAGCCAGCCACAAAAAACTGGCTGTCGCAGAGATTCAGTTAGCATTGAAGACTCAGAATTAACAACAAAACAGACAAAAAGCGGTGATGCTCCTCCAATGCTTTGGGGCTTGTAACTCATAATGTCCTCAATCTACCATTAACTTATTTTCTTGTGGGTCAAAAGAATGAACCTGTAACCTCTTTCTTCTTCTAAGGCTCAAAATGCTGCAGTTACAAAGATGTCTGGGGAAGGACAGAAATTGCACTTTCATTTTAAAATAGAGAGCTATAAGAAATGACAGATAAGAATATGTCAGCAATCTTATTTCTAAATTAGAATTTGTTCTTTATGGATAATTAAACTCATAAAAGTGAAACATTATTTCATGTTTTTCTAATGAATGCAGTTGCTTGAACGGTCGCTAATCAAGTGCAAGATTTCCACTGACTTTTCACATCTCTGACCTTTACTCTGATCCATCTTAGCCTCTACACCTGTTGCCAAATTACAGATGGCTCAGATGCTGTCAGCACTTTAGTAGATTTCATAGGATCTTGCTGTCCTTCTTGCACTCTCCTCTGCTCCATCCATCACAGACACACTCCTTATTTTGGCTATATAACTGTGGGACTTTACAGTTGATAGTTATTGCTGCCACCTATTACCTGTACATGCACATTTTTGTGAAGAGAACTCCCTATGAAACTGGCTCGGACTACTGAGTGCAGCAAAATCTTTATTTTCCATAAAAAGTCTCAGAAGCAGTCAATAACAGTCTAGACACTGGAATAGCCTTGTGTAAATATATAAGGTTTCTTGAGTCCACAGCTTTCTACTGGACAAGGAATTGATCATCTTCAGATTTAGTCTTTCTGCCAGTCAAAGTAATAAAATGAGGATATTAAAGTAATATTGTACCTTACAGAGCCTAAATTGTGTGATTAAGGCTTAACTCAACCATCATAAGCTTCACATTTTCCACAAAATGTTTTCATGGAATAGTTTAAGTCCAAGCTGCTCATCCTCCTCAACTGTGAAAATGAAACCATTTATCCTCTGTCATGTCACTTTTGGCTTCAACGCACACATATTTGAAGCTAGTTTGGCTTCTATTTGAAGAAGCTGATGTTTTTGAGAAAAGAGTCCACACAGAGAGTAAGACCATGTTTGATGTTTTATTAAAAAGTAAAATTAGACATCAGTCGGCGCCCACGGCTAACCCGTTTCTCTCCCCGACCATCTTATCACAAGGTTTTACAGATGGCAGTGATGTGTCTGTCTGACCAAGGGATGCTCACCAGCTCAACACAAAACAGGGAAACTACAGTCTTCATCCATAGCCTTTATTGGAAATTCTTTACATGTGAATCCTCTGAACCTGCCCAACCCCAACTTTAGAGACTATAAATATATATATAAAAAAAGGAAGTGTAAAAGACTTTTTGCAGTTCCTCCAAGAACAAAGAAAGCATTTACAGTCAGGTCTCAACTTGAGAAGGGCAGTAACCTTTTGTTTGTTCATTGAAATGTCAAACAATTACAACAGTGATTTTATAATCATGTCAGGAACAAAGCCAAATTTAAACAAAAATAAGAGGGGGGGGGGGGGGGGGGCGGGGGGGTGGGGGAATCAGTGGCCAAATGAAATCGGTAAGGTCTTGATAACAGCACTAGAAAAACACAGGAGACCAGCACAGCACAGTACAGATGTTGGAGGGTCAGTGATATATATATATATTCTGCATACTCAAAATGTTTGTTAGGTTGTCTGTGTATTACAAAACAAGTTGTAGAGCCAAAATACACCAGCACTATGAAGCTCCCCGTCCTTTGATGACCAGTGAGCCCACAAAGCAGTGAGTTACAGCAGTGCAGCTAACAGCACTGTCAATGAATTATTAGGAAACAGATGGGACAAAAAGTATTCGGAGAGCAGGAGTGGAGCACCACCTGGTGACTGAACCAGGACATGCAGGGGGAACCTTCATTCTGCATCCTATGAGCTGTTTCACCCACGCAAATCCTTTCAAAAGAGTGACTTTAGGGTGTTTGTTACAAAAGTGTACAAGTGACAATGAAAAGTGAACCCACTCCTGACATGTTCTCTGCATCGACTAGGAGAGCCCTGGTTAAACCTTGCCATTTGTTGGATATGATTAAGATCAACAAGTTATCATTTACAATACCAAATAAAATGTGCAAAAAATATCAAATATTCAAAAATGCCCATTTTCTTAACAAACGTCACATTTGTTGTTTTGAACACTGTTTACAAAATGTTTACGCACATAATTTCAATAAAGTCTGGTCCTGCAGCTGCTGGCATAATAGGTGCATTTTGCACAAGAGGAGTGCAAACTGATGGAGCATTGAGGTACAGGTTCTTTTAAAGTGGCAGGGCACTACAGGGAGGAAAGGCTGGTCAGCTCTACACGCCAAGGATGAGACTCCAAGTCAGGTTCCTGTTTTTGAAAACATCTTGGCACTAAGAGCTGAGTTGAAGATTGTGTTTTTAGCACTAAAGTGATGCAACTACATGTGTGACATGCAGTCTGAACCCAGCTTTTGACAATAAATCTGCACCTGGGCAGGAAAAAAAAATATACTAACTAGTAAAAAAAAAAAAAAAAATCCCTACCATGTGTGTCTAGAGACTTGCATTTGACTAAAGATAATGTTGGCGTCAAGATGCTTATAGTTGTAAGAGGGATTTACAGGCGACGGGAACATTTAATATCAGCTATCAGCGCTGTTTTTAAGCCAAGAAAGATTTTGGCTACATGGACACCATCTTTTTAACAAAAAGTACTTCAAGTCAGTGAAAAACACCATGACTTGTAACAGAGATGTGGGTGGAACAAACACTTTACAGCTAGACACAAGTGATGGCTGGACTGTGTGTGTGTCAAGAGTGAAGACAGACCTCCGATTACACTGTACTGGTGTTTGGGGAGTCGCAAATGTAAAAATAAAGCAGTTCACGGGACAACATTTTAAGTCAAATTACACACGTGTGAGGTTGTCGAAGTGGAACTGAAATTCAAATCAAAGAGTCTTAAGAGCTATGAGGACCCATCCATTATCTCAAATGTCTCATTTTTCTTGGCTAGAAGAAGAAGAAAAAAAATTAAACTTGGTACAAATATAAATCAGTTTTCTTTTGTCATTTTTTTGAAAATATGAACAGAAATTTAGTAACACAAAAAAAGACCTTCTGAGGATTAAGTCCCGTTTGGCTGTGAGGAGGAGGAGGTGATGGAGGGGTCTTGATCATTTTTAGAAGAGCGGGACAGAAATTTTAAAGCAAAGAGAGACGACCAAACAAACAAAAACCAAAAAAAAAAAAATCACCCAGGTCTTCATGAGCGTTTCTGTCTCTTGGAATGTCGCTGCTTGCTGGACCGGTCCTCGTCACTGCTCGCCGCCCCCGCATCGCCCCGGCCCCCCCGCTGACGAGTTCTCCGTGTGTCCCGCTCGCCATCGCTATCCTGCTCCCTGTAATCCTTCCTGCCTGAGGTGGTAGAGGTCCGCTTACTTCTCCTCCTGCCATCATCATCATCCTCATCATCATCATCTTCCTCCTCATCACCACTCTCGCTCTCCTCTTCCCTTCGTCCCTGAACATTTCTGGTTTTCTTCCTGTTCGATTTGCCATTCTGAATCTTCTTCTTCGGTTCCTCTTCATCCTCGTCAGCTTCTTCTTCCTCCTCCTGCGCCTCCTCTTCCTCAGACGTTGCAGGGGCTCGGCTGATGCGTTTGCGTGACCGCCGGCGGAGGTAGCTGAGGCCAGGCAGCAGCTTTTGGAGCAGCTCAATGAACGACTGCTCTGTCTTGACCATGCAGGAGAGGACGCTGCTGCCCTGCTGGTTGTACTCCTCTGCGTTGGAGAAGACTAGCTTCAGGTCTTCCAGGAAATCCTGGCCGTGACGATACAAGCCCTGGCTGAACTTTCCCAGCATCGTCTGGAAATCCATGGGCTGGGAGATTATGTCCAGGTAGTCCTCTGCCTCCTCCGTGGACACAGGCTCCCTGTACGAGAAGCCGAGCGGTAGAAGAGGGCCACGTTAGGCTACAGGTTAAGCATCATATTCATTCTTGGCGTCTAAGTCATTCAGGTAGTAGGATATGTCAATTTACTACGACAAACTCTGAAACTAATTTGTGATTTATTCATGGGTCTCAAGACCTGCAACAACACCGGCAGCATCTCTCTCAAGGGTAATCTGGTAATATTGATTTAGACTACGTAGCAACATGTTAAACGTTCAATTCAGTAGATAATCCTTAAGTCTTAGTGATATCATACATGTTGAATATACTGGGGATGGGTTGTCAAGATTTTATATGACAAATGAGGTCACCCTGAAAGACCAATTTGGTGTTTCTATCAATACAGGAAAGGTTATACAAACAAAAATAAATATCACAATTTATGACTCTCTAGGTGTAAACACTTTTCTCCCACATGCAAGTAGCTGGTGCTGCTCCAGAGTACTTCATAAACTGTCCATTCATTCAAACAAACATTCAGATTATGTCCTTTGCTCACCTGAAAGGCCAGCTGTAGCGGAATTTTATCAGTTTCTTGAGGATTTCCTCGCACCTCTCCAGCTCCAGTGCCTGCCTGCGCACTCCTGATAGGGAACTCCGTCGCACCTGCAGACACCGCACACACAGACGACAATTAGAACAAACGGATTTATTCTATGCTGCCAATGACAATGTCTGTCTCTTTCTGAGATATAGATCAACTATTGCCCTCACGTTTCCCCATTTTAAGTGTATTCTTTTAATTCTTCTAAGAAGACCTAGCTTCTGTATGCTGGTTTCTTACCAGTTCATCGATGTCCGCAGGGCTGTTGGGGCCAGTCCTCTGTTTGCTGCTCTGACTACTCAAAGACGACTGCTTCTTGGGCTTACTTTTTGAACTTTTCTGCCGAGACGAAGACTGCTTATTTTTCTTCCTTGGTCTCACTGTGAAGAAATAACGAGGTGATCAGGACAAGAGGAAGAAGAGGTCGGAGGAGAGTGAAAAAGAACCGCAGTGGAAACACTTTGTATGCACCAAAAAGGCATAGGAAAAACAATAATCAATGAATATCTGAAATGTTGCCATGTGTAACCAACATTAACTGCTAATTTGTCATGTCACACAGCCTGCAGATGGGCAATTATTTTAATGAGGCTATCGTTTCTAAGTTACTAAACAATTAATGCTTAATTGTTCATCATATTATTTAATTTTTTTTTTTTTTTTTTTTGTTTTTTTAAAAATCAGACGCAATTCCAGTGCACAATGCTGTAGACTATCGCAAAGTCTCATGCTAGAAATAAGAAAAATGATCTGTTCTGCCATTCTCTTTCAAACTATTGATGCATAAAAGTTCTTAATTTTTATCCTTGACATGCACGCTTGAACTGACAGAGGGGATCATCCTGCCACATACTTTGAGTGAAGCCAGAGTGAGACATGGCTTCAAAGCAAAGGTCCAGACCTGAGCTGTGCTAAATGACAACACACAGACAATAGAGACAGGGAGAGGCCAGGGGCCGTTATTCCCCGTCAGCATTCTTCTCATTCCCAACCTTTAGCACCCCATTTTCCAAAACCAACTGTGACTTATTCTTTTGGACAACTCAATTTATTTGTTGTATTCTCTTTGTTTTGTGCCATCGTTGCTAATACAAAATGTAATGTATTGATGACACAAGGATTCCAGTCTGGAGTTGGTACATAGAAGTCAAAAGAGACATCTGGCTGCTCATCCTTAACTTATCCTGGTCGATACCCTAATGATGAACCACTGAGCCCAGACTATTTTGTGAAACCTGGACTTGATTCTCTCTCGCCGATACTCACAGCTGTGACCCATGGCTTTGTAGTCATTCTCTTCCTCATCATCTTCATCTTCCTCAGACTCCTCCTCCTCAGACTCCTCCTCGTCTTCTTCTTCATCATCATCTGTGTCTTGGTTGTAGTTCCTGCAATAGAGGGATTGCCAATCAAAAACCTTTACACGGATTACAAAGACAGAACATGGTCTGTAGTTGGAAGAGAGGCAGGGTTTACTTAAGAGGTTTTGTTAGAATTAGGAGAAATAATCCTATATCATAGTAGCGTGTCAAATAATATGCAGAGTCTCACTAATACTAGAGCCACTGCTCTGCCATTTTCCATTTTTGTGGCTGGGTTATGCACAGTGAGGAGAGTACAAACTTGACTACTACTACTACTACTACTACTACTACTAAAAACAGTCGGGGAAAAATGTGTCCATCAGAAACCTGCATAGCCCAATTTATCCAGCTTCATTTAGGTCTACAGTCATTTTATAATAAAAACGTCTTTGTATGCACACATCTAATAAAGGTTTTATTGCAAAATGACAGCTTGTCACTGTAAATGCTCCACTATTTACTGTATGCACAGCACTCATTTTTGTGATAAATAAAAATATTTCACGTTTAGTCAATAAAGACAAATGTGTTACTGCACGCAAATTAAATGCCTTTTCTATGTCTACATGAACTCTTACAGTTTACAGCGATAATGAAGGACAGTGACAAATTGGCGGCAGACAGTTACCTTGAACGGGAGCCGCGTCTGGCCACAGTGGGCTGGCAGGCCGGGCACAGCCACTCTCCGTCAGGAATGCGGTACAGGGCCGGTCGCAGACAGAACAGGTGGAAGGCCTTGTTGCACTCATCACAGAGGATGAGTTTCTCATCGTCACCTGGAAGAGGATCAACATTTACCATAGTACTGGCTAAAGAAGGCATTTTTAAACCAATTTCCTGGTTTTACCTAAAATGTATTCAGTATGCCTACATTTCTGTTCCTGTATTCACTCCCTCAAAAAGGCCAACAAACTCGTGCAAGTAACCACGTTTTTTCGTCATCTTATCACTACAGGTTCACCTGTTGGCCTGTGGATCTGCCGGCTCTGTATGTAGACCTGCCTTACACTACTAGTCTGCCCTGCTCTGAGCCTGCCGCCCTGTTTGGATCTGGGTCTAGACTCCATCAGCTTCAGCACAGATGGGCTCTGCCTGAGCACTAGACAGGAGGCAGAAGGGTAGTGGTGTAGCAGTGCTTCACTCAAACTGCAACTCAACAATTCAGCACACCTATTAGTAAAGACTGACTGTTGTACTGACTGTCTTCATGAAGAAAAAGAGAAAACCATATTTATTAGACAGGCGCCAGTTGTGGTGCTGTAGTTCTGTTTAGGTGATCTGAGGTCAGATATAGAACAAAAGGTTATTTGTCCCGTTATTGGTCAAAGAAAGCCAGGTTACAACAAACATTTCTATGTCAATAAAGCCACGACGCTCTCATAGGCTGCAAATTCCTTTCTTTGAGACCAAATGAGTGAGACAACAGCAGAAAACTGTCCTTACCTTTCCTGCGACAGACTTTGCAGCGAGCGTTCTCGGCAGACATGTCCCACTTTATGCAAGCGTCCAACATTCCCAGCAGGACGTGCATGCGGGAAAAGGTCTGGGCCTCTTGGATGGCAGTCTTCCACTTCTCTACCGCTGTCGCCACCTAAGAGGAAAAGCCCAGACTTATTTAACTCAGAACTTTACATGAAGAAAGAGTTCAATAGTGATAGCTCTGTCTGGATATGAGTCTTTAGTGTGTTTCATGAGCAAACGTCAGCTTCTCAATTCATTTTTATGTGCCCATCTCATAGCTCCGTGTTTTCTTGCAGATATTTAAAAAATAAAAAAAACTCATTACAGGAGTTTGACATTAATACGCTTTACCTAGAGTTATGACCATGATGCCTTTAATACCTGTGCAAACCTCCCCAGTGAAAATCAGACAGACAATCCCAACATCCAGTGACTTTTTAAAATGGACCACATTACCTTTGAGACACCAACTTAAAGCTAAACTTGAATATTGCAACACTGTTCTCTTACCCTAGCCTCTTCTGCCAGTCTCTTCTCCTCGTCCACCTCTTCAGCCTTGCTGCTTTCCTCCCCTCCTTGCTTTTTCTTCTTTTTCTGCTTGGGGGCCATGAATCCCTGCAGGAACTTTTTGATTACACAAGCCTGAATGGTGATGATGCAATCGCCAAAGTCTTTCAAGCTCTCCATGTCTTTCAACTGTGAAGAGAGGACGAAACGGATCAGTTACAATCCCAACGTTTTGTGGCCAACACTGACAAACTAACTAAAATCATTAACACTCCACTGTATAGCAAAACATTAGGTGTTTCACAAGCACAATATGATACAAGCAATGTTATCAAACCTATTAGGGTTGATGATGGTTTTTGTACCATCATCAATGCTTGTAAACACAGGGGTAAACCACTTTTAAATTGTATATGCAAATATAACTAAATTACACACACGCACAGCCTCGGTATGTAGTGGTTCTCTTTCGAAGATCTTTTTTGGGGCATTTTAGGCCTTCATTTGGATAGGACAGCTTAGGCTTGAAAGGGCAGAGAGAACGGGAATGACCTGCAGCAAAGGGCCGCAGGTCAGAGTCAAATGCGCGGCGTCGAGGAGTAAACCTCTATATATGGGCCCCTGCTCTACCAGGTGAGCTAACAAGGCACCCATGTAGTGGTTTTTCTTCATCATATGCTTTCTACATCATTTTTTTTCTCAAATCACCCGTTTTCTCAACCGAGTACACTTATCTGTATAATCAAAATACCACTTCCTTTTGTACACATTCATGTTTCATGCTTGTTTATTTTATTTATTTTTTTTTAGGTGTTTCCAGGTGTTGACAGAAGGTTGAACACAGTCACTCAACCCAAAGAAAGTCATCAGTGAACATTAATGTTGAAATTTCAGGGCTACTGATAGTGATATTTTATGTAGCCAGACAAACTAATCACCTGCTCTTCAATGTCCATGTTGTCATCTAGGTATCCCAGGCCTCCCTTCTGGAGTCTCGAGGCTACCTCCTGGATGTCACTGCGCAGGTAATTGAGCAGCTCTGCGTAGCCATCACAGGTCCTAAGGGCCATTTTGCTTTTACGGGTCAGATGGACAGAGTGGAGGATGTCCTGGTACCTGAAACAGGGAAGGGAAAGCTTCGTATTCAGCTTCTCATTTACTGCATCACTGCTGCTACGTTTAACGTTACTTCTTTTTTTAAACACCATTGTTCATACTTTCTTGTGGTTTTGTATTCATTTTACTTTCATTCTAAACTTTTTCCAGAACCTACAAGCTTGCTGCAACAAAAAAAAAAAAAAGCAAAAGCTTTAAATTAGGGCTGTCAAACAATTCATTTTTTTTTAATTGCAATTAATCGCTGAAGTTCTATAGTTAATCACGATTAATCGCATATTTTATCACATGATTAAAATTCTATTATTTTGCATTTCAGAACAGTTTTTAAGTATATATTAACAATCGAAAGTAATTCTTACCAGTGTATCTTGATTGGGAATCAAATGAATGCAAAGAAAGTTACTTTATGAACTTGATTTTAAGATTTGTAATTATGTATTTACCGTAAACAAAAAAAATGTGTCAATCTCAATCTCAGTCATTATTGCACAATTCCTGACTAAAAAGTACCTAACTAAAAAACCCTATCCTTACTAGAGTCAATATAGTATTTAGTAACTCCTAAATAATGTTGATTACTCACTGACGTCCAGTGATCACCGGTTAATGAGCAGTTCATTTCTGCACAAGTCCGTGTTAACACAGCCCATCTCCACTCTTACCCGGCGACAGAGAAACAGGCTGGATAGTCCGGCGATTAAAAAAAATTAATCGCATCTCGTCGGCCCTTAATCGCATCGTGATTAACGCATTAACGCTGACAGCCCTACTTTAAATAGCACCTGTTTGATCACTCCAACAGATCCCTAAAAGCTGGTAAAACCAGGTAATGCTTTAGCAGCGCAGTACGACTGGATGCTTGCATGTTTGTTAGAGTAACTGTTTGAGTGCACGCACCTGCTTTGTATCTTCGCTTTCAGTTCACTCTCTCTAACCCCCTGAGGATGAAGACTTTCCACTAGTTCCTCCAGCTCAGCTGTGCTTTCACATACAAACCTGTAGAGGCAGAAAAATATGGCGTAAAAAGAAAAGGAAGGAAATCAATCAAATGAAAGGAGAAGACAGAAACAAAGCTCTTACCAGAGGTTCTGTCCCTGGTTGGGAACAGTAGTTTCTATACAGATGTCTGGTGCTGCCCCCTGCTGGGCTCCCTCACAAATAGCACCATCTATGCTGCCATCATCCTTTTCAGCTCCTACAAACATAAACAGTAATAAAAAATTAAAAAAATGTTATGACTAAAAAAGTTTGACCAAAACTGCAAATGAATGTGTCCACACACAGAACTGCACACCAAGCAAAACCAAACAAGACATTCATTTGAATTAGAGTCGCAAAGAACCATTTTTAAGTCAATACCAATATATGAGATTTTTATATTTGGGACAGACATCAGCCAATATGAACTTTTTAGCATTAGCACAAACATTTTGATGACACACATTTCAACGAGGATACCTTACACTTAAGTTACTGTACCTTGTGAATCATGAACAGCAGCCGACTCGCCATCCTCTTCCTCTTCTACCTCGGGCTCAGCTGGTTTGTCCTCCGGTGGAGGGGTGAAGCTGTAGTCGATGCTTTCATGCACCCAGCCTTTCTCAATGTACAGACCAGGGACCACGTCAGAGAAAAGCCAGTATCTGGACAGAAACGTCAAGCAGCCGTGGTTATCATTTACTTAGGCTATTCATTGAATTCACCCGATTCCTAACCCCATTTATCTGCGTTTAATCTTTTCAAACGTTTGTGTGCAGCACTAACCTGTTATGACTTCTGTCGGTACCCAGTGGGGTCCTGCGCATGACAAGTCTGGCTTTGGTTATGCCATCCTGAAAGGCCCTTTCTACAGCAGCCCTCTGTTTACGCATCCGCTCCTCTTCAGCCTCCTTCTCCATGCGCTCTTTGGGGGAAATAACACAGTAGAGTGAGGTACACTGACTTAAGAATTATATTATAATAAGTTATTAATGATAAACTGGCTTCACTCTAAATGACATATTCCTACAAGATCTCAGTGGTGGTGAAACTAAGTACTGAGAGAACAAAATCAAATCGTTGTGTCACACGATACATGGTTAGCTTGTCAGTTAACCAACTTTTTTTTTTTTTTTTTCTTCTTTAAATAGCATATTTTGAAATGGATTATGTGCTCCACTCCCTGCTACAAAAGTTTACCTTTGTTCTGTCTGTCCATCTCCTCCTTCTCCTTCTTGGCCTGCATGGACATCAGCCGCCTGCTCTTCACTGAGCTGATCATGTCCTCTGGCTCTGGCTCCACCTTTACTTCTTTTTTGTTCTCCTTCTTCGCACCCCCCTCTTTCTTTTTCTCGCCTTTGAGCCCAGAAGAAGAAAAGAACAAAAACAATGAATATTGTATATGGGGATATCAATAAAAGACTAAATAAAGGCTGAAAGAAGATTTTCCGCTCTCTGGTATTTTGACAATCAAAAAAATGAGAGTTGTATTGATGTTTTGTGGGCATTATATAAGCCGTTTAGTGCAGTTAAAATAAGTGGGAAAAGAAGCCTACCTTTGCCCTCCATCTCCTTTCGCATCTGCTTCTCTGCCCTCTTGCGGTCATTGACCTCTTTCAGCATTGCCAGACGCTCCTTCCACACCTCAGCGGACCGTTGCTGCATTGCATCAACGTGGTCTTCAACCGAGTACGTCATGAGTATGCGGTGGCACATTGCCACCAGCAGGCTGACCTTCTCTTCGGGGCTCAGCTCAAACACCTCGATTGTCTCAAGTTTCTCTAAGAACTCACTGGTCACCACATCATCAAAGCCACCCAAAGCCCCCGAGTCCACTGAGCCCCGGGCGCTCTCCTCGCCGTGGGCGTCACATGGTCGCAGGCACAACCGTGCCAGCTCTGACACTGAGTGCATGGTGAGGGGGATCTCAGATAAGGGCATATCAAGCTCACTGTAGCCTTCTGCCAGCTCGTCCTGCAGCAGCGTCTGAAGCAGCACCACCAGCACACGGTTGAGGTAGAGGAAGCCCGATCGCTCCCCGGCCAGGGCTTCCATCAGAGCCCCAGCTGTGATGGGATACTGGTCATCTGGCATCAGCAGCCCTGCATAGCAGTGGAGGAAGTCCACGACCATAGCCACGTCACCAAACAGGGTGTTGGGCAGCCCCTCGGGCATGTCTACAAGCTTGAACGTCGGCAGGGTCTTGCCACCTTCGATCTCCTGGTCCTCGTATCGGCGTGATTGTTCTCGGCGGACAAGCATCTCCTTCTCACGCCTCTCCTTGGCCTTTTCTCGAAGTTTCTCCTTGACTTCCTCGCGCCTTTTCTTCGTCTCTTCCTGCTTTTCCTCTTCACTCATGGCTGCCCAACGCTTCTTTTGCTCCAGTAGCTCCCAGCGTTTCTGCACCAGCTCCTTGAGCTCCTCTGGCAGCCGGCCCCGATCATCTGGGGACAAGGTCTTTGCGGCCTTGGAGATGAGGCCGGAAAGGGAGTTCTTTTTGTCCTCTTTGCCCTTGTTTTCCTTATAGTAACGAAGAAGGTGGAGAGCCATAGGGTGCAGTGGCTTCCCCAGTTTAGGCGTACCCATGCTGGTACTACGGGCTCTCTTCTTAGGGCTCCCAGCAGGGGTGCTCTTAGCCAGATGCAGCAGAGTCATCTGCTTCATCTTCGGTGTCTTAGCACCAGCTTTATCCTCCTTTTTAGAAGCTTTGAGGACGTTGAGCTTCTTATCACCGCTCTTCCCAGTTTTCTTTCCATCTTTCTTCCTGCCCGATTTTGGAGCGGAGGGAGCCGACCCTTTGCCTTCTCCTTTCTTTGGAGATCCCGAGTTCTTCATCTTGAGAGGGGAGCCATTCATTTTTATTTTCTGAAATACAGTCAAAATGAGCCCGTTAAGCAATGCTTTGAAATTTTATATTTATTTATTAAAAAAAAAAAAAAAAAAAGTGCTACCCCCATAGTTATTAAGTAATTGAAAAAATAAACAAAAAAAAAACAGACATGATAATGTGCATACAAGTCAGCTAACCTGCATGTGGCCCCAAATGGTCGGACTAAGGGGCATGCCTAAAGAGTCTTTCTTCTTTTTCCTTTTCTTTTCTCCCTTCTCGTTTCCTGAATCGTCTCCTGGGGTGTCAGGGGTCTTGAGCCTCTTGTTAGGTTTACCCTCTGGAGATGACAAGCTCTTACGCTTTGCAGAGGGATTCTCTGCTAAAAACTTTAGACAAAAAATAAATAAATAAAAGTGTGAGCCAAGAACAAGCGACATTTTTAAAATCGAGTAACATTGCAAAAAGAAATTGCCGTGAGTAAATTACCTTGTGTGGATCAAGAAGAAAGTCACTGAATTTGCTGGGCAAGTTAAATTTTTTCACCAGTTCATCTTCAACCACCCAGGGAGCACTCTCTCCCATGCCCAGCCTCAGAGCATAGTGCCTGATAAAGTAGCGTATGATCTCCTTGGTTGGAGGGCGCTCCGTTCTGTTAAGACTGTCTGCTGGGACATCACTGATCACCTAGGAGACGAGTCGGTGGGAAAGATTTAGCGTCAACTTCTTTCAAAAATGTAAAACTGTAGGTCTCAAAAGATCATCAATCGAACATGTAAGACCGGTTGTGGACCAGGGTGCCAAATATCATCACATTTAGCACAGGAAACTACGGAAGAGTAATATACGGTCACGTTTCAAGACTAATTCTTATCTGGGACCCAGAAGGAAAAGAAGTTCAGACACTTTTCGTTGACTGCTGACAACGAGATACGGACCTTATCCTCGTTGACGAGCTTCACGTCGTACTTATGAGGAAGGAATTTGGGCATCACCCATTTCTTCTTTTCTTCCTTCATGGCATTGGGAAGTTTCCTTGGTGAACGTCGTGCTCTGTCACCTAATAGGAAGTAAAACAATATAATGTGTAAGAAATGACTTTTTTTTTCCCCAAACATGACATCACAACATAAAGTGAATTAACTGGGGAAAGGAAAACATTTTTTCTAAGAAAAAACAAACAAACTGTTATTCTGGGCCTACAAACAACAAACAATACACCACCTGTCATAAAAGGGACGCATTTATAATCATTCTACAGCAAGTTTGGTTTTATCCATGCTGCATGGCTACAATATCAATTTGCTTCAAAACTCTTTGTTTACACTCTTTATGCAGCGACTGGTACTCACTGAGACTCTCCCTCCTGTTCTCCTCCTCTCGGGGAGGAGGTTCCTTCCTCTGGTTCTCCTGACTTGCATTCTCCTTGTCGCTAGATGGAGAATCACAGGCACCTTCAAGCTTCTTCTCTCCCATCTCGCCCTCTGGGTTTTCTAGGGGATGGATCTTCACCACCTTCACTTGCAAACTTTTGTCCTTCCCCACCTGAAGTGGAAAAGCCTTGTGAGCATCTCAGAATACACCAAGTGGAAGTTCTCAATTAAACACCTGCTGGATGGGTATCGTTTAGGTTTTACATTAGTGCCAAGTCATATTAGACTTAGCAGTGATTGTAATTTCTTAACACCTCTTAAAAGAACCAAAATCAACTGCTGCCTAAGAGGTAGAACATTAATCCAAAAAATGTTAATAACCTTTGGTAAATTGCCAGCAATATTTTAAAGTGTCTCGTTTGTTGTTAAAAATGTATATGGTCCACTAAAGATAATATTAATAGCGATAATTGGGTGCTGGAGTCATGAGATCCAAATGCAAAGTTACATAACAGACAAGTTAAGAAGAAATTTAAGAAGCCAAACTGACCAGGAAGTCACACTCTTCATCCACAGCATACTTGGTAAGGATTTCCATCCAGGCCATTTCAACCAGTTTGTCTAGAGACACCGTGTTGTGGTGGACCATCTCCAGGACCGGCTTCTCAAACCACAGGGGATACTCCTCCTGAAGCCTGCACACATAATATATGACGATAAAGTTTAATATAGTTTCTGTCTTGCATTCCCATCTTAATGTGTTCCACCTTTTTCAGTATAAAGTCAGACACTGCTTTGATTTGTCCTGATGCTCAGAAAACAATGCTGTTGCCACATCAGACATAAATTGAGTTGGTAAATGGGTGTGATGCACTCTATTCAAGACATGATTTATTTCACATTGTTTGGATTTCTGCTATGAATTTGTCACAGGGACAAGAGCATTACATAACAGGGCAACAAAGGGCTGAGAGTGACCAGTAGGGGGAGTAAAATTTCTTTGCTGATATAATTAGACAGAGCTTAAATACACAATGTGATCCTGAGTGACTTGAGCTCTGGCCAGCTGAACAACGCTCTGCCCCCTCTTTGGCCTACCTTTCTCTTGCCGATAGCACATATATAGACAGTGTATGTACACCTGGTTGGTGATAAGTGGACTGACAAAGATCAGTTGAACTTTCCTACAGTTTTATTTATGGCTACGTTCTTCCTGTTCGCAAATCAGTCTAAGGGAACTATCACCAGGTCATTGCAGATTGAAGGATGACTCAATCACACACCCTCTAAATAGAATGAGAGGAGGAGCACTAGATTTATCCAATCATAGCAAAGCAGCAAGCCTTGTGACTGTCACTGCAAGAGTGTCACTCTTTTGTGATACAACTGAGCTGCTGTTATAGGAGGCTAATTTTCATTTTTTGGGGCATCTAAACTACTAGTACTGCCATTTACTAAACTGTACCAGTGTATTCTTCACAGAACATATAACACCCTGTATAGGCCATGGACAGTAATCAACAGTCGACTAATGGCTATTATTTAAAAAGTTGGATAAAATCATGTACAAACAAACTTTAGATTTAATACTAACAGTTCGGTAACTTCTTGTTCCTCCTCCCATGCTTCTTTGTGTGTGAGCTGGTTGCTTCCGGTGCTCTTGCATGTCCAGATGCGCTCATTATACCTCTGCACGCGTGCCTCATACTCTCTGTAGGCATTTTGTCAAGGAAATTACAATAGTGACATGTAAGCAGTTCCTCCTTATTTAGCCATTTGCTTACTAACAAGATGAAAATAAGTTTTGTGGAATAAAAAGTTAACACACTTCTGTGGGTAGTTGATGAGAGTAAAAAGTTTGACTTAAACAGTAAACTGAACCGCATTCTCCACTTGAGAATTGAACCAATTCTGATAATCAAATAGTGTGGAAAGGTAGCTGGGAGGCCTGTGTTTCACATAGCTGTTCTTCAAGCAGTGATGGTAGATTCTGATGTTAAAAAAAAGTAACGCGACATAAAGACAATAAAGTAAATTACAACTATGTCGCTGCAGGAATCCACATCTACTAGAACTTATAACAACTCATGCAGCCATAAAAATACATAAAGTCCACTTTTCGCACTGCGTGTGTCACACTGATCTGTCATAACTGGCTTCATAATCTTGCTGACGTTCAAAGTTTTCACATAAACACCAAAACAAGCGGGTAAAGTTACCCTATTATATTAGAACAGAAATATATATCCCAAAATGCTGGAATCAGTTAACCGTTTTAAGTCAACTGCTGTTCTCTCTTGGCAAACTAAAAACCACAAATGTAGCGGTAACTAAGGCTAGCTGACTCTAAATATGCAAGCATTAACAGCTAGCTAGCTAACTGTAACCAGCCGAGCAACATCCTCAGCCTGTGGAAGCAGACGACGGGCTATTGTGACATAATGGGATCCCTATCGCTAGCTAAACCCACTAGCATTACTAGCTGACAGTGGGGCCGTGAAAGTGACAGTACGCCTTTTAGCAGCTCTCTATATTTAACTAAGCATGTGAATTGTTCTATGCGCAATGTAAAAGTTCATCTTTACTATAGCTTAGCGAAACAGACAGCTAGCTAACAATGAGTTGATTAGCAAAGCGGTGCTAACGTTAGCCAGCAAGCGTATCATCCGGTGTACACTGTGTACATGTGGGTTAATATTAAATTGGGTGAAGTTTTAAGGTAACATCAAATTAGGTACTGAAGCCCTACAGACCAATGCACGTGTCTATGTGAGCATACATTTAGCCAGATGAACAAAGCCACTTAGCTAGCTAACTATACAGCATCATGCCGACTAGATAGATATGTCAAGACTGAGCATCAGCATCATGTTAAAGGATACTCTTTGTTCCTGAAGGCCTCCTTGGTGTGCTCAATGATGTAGACCTCTTCTCCCGGGCCTGGTGGCTCGGCTAGCGGTTTAGCCAGTGGGTAAGGTTTCCGGCCTAAAAGCGGTGCCATCTCAAATCCACAGATGGCACGGGTGCCAAGGGTAAAATGAAGTCTTCTAGCAATAAACTAGCACAATAGCATACACTAATATGTCCTTAGCATGTATGCAAGTGTCCCGAAATATCTTAGCACGTCTCACGTTACCGCCGGCAGGCCCGGCACTCAACGTGTAGCTAGCAGCTAGCTAGCTGACTAACGTTAGCTAGTAGGATGGATTGCTATCTCGTTGCAAAACAATAACAGTCCGCTTCTTGCCTCCCGCCTCATCGCATCCTTCTTCTCTCCTTTAGTAGTGGTGTCATGCTGGTTTTACGCAATGTCTTAGATGTAAAACAGGTTGCCGGACTTGTCTCTCGGTATAGTTAGTAAACTTTTAGCTTCTCCGGATGAACGTGTAAAGATGCAAACCACACCGAAATCAAACTCGCGGCAACAGCCAGTTCAGCAGTAGGTCTGGCGCGTTGTACAATCCCAAGTCTTTGCAAACTAGGCCTGTTCTCGTTTAATCAATTGTAGTTGCTGCATGTTCGTACTGTCTGAGCTTCTTGTTGTCAGATAAGAGAATTAGCAAGTGTTACGAAAAAGTAACCTGGATCAATCAAGAGGTTAAATTCCTTGTCGAAATGGCGGGAGTTTCTCGTCCACCGGCACAATTCCGTACACCCTCAGAACTCCGTTTCCCCGGCAGCAAGCAGCGTCGCAAGCACGTCCCGCCCTCCCTCGACGTTCATTGGATTCCTCAGTGAAGGGCCTTCATAGAATTGTTCTGATACGGTTTCTCATTGGCTGTTATGTCCTGTCTATTGTCAAACTAGAATAACCCCTTAAAAGAAACCACGCCTGCATCGAATATAGATGAGGGGGCTAGAGGTCAGCCTGATGACAATAAAGCTTATATGATCTGTTTAGCTCATTCATACTAAAACACATTTATATATTTTGATTATGTATGTGTTGAAAAATGAAAAAGTGGCATGAATTCCTTCATGTATTATCGAAATAATTTCTGAACCCATTGTCTGGGCTCCATTTTGAACAGGTCTGATTAAACAATAGGCCTTGCCTTCATGGTATAGTAGATTGATTGCCTCAAGGTATCATGGTAAATGCATACCAACCTTGCAGAAACAAGGAATTGAAATAGAATTGGAAAGTAGCATTTATTATGGTTTACAACATTGTCAGTTATAATCATGGGCAAATTATATTATAAATATATATAAAAAATTGTCTTGCATGTGATAAGCCAAAAGAAGATCTGTTCCAGAAAGAGCCTCGTACTTAATATATAATGGCACATCTAAAAATCAATCTCCATAAAGCTACACATTTAACACATTTTCAAAATGGCCTGTAAACCTAAAAAATAAAGCAATAGGATATGGAAACATGCAAACATAAAGTTCAACTGCATAAGTAAATCCGAAACAGTTAGTTGCCAAAAAAACATTTACAGCATGTGAATTGAAATACACACTGCCTGCAATAACAGTGACTTGCCACACAAAGTTTGGAAAATCCTCTCCATTCATTTTAGAAATCAATTTAAACAGCATACATTAAAGACCTTTAAAAGTGAACAAGGATTTTGCAGTAAAAACTTTTTTTTCTCATTTGCTGAAATTTAACATTTTTGTAAATATGTCAAGAGAATCTTGGAATAATTTTGAAAGCTTAGCTAATCGAACTGAAGACAGGTATCGTGTGCATTTTGACAAAATTATTATAAATGAGCTATCTCAGAGCAGCACTTTCTCCTGTGCAAATCTTCTTTAAAGGGGGTGCTCCTGATTCATCCAATTCCTCCTGTTGAATAAAAAGAAACATGTTTACATGTTTTGACACCATTCTAGTTAAAATGAACATCAATTGACACCATGCAACAGACCCCAGTGACAGGAATGATTTCTTAATTAATCAAGGAACATGATCTGGTCTTTTTTTTAACCCATTTTCAGAAAGTGAACCTGTGTGTCTGGGGTGCTCCGTCTGACAGCTCCTGATGAAAGAAGGTCCTCCTTGATGAGAGTGGGAGGCTCATCAGCCCCCTCCTGTCCTGAATGAACTGGTTCTGCTTTCACAAGGGTGGAAATATATCCTCATTAATGCAGCTTTGACAGTGAGGGAATACAGAGACAGTACAGGACATAACTAATTGTAATTGTTTATAATTGTCACCACTGAGCTCTAGGATCGATTCCCTTTTATACTCGAATAACGTGTAAAATTGAGTGAAAATATTCTTGAGAGAGTCATCCACATACCATCCACACTCTCCTGGCCCAGCATTGGTGGCTGAGAGTCTTCAGTACGGATGCTGGAGGTGTGTGGAGGGCTGACCTGCTGCGAGCTTGAAGTGCTGCTGCTGTTATCCATTTTAGGCTGGTAAACGTCTGACAGAAAGCTCTGGTTGCTGTTTTCATCTGAGCAGAGAGGAGTTGTACTGAACACCAGGTGACATGTTCTCATGCTGGTTTTGTTTTTAGATTGTATGAGTTTGATTGTGTGATCTTTTGGCTTTGCCTACATGCAGTGGTTCCAGTATTGTAATAAATACAGCCACAATACTCACCAGTGAAATCCAGTAAAGAGTTTGTGTTTTCCAGGACCACATCTTTCAGTCCTCTATCTCCACCTGTGGATTTGGTGCGATATATCTGAACACAAAGAGGGGTTTGTAAAATCAGACTACTCACTAGATTTATTAAAGTAAATCCTTGAAAGTGAGATAGTGATTTTTTTTTTTTATGTGACAGAGGCCCCCCACCTGCTTTGTTTCTGTTACTGGCACCCACTTGAATATGCGTAAAGATGTGTCTCCAACTGTCACCCATTTCTTCTCCCTGGGAATGAAATTAGTTATTAGTTATTATTTTCGGAAGGTCTAACACTAAACCATCTGCTTTAATAGTATAAATCTGTAACATGACATAGCCGGCATGCTCGTGTCCTTTCTGTCCACAGCAGAGACACAGCAGCTAATCAAATATCCTATTGTGCTCACTTACAGCTATCGTTTACTTTACATGGCGTTTAGAAGCCACGAGGATAGGTCCGATGGTGTTCATTAATGTCATGTTATGTGACTACGGGACAGTCGTCTACATTACGGCGCTCAGCATGTGAGGCTGTGGCCATATTGACAGCTCTAGCTCTAGGCGGAAAAAAAACTCAGCTAGCTCCGCCTCTCCTGTCAACCCGGGGCATTGATTGGTCAGCAGCTCCGTCAATCATCTAACTTTTCCGACTGAAGTTTGTTGAGCGACGCAGCAGATATCAGGCTACAGTCTACCAATACATTCCCCTCCATATTGTCCCCAAGACAGCCTACATACCATTTGCGCACCTTCTCGATGGCTGCCAGGACCTTTTTAATGTCATCTTTAGCCCGACTTCGGGTCTCAGCGCGGCCTGATCGTCCCGACATCTTGATGCTGTTATGATTCATCTACAGATGCATCTGAAAACTTCGACCAAACCCCAGTCCACCGTTACAGTGGTAATCTCGCGAGATTTCATCATCTCATTTTTTTTTCTTCTCTTTGTGCTTCATCCTCCTCAGTATGCTCATACTGTATGTAGGCATACTGTAATGATTGAGTGGTAGGTGCTATTTATTTATTTATTTATTCATAATATATTTATTTATCTGGGTTTGAAGTTTATATTAACAGTGTATACTCATGTACACAAATACTGTGTTTAAGTACACATTTGAAGTACTTATACTTAACTTGAGTATTTTTATTTTATGCTACTTTATATTTCTACTCCACTACAATGTAGTAATATTGGACCATAAATGCTATTGCACCTTACTACATACATATTCTCAAGGACCCAACAACTGCTTTCACTGTTACTAACATTTATTTACACTACCTGTATTTTTATTTTTCTGTCATTGCACTGCATGTTTGTTATTGCACTATATGTCTGTAGCCTACCTTGTCTTGTATCTTGTTCTGCACTTGTTTTTGTATTTTGTTGTTTGCACCTTAAATATTATTTTTAATTTGTTTGCACTGGGGAAAAGGGAAACACAATTTTGTTCCTCTATGTACTGTACTGAACTGTATGGACGACAATAAAGTCTCTCTTATCCCATTTAATGTACCTTTTTTACTCTACTACATTTATGTGACAGGTATAGTTTCTAGTTACTTTCCAGTTTAAGATTCTACATAAGCTTATAGTGCATTGTTAAAGATAAAACCAGTGGTTCCCAACCTTTTTGGCTTGTGGCACCTACAAAAAAAGCTATATCTGGTTGGTGTCCCTTGTCCCATTTTATATTTTAGCAGTTCCACCGAAGAATAATTTCATCCCGGCCAGACTTAGACTCAAATTGTTTCATTTAGATAATTGTTTGAAGCCCAAAGAGTAACACTCTGATATTTCACAAAAAGTATTCTATAATATGATTTGAGCTGCAGAACTTGAATTTCTTTGTTCTTTCCTACCCCATTAATATTATTATTATTAATATTCTCATATTAATATGCTTCACCTCGACCAGCTACAACAGTTAAATGATATTTAAAAAATCTAATAATGTGATATATGATAATATGTCTGTCACAGGAGCCATTTTTCAAGAATGTGTACTTATACTTTTGATACTTATAGTACGTTTAGCTCATAATACTTCTGTACTTTTACTGAAGTGGGATTTTCAATGCAGGACGTTTACTTTGAATAATTTTACATTGTAGTATTGGTACTTTTACTTTAGGATCTAAGTACTTCTTCCACCGTTTATTTATCTTTATGCTTTTATATCTAGCATATATATATATACATATATATGTATATATATGTATATATCATTTATTATTGTGAATGTGAAAAACCGGATTTGCCTTTGCTACTGTGTAGACAAAAGCTTAATTAAATGTACATTGACCTTTGGTTCCCATGTTTGACCAACAGATGGTAGTCTTGAGTTGTGCAGAGCAAACAGGCTCCACCTAAGACTGAGCGCAAAGGCTGAGTCTGTTGCAGTTTTGATTCATTCATCATATGATCACTGACAAGATATCATCCATTGCTTGCCTATATCCTCCAGGGAATACAAGAGCAGGACCAGCGCTCTTTAACCAGCTCCTTACCAAAACTGATCCGAGTGGACTGTGTGGTTTACAGCAAAAAGGCCTTATAAAAGATATTGTGTGATGTCAATACTTGATAACATACTGTATCACTGGTCAGACAGTGCTGATAGTGGCACACTTGTGGCACACTGATGCTGATTGTTCAGTACCTGTCTATTGTTACTTGGACAAGTTGTGGTAGCACTAATCAGGACACCATAAAGGAACTCATTTTTTTGTTTCCTGCAGAGAGTATGGCATTAAAAGTACTGTATTGTCAGTAACTAGGAATTTAACCTGATTAAATTATATTAAATTTAATAGATTCAAATATTTTCCTTGCATATTACTATGAGATTGTTAAAGCAAAAGGTCAGGGATTATGATTTCTCCCATTAAATTGTTGCTGCCTACAACAACAAGCATAATTTCAACAACTATAATAAATGCAATTTCTATATCCATTGTGTTTTTTGTCTTAATTTACTTCTGCAATATAATATACAGCAATAGTTTAAAAGTTTAAGACTAAATATTACTGTTCCTGAAGTTGCCTGAATTCCCCAACCCCCAGCCACATTTTTTGTTAAGATGTATATGTCATAGCTGTACGATAAGACTGCAGGAGTATTTCTTTTGGACAGGGCTAGAAAATAAAAATCCCAGCAGATGCCGTGGGCGGGCCCTGCTGCAGCTCCAGCCAGTGGCTACAACACTGGGAGGAGTCAGTGACAGTTGCCAGAGAAAATATCCAAATACATCTATTGTAAATGGAGACCTTCCGGGTTTTAGTTCAGTACGCATTTGAGTTAATTAGTAACAAGTAATTATGACACTACAATCTTGTTTTATGTAAGAATTGGACCTAATTTCATTTTAATGGATTACAGCTTTAGTCTTCAACGTTTTTTAAGCCAAGGACCTTTTAACTAAAAGAGAGACGGAGCAGGGACCCCTCCCCCCCCCACCCACTCAATACTAAGTTATTAAAATAATTATTGTTGGCATGATTTTATAAATCATGTTTTAATGTTAAACATACATGTGGCACACTAAATCCTCAGGATGAACTGTATCTGTGAATGGTTACCTTAGTGACTACCTTACCTGTAGGCTAGTACACAATCTGGACTGTGGTCATAACATCTACATCTTTTAACTTATTCACTGTTATATTTTGTTCTTATTCTTATCCAATCAGTCAGTTAATATGTTAATATTTAATAGTCATAATTAATAATACTCTACAGCACTGTTCAATCCCTGCACTGCTCACTTTTGCACTATCACCATTGCACACAGTCTACCATAGCACCTTATCATGGTCATTGCATTTCTGTGAATGATTTTTATTTTTATTCTTGTGTGATATATGTGTGTATATGTGTTTGTTGTGTTATGGTTGTGTAAGCTACTGGATGCCTAAAATTTCCTTCGGGATGAATAAAGTATCTATCTATCTATCTATCTAGTAAGCCTATCATTATTGTTTTTTTTTGTTTTTTTTTAACTAATAGGATGCTTTATATTTGCTAATAATATGTTGGATTCATGTTAAGACATGAAGTTTCTTAAGTTTTTGAAAAAACTTTCAAAAATGTTTTGGTGCCCCCTGCAGTAACTCTGCAGACCCCTTAGTGGCCCCGGACCACCTGTTGAAGATCTCTGATTTACAGACTAAAACGTCGGCTAAGGGGTTTTATTTTGAAAAGCGGAAGGGCCCCCTTCCTCTAAGCCTAGCTCACTTTACACTGGTGCCGTTCAGACTGCTCCTGTCATTGACTCGGGTGGTGGACAGAGAGGCCAAATGATCCAGTGAAAGGGGCGACGAGTCCAGCCCAGCATGGACTGCTGCCCGCCATAGTTAGTGCGGCTTTTATTTTTTTAATTTGTTTTACAGTCTAGCCTTTTTTATCGGCTGAAAGTTTTTTTTGAAAAAAGACGACAATGGATCGAGTGAAAAGCTCCATGCAGCAAGTACCCAACGCTATTCCCAAAGTGATCCGACGGACTGGAGGGGCCAACAGCCTGGAGCTGGAGAAGGAAAACTTTGAGAGAGGGCAGGTATGGAGCAGAAGGGGGGTCACATTCATGTAATGATAGCATTATTTTCCTGAAAGCGTGGGATGAAGCCAAGTCCTGGCCGCTTTATACGGTGGGAGTAGTCATGTCAGAATGTTTGCTGTCAGCTCCTTAATTAAACTATGCATTGTGAGATTTTGTCATGACACACAATAACCGCATTTGACATATTTAGGGAATCCATCTAGTTTTGATACTCCGCTGTTCCTGTACTTGATCCAGATTATGGGTTAGACAGCGCTCCCTTCCCTGATGTCTGCCTGTGATCAGCAGAGATACCAATGAGTCCACTGTACAACAAAAGAGCTGTTGAAATGTAGGTCAGTGGCCTTTTTGAATTCAGATATCTCTGCTGTTTAGAATATCTGCTAGATAAACCAGAAAAAGAGGGAGGCAAGTTGAGGCTTTGTGGAGCTGAGTCAAGTGTGACAGGATGTCTGTGCCTTATAGGTCTCTAGTAAAGGCAGGATCAGTGATGATGGTATGATGAGATCTAAATAAAGATATAAGGACAGATTTTTCTTTGTTTATTTTATTTAGTTTTCTGTTATGGCTTCTGGTGAATAATGAATGCTGTGTAGCTTCAAAAGCTACATCTGCCTTTGCAGGACTCTCCCAATGAGCATATGTATGTAGGCTGCTGTTATGCTGTGGAGCCTGCTGCTTCCTGCCTGGTGGTCTCCCCTCCCCTCTCCCCAGACCAGGCACAGGGGAGGGAAAGGGGGCAGAAAGTAGGTCAGATAAATCAAGGCAGCACAAACTGCTGTGGGAGTGCTGCAACATAGTGCTACAACATGCTTCTCCCGTTTACAGCGGCTGCTAAATTGGACAGTAGGTATTTGGCAATTCTGCGTCTGGATGGTTGCATATAGTTTGCCCACCCCCCTCTCAGTCCCCCACGCCTCTCCCATCCGGAACAGTAGCAGCATGGATTAGAGTGGCTGGGAGAGACTCATGGTGTCTTTATGTGTCCTGAGCCAAGCCTGGTCACTAGGTCACTGTCGGGCTCCTAAGATCCCACCCTCTGAAAGTGTGTCAAGGCAAAATTGGCTCCTAGATCACTACACAATACATGTACATAATTTCTTCTGTTCTGATAGCATGTGTTGTGGCAATTGAAGTAAAAAGAAATTTGTCTGAATGGAATATATCTCTAATCTATCTGAGATAATTTAAACGAAGCACAGAGCTTTGCAGTTGATCAGCTCACTGCTACCATTAAGGAGGGTGAAAATATCCATGCAAAATAAAACAAGCCCAAGTTTGATTTGCTATTATTTATTAGTGTTCCGTGACTAGACATTCAGCTGTTTTGTTCTTGATACCAATTGTGCCAGTTTCATTTAGTTGATTTTTGACTGGGGGATCCAGAGCCATGGCAGGCGGTGCAGGAATCAATGAATCTGCTGTCTACTTTACAGGGGATCAGCGAGAGATAATCTGATGTGATCTGTTGTGCTTTAAAGCTCCCTAAATCTGCTGGGTGGCTGGCTTTCACCTCCTGTCTGTCTGCATATCTGTCTGTCTGCTTCTGTTGTCTCCAGTCATCTCTTTTAAGCAATACAATGCAGTGAAAGCTTAATACATGTTTATATTAATAAGCCCATGTTAAGAATGAAGTTCTTCCATATTATTGTAGTCTCGCATTGCCAGACCTTCCTCCACAACGCTGCGGAGGAGGGTCTGGCTAGTCCACACAGCATTCCGGGATGGAAGAAAAACGTGTTCTGGTTAATTGGCATTTCTTTAAACCAATCACAATTGCAATGGGCGGCGCTAAACTCCGCACAGAGCCGCTGCAAAATACTTGTTTTGGTGGAACGTGTACGTTCAAAAGTTGTTTTAGTTGTGCGAGAGAAAACTCAGATTGTACAGATAGTCTAGCTAGCTGTCTCAATTTACCATGCAGAGATCTTAGGAGCAGTTAACCATAGTCCTCATAAATCAAAGAGTTTAAATTTCCAACACAAAGAAAGGGGAAGGAAGCAAAAAGACATGCATCCGGCGGAATTTCCTGCGGCACCGGAGCAATCCCGGAAGTACAACGTCATGGATATAGACTAATATTATTATGACAGAAGACTGGAACAAGCAACTTTTTGAGTTGTTAAGGTTGGTTGCTACCGATATGTGAGTGTGTTAACCACAGAGCAGAATAACTTTTATAATCAGTTGCAATGCATGTAGAGAAATGTGTCACTAGAGAACTGACTGTCAGCAGTATGTCAGTACAAAGCCAGGGTAAACAGCGGATTATACAGTATGTCCTTCTCAATGTGCAACCTACAGTTACAAGCTATGAGCAGTGTGCTCTGCGGACAGCAGGCTCAACTACTGTAAAGCCATAGCTGTGTAAAATGCTTATTTTGAGAAGTGCTTGCCTATATCTCCGTTGAGTTGGATAAACAACCAGGGTGTGTTCAAAATCCTCTCTGCCATAGTGTCCACACTGGGTTATAAAAAGGAAGAAACAGGGCAACCCTACAGCACACAGCGCCTACTTTTAATGACATGTTTCGCCTCATAATAGCAGCTAACTCTTTAATTTAGAGTTTAGGGGGTTCAATCTTTGGTGTGTTTGTCTTGAACGGCATTCCATCTTTTGGTGTTCTATTGTGTTCTCAATAGAATAAAACCAACAAGTAAATAACAAGTTAGTACTAAACACTTTTTATAATCTTTATTTTAAGGCTCCAAAATGTGAGAGATACCAACCCTTTCCTAGATTGCAAAACCATCTCCAAGCTGTCAGAGGCCAGGGTTTTTCATTTGAAAGCTGGTGTAGGTAGTAATCTCTGGACCGATATGAACCAAAATTAGTGCTTGTGGAAAACTTCTGGGGCACCAGTTCCTCAGTTGGGACATGCAGCGTGAGCCCCTGGGTGACACCACATTGTATGTTACATAATTAAGGCCTTAAAATTAGACTGGCTGCCAGCCACCTCCTTCTTCTTTACTGGTCCACACGGATGTCATTGATGAGTCCTGTTTATTTAAAGACATGCTTGTTTGGCAGTTGGTGTGAATGTATAGCAGTGTTTAGTGACCTTTTCTATCTAATTAAACTGTCAATATTATGGTCGGTTAGGTAAAGTCTGCATTCATTATACTACCACTTGGAGTAGCTGAAGCTGGACTTTTCAACCATTTACTGTATCTATTACCTGTTTAAACTGTTTATCCATTACTTTTAGCTAACATTTATGGTTTTGATGGCTAATCCATTACTTTTAGCTAACAATTGAAACCTTTTATAATTTCAGTTAACAATTGAAATAATTTCTCTTTTGACTTTTAACCAACCTTAACTATTTCAATTGGTAATCCATTACTTTTAGCTAACAATTTAAACCATGTATCCATTACTTTTAGCTAACAATTTAAACTGTTTATCTATTACTTTTAGCTAACAATTTAAATCATTTATCTTCAACTTTAACTATTTTAACTGCTAACCTTTTTTTAGCTAAAAATTTAAACTGTTTGTCCATTACTTTCAGCTAACAATTTCAACTGCTAATCCATTACTTTAAAATAATAATTTAAACTGTTAATCCACTAGTTTTAGCTAACTACTTCCTTTTATCTTTTACTTTTAGCTAACTATTTTAACTGCTAATCCATTACTTTTAGCTAATAATTTAAACTGTTTATCATTACTTTTAGCTATCAATTTCAACTGCTAATCCATTACTTTTAGCTAACTACTTCCTTTTATCTTTTACTTTTAGCTAACTATTTTAACTGCTAATTCATTACTTTTGACTAACCATTTCAACCATTTTATCCATTACTTTTAGCTAACAATTTCAACCATTTATCCGTTACTTTTTAGCTAATTATTTTATCCATTAGTTAACAATTTTAACTGTTAATCCATGACTTTTATCTATTTCCGTTTATCTTTTACTTTTAGCTAACCATTTAACTGCCCCGCCTGTCTGCTGACTTCTAACTAGTTTTTACGCACTCTCAATTGTTACATCTGACTGAATGTGTTCTCATTGTAAATATATATTTGAACAATTAAATGGCCTAATTTTTTTTTTATTAGTTGATTACACCATAATCTCTCACACATATCTCCTAGCAGCTGCATAAGTACCCCTTGTTTACAAGTACCCCAGGTTGTGAATCACTGGGGTACAGTGTGGACCTCCATTATTGAACAACCCTTAGCCAATGCACCCTCTTTTAGTGCTGTTCGGTGCCCTGGCAGCTGTGGAATTCAGGGGAGGAGCGGGGCCCTGGGCCTCGGGCACAAGCAGGACTCAGCAGGGCAGACATAGACAAGAATTTTTGTATCACCCCGTCTCTCTGCCTCTCTCTCTCCACTGTATTTTGTCTTTCTCTTTGCCTTGTTGTTCTCCCCTCCATCGTTTATTGTCTGGAGTCTTCCTTTGCTTCATTTACATCCTGCAATTCAAAGTGCAGGGAAGTTATGGAGGGATATCCGCATACATACAGTACACACAGACAAGCATGAAAGCGAGCCCATTAAAAGCACTGAGGCGGCAGAAACAGCAGGCGGTGGTTTGTGGCCTCACTGCACTAACTGGCTGTAGAATAGTGCAACGATGAGTTCCTGGCGGCATGAACAATGGCTTTGATTAACACATTGTTTTGGAGTTCTCATCTGTGTTTTACAGCACAGTAAAGCGGAAAGAGAGAGAGACAGAGTTGGAGTGTTGTTTTTGTTTTACATGCAGCGAAGGTCAAAAATCAGACTGAAACCTGCATCATCTGTGTAAGCGTGTGGTTTGCAAATTAGCCTGCTTCCTCATTTTAAATAATAATTTACATTCTGCACTGTCTAATGGAGTTAACGTAAGGTCAATAAGCTCTTATCGCTCATCTTTTCTTTTTTTACTTTTATCATTCAGTATGCTATTATCAAAGGGCACAGGTGACAGGAAACAATAAATAAAAATAGAAACTCAATAAGCTGCCAATAAGCTCATTGACAATCTTTTAGTAATTTTCTGTATATTGGTAGTTTAATAAAAAAAAAAAAAAAATAGACATAATTGAAGACTGTCCTATTTTAACGCTTGTAGTGCTGATCTCCGCAGTGCTTTTGCACCACTTTAGCTGTAGCCACTGTAGCCAGTTTCATTGATTAATGTGGAAACGTAGTGTTGGAGCTTTCCCTCCGCATACGTTACGCATGCAATGTAGCCGTCCTGTAAGGCTGAATGATATGGCTGAAATAAATGTTAATATATTAACATAGATATTTTCTGATATATAAAGGTATGGTAAAACACTATACAATCACATTTAAAGTGGTGAAACTGATGTTCAATGCAATGAACTGTGTCCTAACTGTTCTAAATTACAACAAAGTTTTTGATTACTTGCAGAACTATTCATTTGCAACAGAGGTTTGTTGAATAATCAACGTGATATGATTATTAGAGGTTATGATTCCACTGAAAGGTTATAAACAATAATATTAAATTATTGCCAAGCCCTTGTACTGATCATGCCAACTCGCATGGATAGTTGTTAATTTATACAACACGTCAGAATGAAAGAGAAAGCTTATTTATAAGGACGCACTCAGAATTTTACCTTTTTATTGTCTGACAGTCTGAGCCCAAATATCCTCTGCAAACCTGCTTTAATGCAGCAGACTGATTTAAGAATCCTACAGCATGTACAGATGGTGGAAACATATGTTGATTTGAACAAAATGCTGGATCATTTCTGTATTGGACTTTAGCATTGGGAGACATAGAGTTGACCTGAAAAACTACACATTTTAACCTCAGAGTCAGTCTGCATGAGAGGACTTTACCCCTGTGCACAGGCTTTAGCCTGTTTGCTCAACGCAGACCATGTTTTGCTTCAGAGAACTTTAATGTGGAATACTTTTATTACTGCAACTACATTTTTTAAGTAATATCAAAAAGTTATGATATCAGAGGTATCCGTTGAATATCCCATATCTGCACCAAATCTGTAATTGGACAGTTAAGCATCTGCATAGTTGTAACATTCAAAGCCAGACATATTTTTGTTTATATTTGTTAGGCATTGACAGACTTTAATTTTTAGCAGGACTTAAATACTAAAATTCCTCTGTTGCTATTAAATAAAGCATAAGAAAACCATATGTGATGTCACTATTACACAAAGAGGTTTTGTGATGTTTGATGAGTTGTCTCCAGCACTAAATGGGCAAGTTAGTTGGAACCTCATCCACACAAGTCAGGTAAAACCATAATTTTTACTCCTTGTCCTTCACTCTATAAATGTGTAATATTTGAGGAAGGAAGATACTCTGGGTCATCAATGCTTAACTTGATTTCTTTTAGAAGCTAATTGGAATGGAAAGATGGTGATGAGGAGATGACACATAATTTAATGTGAAAACTTTTACATTTTTATTAAAAGGGGAAGGGTTTTGGTTGGCTGAGTGAAGGCCAGGCAGAGACAGAGTGGGACTGCTGTATGTGAGAAATGCTCTGTGAGGCTGCCCTCACAACGAAGGGCCCACGCCGTACCAGGAAGTGAAGAGATTCAGTGGAAAAGAGCCGGCATTGTCTGGAGACAGACTGTTTATGTTGAACAGCCTGGAGGTATAATGTGCAGCACCAATGGTATAATGAGTAGCGTATTGATTATCGTGGCTGGCCTGGTCTCGGTCGATCAGCTGATGTCCTGAGATTGTATAGAAAAGCCTTTTTTAAAACAGTGGCCTGGATTAAAAAAAATGACCTTTTAGGCGTATTGTTTCTGGTGGGATCTACGTGACAAGAGTAGCATTATTATCCTTTAATAAACCAATTTATATTAGAAAAACTACTACTAGTAGTGACTTTATTATTAATAATAATAATAATAATAATGAAAATGTTTGGTCTTTAAAGCCCTTCATTACACGGCTTTGTTGAATACTCGATTCTGATTAGTCAATCACCATTGACTTTATATTGCATGAAGGTGCCTCCTTGTCAGTTCCGTCTTCTGTCAAACAACCTACAAGCCTAAAAGCTGCTGTGTGTTGGGATGCACGAACAACAGGTTAAAGAACCCATAACTAAGTTTTTATAAGCTGCCGAGCCGAAAAAATGAGCTTTTAGGAAGACAAAAGTGGATACAGCAGTGTTTCCCACAGATTACAAAGCAATGCTGTCCTCCTCTCCTACTTCAATGCCTAACGAATCTATCTATTTCTCTCCCTGACCCTGTCTTTCACTGTTTGAAGCCTGAAAATATTGTAAACAACTTAATAACATAACTAATTACACTGGTCGGACTGTTCAGCTCTGTTTCAGACTGATACCTCCGGTTCAGGTTGATCCTCATCCTCAACATGTGCCTTTTTCGTGGAAAATACTTTTTAATACTCATCTGGATTGAAGCAGTAAACATTCAGTGTAAGAGTAAAAAAATGACATAACATTATTTATAATACGTTTATTTGAATCACAACTGCTACATAGTGTTTTGACCTCGATAACCCAACTGAATTTTACCGCAAACTTGCGACTATTTAACTTTCTAAAGCAGGCACAATCGCTTGTTTGCTAAGAGTTGGGTCGGGACTCCAACATTAACACACTGACAACATTGTATTCAGAATATAAAATATTTTTATAGCACTTTTTAATGTGTGATTCTGTAAAGGTGTTCGCGAGATAGATACCAACCTTTCCTGAACTTGTGAATTTCGCCAGCCGTCTTCTCTCCTTTATGGAGACGTGTGTGTGTGTGTGTGTGTGTGTGTGTGTGTGTGTGTGTGTGTGTGTGTGTGTGTGTGTGTGTGTGTGTGTGTGTGTGTGTGTGTGTGTGTGTGTGTGTGTGTGTGTGTGTGTGTGTGTGTGTGTGTGTGTGTGTGTGTGTGTGTGTGTGTGTGAGACACACAAGTGACAGAGAGATGGAGGAGAGCAGGGAAAGGAAATGCAGCTGAACGTGTTTTAAATAGCGAAACACAATGTGCGGCGGCCGTTGTTGATAGTGCAGCGCACCGCCACACATTAGTCTGTGTGTGGGAAACACTACAGGCAATAAGACATGAGACGTCAGCAGGAACATTTGGAAAACTGTGGGATCCTGATACTAAGTATGCCTAACGTTGGGGCTCCTGGATAGCTCACCTGGTTGACCATACGGCCCATGTACAAAGGCTCAGTCCTTACCGCAGCGGGTTCGGTTTCGACCTGCGGCCCTTTGCTGCATGTCATTCCCCCTCGCTCTCCTATTTCACGTCTGAAGTTGTCTTGTCCAATAAAGGCCTAAAATGCCCAAAATAATAATCTAATCTAATCTGTTACGTGGGCTCTGACATTTATCATCCCATATGTCAGTTTTAGGCTAACTATATTTCTATAAGTTAACCTTAAAGGAACACGCCGACTTATTGGGAATTTAGCTTATTCACCGTAACCCCCAGAGTTAGATAAGTCCATACATACCCTTCTCATCTCCGTGCGTGCTGTAACGCTGTCTGACGGCTCCACCGGTAGCTTAGCCTAGCACAGAACATGCAGGTGAATGGTTCCAGTAATCCTACTGCTCCGAATTGTGACAAAAGTGACAAAATAACGCCAACATGTTCCTATTTACATGTTGTGATTTGTAGAGTCACAGCGTGTACAAAAAACAAGGTAACATGAGACATAGCCAGCTTCTAACCGTAAACAAACCAGGAACTATATTCTCAGAAAGGCTTGCTGCAAAGCAAATCATTCCGCACAAGTACTATATTATTCCGCCTGAGAATATAGTTCCCGGTTTGTTTACGGTTAGAAGATGGCTGTGTCTCATGTTATGTTGTTTTTTGTACACGCTGTGACTCTACAAATCACAACATGTAAATAGGAACATGTTGGCGTTATTTTGTCATTTATTCGGAGCAGTAGCATTACTGGAACCATTCACCTGCATGTTCTGTGCTGGCCTGATGCCACTGGAACCGTCAGACAGCCTTACAACACGCAGGGAGATGAGAAGGGTATGTATGGACTTATCTAACTCTGGGGGTTACGGTGAATAGCTAAATTCCCAATAAGTCGGCGTGTTCCTTTAGGCATTTTGACAGTATGCAACTTGTGTTATAGTGGAATGTGGATAAATCAGAAAGCTATTCAGTATTATGTTTGCAAGTGCCTTAGCTTGCTAACACACCAGCCAGTGAGACATGAACAGGAAGCAGGGCCATCAGTTTCAACAACTTGTTCTCATTCCCAGATCATCAAATACCGACTCCTATATTAAAAAAAAAAAAAAAAAAATATATATATATATATATATATATATATATATATGTGTAAATCAATATTTTGTGGCAAATTATTCATTTCTTAGTACTAGCCTGAAGATAATGTAGAGCAACCCGGTCATTATTGTTAATTAGAATCCCAACAGGGTGTTGAATTACCTGGAACGGTAATCTATGACTTAAAGGTCAGATTGGATAATTCATATTAACACTTAAAACTCCTAAAGTGTTTATGCATGTATGTATGTATGTATGTATCAAATTGCTGCTGTAACATGTACATTTCCAAATACACAAATACAGTATATTACACATCAGTTTAGTTCTAATTGATCATCTTTAACAACTGTATTAAGTACACCTGCAATCTAATGCAATCCAGTACAGCAGCTCTGCCACATATTCTACCTTTATGAAGCTTATAATGGTCATTTTTTGTTAAACAATGTGTTAATGTAACCATATTGTTTTTACTAACATCATAATTAATGGTAGTGCTGAACTTTACTGCGTTATATTGTTTTTAGCATTTTTGAATCAGTACAGCTGTACAGGACATATACTGTATATGTTAAAGCAATGCTAGTCAACTCTGAGCTCTTGTGAGCATTTGTCCAAGTTCGCACCCATATCACACCTCATGTCATTTCTCACACGGAATCTAGGAAATGTCCCTGACAATTTTCAGCATATACTGTCTGTGAAGGCATCCAGCATTTGTAACACGCAGGAAAAAGAACAGATGATGTGGATGACGGTTATAAACTTTCCACCTCCACAAGAAAAGAATGAGTTTGAGGAGGTGGGAGAAAAGTGTCAGCCACTTCTCTGTCTGTGGCTTGCTCCACAATACTAACCGTCTATTCAACTAAATCAGGGAATAAATAAGTGTCTTCTTTTCTTAGAATTGTAATGAAATTGAAAAAACAAAAATGCCAGGACAGGACTCCAGCTATAATGGTAAAAAAGTGTACTTAGTGCTTTTTATTTTTTTTAAATTTTTTAACAATTATGAATATGATATAATTTGTGTTTTGTAATAATTTGCAAACAATTTGCACATCCAAACAATCCTTCTGTGCAGGTGCGTAGGATAAAAACAAGGACTTGAAGAAAGAGAAATTCAATTCAACAAATGTAATAGATAGTGATGCTGCAGCAAGAGCAGTGTGCGGGATTTTCTCTTTCTTCAAGTCCTTGTTTTCTAATAATAACATTAACGATGGTTTAAAGTGTCCCAGTAAGTTGTGACAGAGAGCCAGCATGCACAATACCAGGACCCTGAAACTGAAGCATAAATGGCATTCAGCTATTAATCCATTATTTTTTAAATTCACACCTGTGATTGTTCTACAAGTCAAAATGTCTTCTGTGACAAATGCCTATTGTAAAACTCTAAAATATCAGGCTCACATCAAACACAACTGTGCCGTGAAGACAGAAGATGTTGGTTGACCGTCTTAGAGAAACCAGATGGGGGCATCAGTTACCTAGAATTGCTCTCATGGTGAAAGCTGAGTTCCCCCCCCCCCCCCCCCCCCCCCCTTCCCACAGGCCTCAGCGCTTTAAAAACCAAAAAGCATGTGCAGTCATGTAATATTTATTTTAAATCAATATGTTTTACTAGCGTTATAACAATAGCTACTTGTGGTTATGGTTTGTGTATGTGGTGTGGCACACTAGGCGGAGGGGTGTCCACACCTTTTGTTGAAAAAACGACTCTTTAATGAATGACAATATTGACGTCATCACCCTAAGGAACATCCTCCAAGATGTTTGCTTATTTTTTGCAGTCTTCTGCTGCAGGCCAGGTAAACCAAACAAAAGAATTGGTGATCACACTACCTGCTAATAAAAGGAGCACCAGTGGATATGCAGCTGTATTCTCATTTCCTGGACATCACCTCCCCTCTTTCAGGTCCCCCTTCGGTCCCCGGACCACAGCTTGGGAACCACAGGGTTTAAGCCATCCCTCTCTGCAGGCTCCGTGCTACTATTGTCTAACAAGAGAGCGGGCTATTTGCAAAATAAAGGTAGCCTACTGTCTTGGTCCTAGCCGCTATGTGGGCTGATACATACAAGCAGGGTGGGTTTTAACGTGAAGCTGAAATGAGCGGGTATTATCAGCGGTAGTCCTCTTGTGTTTTCCTCCCGGAGAGCTTCGGCTTCTCGGCTGTCGGATGCTGGAAGTCCTCGCCGATAAGGGAGCACGTAGGGCTCGCAGAGAAAAAGGAGAAAGGACGCGGAAGGAAGGCTAGAGGAGCATTTTAATACCAAATCGGGACACATGTTGAGCTAACGGCCCGCTCCACCTTCCCTCCCCCCCCACCCCCTTCTCGCAAATGCATTTGTTGCCTCAGTCGCCTTCCCGTTACTAATTACTCCGCGTTAGGATACAGCGGATCTCCTCTCTGGCTCCAAGGATCCTCACTCGCCGTTTTGGGGGACGATCATGGATCTCAGTAAAATCGTAAGTGCTGAAGAACAGATCTGTTTTGTTTTCTTTAAAAAAAATTTTAAAAAAAAATCACCGACAGCAAGACATTTTTTTGGAGGTGGAGGTGGGGGTGGTGTCCGAGAAGTCCTGTTGCACACACACACACACACACGGGCTGTTTGTGCGATTACTTGTATATTATGCTCTATACTTGTGTATATATAAATATGTACACTTCCTATGCCCAATATGCCCTAATGCAATAATCGGCAACAAGCGGGGACTTGTTGCCGATTATTGCAGATAAATGTGTGCATATATAGGAAGTTTGGATATTGTTGAAGGTCCGAGCAGCAATATGGGCACAGGGTTCTTGAAGTGGGTCTGATACCAGCTCAATAGAAGAACAGTTTAAATCCACTTAAGTGTATTGGAAATGATCACATTAAGACACTGAGATAACAGGTTTAACTGTACAAAGACTGTTAAACAAGGCTGATAAAACAACAGCAACCAAAACTGTAGCCTATCCTATGTTGTGGACATGGCATTAACACATGGACATATGCAGCTTTTAACTAAGTTTAATTGGGGGTCCAAGACCATGCAGTGCCCATCTGTTGCCCAGTGCGTTCTGCTTTTTACACAGCTCAGTCTCCAGCTGCAGGTTAGTGAAAATAAAGTTCAGCAAAGAACAGCTTACATGTGCCATGAATATCAATTGCAGATTGTATTGATGTTTGTTGGAGACAAACCTCAAAGACACTGTGTCTTTGTCTAGCTCCCAGCGAATTTAACAAATTAAAGAGAAAATAGGTATTAATTAAAAGTCAAGTGAGATGGTATATTGTCTTTATTACAAGCAGGACAGTAGAAACAATATTTAATGGTGCGTGGAAGCCAACCCAACTCAAATCTTGTGTGCATTTAATTTTCCTTTCCTTTGAGGGCTGTGAATGATGCGATAGAGGCTATCAGGCTGGCTAAAGTGTCCAGAGTGTACTGGAGCAGGTGCACATAAGCCAAAGCAACAAGACCGGCCTTTCACTGCCAACATGGATGGATGGGTGTACTTTTAGCCCTTTTATAGTAGATGTGGGGGAGGGTGGGTGATACAAACACACCCATAGTCCTCTTTCCAATGATCCTCAGCTAAGAAAGTTTGTATTGAAGGAGATACTCTGAAGAAACAAAAAAAGAAATTGTACACATTCATAGTGGCAAATGTATGAAGAGGTACAGAATCCAGACAGTTTCTTTTGATAACTGGAACAGGAAAATCACTCTGATTTCTGAAATAAATCCCAGCTGCCCACATGAAGTCAGTCGGGACGTATTAGCGCAGACATGGCGTAGGTGTAGTGGTGGGAAATCTCTTCCTGTCGATCTTCATTCAGTTGCACTTTACAGGCTATTTGAGACAAACTTATTGATGTTATTGGGTCTTGTGAATCTAACAGAACCCCCTCAAAGCTGTTCTCCTTGGTTGATTGCAGCCTTCTTTCTGCTGCTATGTTTTGGCTTTTTGGCATGTAGTGAGACGCGGTAGTATGAAAACAAAGTCTAGATAGATGCAAGCCTTGTCAGCGAGCATACTCTACATTCCAACACTGCATATAAGTTGGTGATGCACAGCTGAGCCAAATACTTGCTGGATTTGAGAGTTTTGAGGAACTTGATGGCATGAAAGATTTACATGTTTTTTGTTTGGAGTGACATGATGTTGAATACTTGTACAGATGTCCAATAACCAATCATTTTTACTGCCATTGCAGTGAATGCCGATACTGATATTTGTAATTTCCCCACAGTAGCACTTTAGGTGTACAGTACCTGTCACACTTGCACATACAAAAAAAACAAAAACAGTTGACCTTTGGTCAGACAAAACAAGCTATTTGAAGATGTCACCTTGGGCTCTAGGAAATATGACGGGCATTTTCTGACATTTTATTAACCAAACAATGAATTGATTGAGAAAATATTCGGCATGTTCATTGAAAATTAAAATATTGTAGCTCTACATGTAACAAGTAAACAGAAATGCATTATAAGGGCCAAAATAAAGGAAAATGCACACTGATTTATTTATAATCTAGGCACATGGATGTACACAGGAGCGAACAGTGTCGTCCCTGATTGGAATGCCTTTTTTTGCCTCCACATAACTTAAGTAAAGTCTCTAACGATGCACATCAAAAGACTCCTTGAACAAATGTAACAAATTGAGCTGGCAGTTGCCAGTCAAACAGACTGCCGTGCTTAGAAAAAACACTGACAACAGTCTGTTTGCTGCAGGAGTTTAACTGATGTCAGATTGCAACATAAGCCATCAAGTCCTTTAGGAAAACACACCCCTGCACACAGACAAACTGTGATGTTCACGTGTGTTCAATGTTGGGGAGTAATAAGCAAGTGGGCTGAGGAGCCTCGCTGAGCTGCACAGATGTTCCTTTTATAATGTGTCGTCATGACATCACCAGTCCTGCAGGAAGTTGAGCTTTAGAGCCAAGACTCCTTCACATGAGGCTGCAGAAAGTGGTCCTATTAGGACAGGCTCGTAAACCTGCCATGGGGGTGTGGGCCGGAGACTTTAATTATGCTGCGGCTTGGCCTTCAGCATAGTGTGTGTGTGTGTGTGTGTGTGTGTGTGTGTGTGTGTGTGTGTGTGTGTGTGTGTGTGTGTGTGTGTGTGTGTGTGTGTGTGTGTGTGTGTGTGTGTGTGTGTGTGTGTGTGTGTGTGTGTGTGTGTGTGTGTGTGTGTGTGTGTGTGTGTGTGTGTGTGTGTGTGTGTGTTTAACCAGCTGCTGCCTTCCACCTCTGCCCTCAGGAACAGAAGCCCAGTGCTCTGAGGTCACACATTGCAAATATCCTGAAGCTCTATGTTTTCATGCTTTTTAATGGGCTCTTTAGAGATGGCGTCATCCCACTGGGCATATCTGTGTCACTAAATACCTTGTTATGAATGGGATGGAAGATGCTCTGTACATTCTGTGAAAAACCATATCCCAGTTACAGACTGAGAGTCATTTCAGCCCGCCAGCCTTCATGATTGTAATAAGGCTGATAGAGGCTGAGACAACATAGATGTTTCACCATCTCTTATCAGCAGAATTATTAGTTGCAACGCAGATTCTGTTCACTGTGCTGACAATGGTGCAGATCAATATATGAACTGCCTCATTTCCCTCGAATGAGGGCTGTATAACATGACCTTTTGTGAGTTTGTAATGTTCCTTCTCACAGCTGGGTCTTTCCCTGTGTGCATTCATGTACACAGGGAAAATAGCCATTATTAAAAAAGGGTCAGGCTCCTTTTTAAGAGGCGTGGAGTGACTGTTGTATGAGAGTGGATGTTCATGTCAAATGCAACACGTAAAATGGTCCTTAAACAAGCAACACAGATGGCTCTGTTCAGAGGAGTGACCTTTGGAATTGGGTTGAGTTACTTTTGGAAAAATGTTTGGGCTCAAAACGCTTTTCCATTTATTATCTGATTTTTTTTTTTTTTTTTTTTTTTTTTTTTTTTAAATTTGTTTATAAGAAGTGCCATTTCATGGTGTGGGAAGATGTGTGTTTATGTGAAACACACTGGTGAGGCTAGCTTTCGGTTTCAAGCGTTTATTTTTGGTCGTGCATGCTGAACCGTGAGGGGAGTTGTATTATTTTCAAGGAAATGGGCATGTATTTTTATATGTTCAAACCTTCCTTCCCTTTTCAAAATTCTGTGTTTTGATTTTATTGTATGGGTGACCTTCAGTTGCATCGTAGCCAATACCTTTTTAATTATCAATACTATGTCCAGCTTCTCAATGCACTGACACACACAAGAGTGATGCAAAGAGTATATTCAGCTTAGCTTGAAAAGGAAATCCACTTTTTGTTACAACTTGGTCTTAGAGGAGCTCTGACTGCTCGTGTCTGTTGCCCCCCCCCCCTGTTTGTGATGTCCCCTTGTTCCCAGATCTCAATAATTGCTTTTGCAAGGACGGTTTTATTCATAACTAAAAGCCAGAGCTACAAATATAAGACCCAATAAGTTCTTATAAGCCATGGTGTTCCTTTTAAAGACACCTGGAAGAATCTGACAGGAAATGTGAGAGGGTAGAAGGAATGAAGTGTTCGGCCTGACTGACTTGCTCGGGTGCTGTCTGGGTCAACTGAGCAAGGTTTCTAGCTGGGCATTTTTCAGTGGGCAGGAAATGGGCAGTGCAGGGTGTGCCAAGACAGGAAGCCTGACTGAGCGCCTGCACCCCTCCCCACCTCTACCCCCAGTGCGTCTGCTGCAATGGCCATGCCTCCACGGCCGCACCTCAGCATTACAGGACTTCTGCATTCACAGACAGCCGTGCATGTTTCCTGTTGTCATTCCTCCCTTCATCCCCTCGCTGGTCACCCATCCCCCTGTACAGTACAGTCGCTGGACAAGTCTCAGCAGCAGTGTTGCCACCTGCTGCCATGATGTGGCTTGTAAACCACCATTCATTTACACTTACAGTAAATCTCCAAACGTTTGAAAAGCTCACTGTTACATGGAAAAGTAGAATTGTAATTATTTATCAACAGTTTGGTTTGGTGAGGTTTAAAAGATAAGTTTTGATAAGGAAGCAAATATTTAGGATGGAAGACTCTGCACACAGGTCCAACGCAAGTATTTCCTAATTTATAAATGACAGTCTCTAGTAGTATTGTGGCAAGTGCTTGACAAAAGAGAATGCCAGGGCTTGTAATGGCATCAAATAGTCTACTGGATACACATCCTGTACGTCTAAATTTGGACTCCTAATATAGATGGAGTTTAACGACGTGTTTGAGGGTTGTAGGTACTGCACTTTATGTCATTTTTTTCTCTACATTTTTTCGTCAACTTCTGTGCACGCCTGTGCTTTTTCTTACTAGTACACTTGTTAAATGCAGTTCACATGCGTAGTTCCCAAGGTCTAAATAAAAGCTGCAACTAACTTTGTTTTGTTTTCTCTTTTTGGACATTGTGGGTGAAAACCTTAGATCACCATTTCTCAGTGCCCAATGTGATACCTTCAAATAACTTGTTTATTTCAAACATATTGTATTTAGAGTAGGGCTGGGCGATATGGAGAAAATCAGATTTCACAATATTCTTGACCAAATACCACAATGTCGATATTGCGACGGTATTGTCGGGTTGACAGTTGGTGCTTTTACAAAATATTTTACCAATGACATTTTAGATAAATAATCCCCAATAATGTGGATATATTGACTAACTGGGTAAAGGCAAATAATAGAACAGTCTGGTAAGTTCAGAAAATGACATCACTTTAATCGCCCAGTCCTAATTTAGAGTTATCTAAATCAGAGAAAACCAGCAAATCCTCACATTCAAGATGCAGTAACCAGTGAAATGATTAATCGTTCCCCAAAAGAGTTCCCCTTTAATAAGCTGTCTAATCGATTTAATGGACGAATTGTTTCAGCTCTATTGTTTTCAGCTCTAGTCAAGGGAAGGAAATATTGCAAAGATATTGGAGATACATCGAGTAAGTACAGTACCTAAGCCTTGACTTTATGATTAAATACTTGGAAGAGCCAGTCAGAAATGATGATCTGATACATTTGTTTAACTAAAAAAGACTGCAGGATAGATGCATGATATGCATGATATACTGTCATGGGTGCTCCCGGCTCTGTGTCCTCCTCCCTCTAGATCTAAATGACTGGGGTCATGCAATCATAGTGCTATAACTCAGATGAATCACCACTCCCATACTAAATCATCGGGGTCACACAAGGATACCACCTCCGCCTCCTTGACCATGAGAATTTAAATCCACCGAGATCAAGTTTTCCTGAATTTTCTCTTCCCCCTTTCATTTGGCTCATGATTGAACACTAATGTTGACATAGCGGAGACAAAAATAACCAAAAACAGTTTTTCTCTGCTACCATCATGGGGTGACCATGATACGATGACATATCTCCAGGACTAACGTGGACATCAATTTGCCAAGGCACGCATTAGTCACAAGCTCTCGCGACTGGTTAGAGGAGTCAGGGTGGGGAAGTGAATCGATGAGCGATGGCGGTTTCATTTAGCAGGCAGAAGATGCTTCCTCTCTCTAGGCTCTGTGCACTGACCCTTCAGTAGACACAGCCAGGCTATGATCAGCATATCAATGCCCTGCTTTCTACAGAAGGGCTGTTTGGAGCTTGCCAGGCTTAACTTAACATGCTTTCAACAATGTATCAATAACACTTTGTTCAAAAGCAAAGCTGTGGAGGAAAAAAATATGTTTTTGTAGATACCAAGATGCATAAAGGAGTTTTGTCTTCAGCTGGCGATGAATTGAATACATCCTTATTATAACTCTTGGGTGTAGTGTTGAAAGGGTGAAAGGAAGGCATGAGGGAGGATGTTCAGGAGGAAAGGAGTTGAGGTTTCTGTCCACATTAACCAGTATAAGGATGTCCCCACAGAGCTGATCTTTGCTCTTCATCCTCATAATCACCTGCTTCTCACCTCTGATTTAATTTCTCATCGTTTCACTCTGTCAGCTGGTCTGCGTAGCTGGCCGCACTGCGAGGAGCTAATAGGTCATTGATGCATCGATGCCAGCAGCCAATGCCAGGCGTCCCAGGCAGCTGGCACTCTCATTCAACCCAAACACAAAGTACAAAGTCTCACTGTGGGCTAATTGGGTCATCCTCACATGGGAACCAGTTGCACTGCGAGTTTCTCAATCATCCCTTGATTTTTGGGTGTAAGTAACTGAGAGGAAAGGAGAAGCAAAATGAGCTAAAATGACATTACATTGAAACAATTAAAGTGATGAAAACTGCTCTTCTTGAGATTTAAATGTAACAACACAAGATAATGTTGACAGATTAGCAACCAGGACAGTGACAGGAAACGGCACAAAAGTAATTTCCCTTTTTGCTAATGAGAGTCAGTGTTTGGGGGAAAAGTGCAGCCCGCTAGCACCAAAAAAGCTCTGGCTAGCTTTACGTGCTCGTGTTGGAAATGAAGCTAGTATGTTGCAATTATTGATTGCACCATCTAATGAGGGCCTCTACACCTTCAACAATCTTATAGTGTTTTTCATTAACCATGAGAAAAATGACACTTAATAACAGGAACCAACTCTAAAATATGTGGTTTTATAGGTTTATGGAAACATATCTTGGTTTAAAAAAAGACGCAGTTCACTCCTCACCTCGGAAATACTAGTGTGCCAAAATTATTTTATAATGTTCACCTACTAGTGTTTTTTCTGTAGCCTTTAACCACATCTCATGGTCAAAGGTCTGTCACATAATTAGGTTAAAAGCTTCAGAAAAATCTAGCAAGTGAACCATGTTTAATATATACATCAAGTAAATGACTTCACACACTTATGGCTTCTGGAATTAAACCAAATTTTCTTCTGTTAGTTTTACATACAGGCAATCTGAAACGCAGTCCCTATAGCATTATCTTAAAGTTGACATGAAGGACATGTGTGGTGTCATTGATAATATTATACGTTTTTTCGTATATGTTCGGCATTAAGCTGTGCAAGGGATCTCTGTGTTTTGCCAACGACTTTAGAGCTGCTATTAACATCCCCTCGCAGCTGCTTCTGCAACACTGTTGTTTCATGTGCTATGAAGATGAGATAAGAAAGTAAATGTGAGCTGTTTGAATTCTGTTGACAAACTGTTCATGTGTAAACAGGAAGTGTAACGTCTTACAAAGCAGATGCTCAAATTTAACTCTGTGACCTTTCCCTCGTGGTCTCGATCAGAGGAAACCGACTGTAGGTTTGATCTTTTCAGCTCTCTTCTGCACAGCCTGGACAAGACCGCGTAAACCCTGCTGTGTTTGACCTTTTACAGTACACACACACACACACACACACACACACACACACACACACACACACACACACACACACACACACACACACACACACAGAGCCAGAGTTATGGCTCAGGTTATGTGCTGATGCAACACAACAGGTGTTGCACTTGACGCTTCCGTGCTCATGTTTAATCAACACCGTGCATGTTTAATGACAGGAGTGGAAGCGCGGTCAGTCAGGCATCATGTTTACGACACACCCTGCGGTGTATCCTCGTCATCGCCAGGACTACGAGCCGAGCGCAGGCGGCTAGATGATGTTGAAGCAGCCTCATTCCTACATTCCTCTTTCTGCCCTAACTTTGCTTTTGTGAACCACTCCTGTGACTTAATCTGAATCTCACTCGTAAATTAGATTTCCAAGGACACACAACTTCCAACTTGCTGGAGCTGGTGATGATTTGTCATTCGGATGTGGTATGTGGATGATGCAGTCTGCTGCTGTTCAGACAAGACAGGAGCTGAATTTCTTTTAAATCCCAGTTTAGTTTTTGTTTTGAGCTGTGTCGTTGAAGGGTTTATGTTATGTTACAAATAAAATATTCTCTGGACATTTTAGATTCAAAACAGCCATGACACCTGTTAGCATATTTAAGGTTACAGATGGGTGCAGATGTTCTGGTTCAGAGATTTAACTAATGATTTTAGCAGAGAGTGTGTTGGGTTTGTGCCTATAGCTACAAATGCTTCCAAGTTCTTCCTCTTCCCTCCTTTATTCTTGCCTCCGTCCCACCCCTCCTGGCACACTTCTCCTCCTCCATTGATTGATTACGGTGAACTACCAGTCCTGACAGCTCACATACGGGAAGAGGAGGAGCAGACTCCGGACATCTGTGGGAAGTGAGATTATGAAACAGGCCTCCTGTCCTCTGCTGACCCCAGGAACCACAGTCACCGTTCATGATTACCATGCAAACCATAGTGACAAAATGCACATTTGGCTTTATTTTTTTTTGAACGTCAGCATTTTAGGAGCATATTTTGAATTTAGGGGTTGAGATTTATGATTTTCTTGGTTTGTCATGTGCAACGTGATATGTCAGCCAGATGCCGCTCCAGAACACCTTGTTTTGAAAAGCATCTGAAACGGCTTTAACTCTTAAACAATGTGGGCCTGGAACTTCTAGCCAGAACATTTTTCATATTTTTTTCATCATACAGCTTTCCTGTTTGGCTGCTTAACATAACCTTGATGGAACATCAAGAAAAGAAAAGAAAACAAGAACAAGTACAGGCTCTTTAGCCATGCTAACAGCATGGCTCTATGGATGGCAGTGTCTGTCAGTCAGTCCAGACTGATATATCTCAACAACTATTGGATGGATTGTCATGATATTTTGTACATACATTCGTGGTCTCAAGAAAATAAATCATACTGACTTCGGTGATCCCCTGCATTTTACTCTAGTACTTACATGAGGTTGACAGGATAGAATGCCATTTAAAATAGATGTGAGCTTAACAGACCGCTGTAGCTCCTCATCTCTGCTTGAGGCTAGCAGATTGAGGCTACATTAGCCGCTACTAGCAAAACACTCCTGAATCTCTGATCAAACTATCGGCAGTCGAGTTTGGATTAAAAATACGATATTTCTGGCTTTATAACTGAAATAACATTGTGAGTCTGAAGATGTAATAGGAGGACAATGTAATAGGTTATAGGTAATAATAGGTAATAACTTTTATATTAATAATAACTTGTCAACTTGTTAGCACAATCATCTGGTCAGCATTTTAATTTGTTAAATACTTTGGTTTATGACTGAATACCTGCAAAATGACGTTCCCATCAGCTTCCGCTGTACTTTGTGTTTAGTTCAAGCAAATGTTAGCATGCTAACATGCTAAACTACAATGGTTAAACATGGTAAACATTATACTGCTTAACATTAACATGTTAGCATTGTCAAATTGCCATAGTACAAGTACAGCCTTACAGAGCTGCTAGCATAGCTCTTTCATCTTATTGTTTATAATATACCAGACAGTTTTTCTTTTTATCAAATGAATAAACCCCAAAAAATAAAAATGCTGTGGGTTGTAACCAACAACTATCACTAATGCTCACTGTAGGGAATCACTGTCAACACTACCAACTCTGCAGCAGCTAACATCCAAACTATACTGGTGGCTGTATTTCAGCAACAACTTTGTGATAGTCATGATTTCTGTCTAACTGTGCGTATCAGTATAAATTCAAAACTGTCTGCAGGACGCATATAACTGAAAAGTCTTGAGTTTTTGTATGAAGAGTTAGATGATACTTTAAGTTGAATTGAAGTTGGAGGGGGCTTATTTTTAATCTGGCCAACATTTCTTAATAGATTTCACAGCACAGAAAGATATTCCTCAGATTATCCACACGGGAGCAACTGTTGGTACTATCTCATTCGGTCTGCCTGGTTACAGTCCTAAGTCGTTTCTTGGAAATGCAGGCTTCTGGCTTGGAAATGGAAATCTATTTGTTTCATGATTGCTTTCTGTCCACACTCTCAATAGAGACAATACACATGATTGTTTCTATTTTATGATCCCATATTCTACGATTAAGCCAGAATAAGGAGGTGTTTTTTGTGGGAGCAAAGACCCCCCTGCCCTCTGACATACACTCAACATGCTCTGTCGCTTCTCCCTAATTCAAGGTAGTGACTGTGTTCTGCAGGTGGAACATAAAGAAGAGATGTGATGCCATATGTGTCGCTTGATGAGACAGATGTTTGCCTCTGTAGAGCTCCACAAAAGCAGAGAGGAGCTCAGGCCTCTCAGCGCGTGTTGAATACTAAATCTGCAGAAAATAGGTCAATCACCCTTAAATAAAAAACTTCGCTGCTTCCAGATTCGTAGGAAAGGTAAAAAAAAATATATATCTTTCTGAAAGGTTGTCAAGTTAAAAAAAAAAAAAAACACTAAAAACATTTTTTTCTGTAATCAGTGTGAAAAAAAAGCTGTGAGCTGATTTGTGTTCTCCATTTTTTTCCTCTGTTCTCCTCTGCCCTTTCTTTCCTCCTCTTCACAGGCTGTCAGCATCAATAAGGCCATCAACACACAGGAGGTCGCTGTCAAAGAGAAGCATGCCAGGAATATCCTCATTGTGTGTGTGTGTGTGTGTGTGTGTGTGTGTGTGTGTGTGTGTGTGTGTGTGTGTGTGTGTGTGTGTGTGTGTGTGTGTGTGTGTGTGTGTGTGTGTGTGTGTGTGTGTGTGTGTGTGTGTGTGTGTGTGTGTGTGTGTGTGTGTGTGTGTGTGTGTGTGTGTGTGTGTGTGTGTGTGTGTGTGTGTGTGTGTGTGTGTGTGTTTTCGTGGCTCCAGGGTTACGTTAGTGCAAGATCAAAACAATAAACTTAGTGTAACCCCATCATCTTCATGTGGCCCTGCTGCAGAGCTAATGTAGTTGTTTGGAGTCTGCAGAGTCCCAGGGAGAGGAGGAACTAAATACAAAATATCTGGAGCTCATTATTTTTGGTTTTTAACTTTTCATATTTTTACTTAGGAGTACAGACTGTTCCACATCATCAGCAGCTCATTTGTGTTTATTTGTCTTTTTTTTTTTTTTTTTGTCTGAGCTGTCAATGTTGTAAGAAGATTTCATTTAAAACTGTAGTAATCAGTGTCTTCTTGCTTCAAGAGAAACAACTCATGAAAGTTTAGTAAAAATCTGTTTAAACTGATCGTAAAAACATGGGTTTTATGTATGAAGATTGGTAAAGATTTAAGAAAAAGAGATGATGAAATGTAACATTGGTCACAAGCCAGACTAGTGCCACACTGAAAAAAAATTTTGGTATGTCATGCACTATAATAACCCAGTGATCCTTGACCAGCCCCGTCACCCTGCATCTTGGGAACCCATCATGAGAAAGGCGCCCACACTTTCTGGGCAGCAGTCAACAGGCTTCCTCTCTCCAGCAACGCGGTGCTCTGCTGGAAGTTCTGCCACGTCTTCCACAAGCTGCTGCGAGACGGCCATCCAAACGTACGTGAAGATGACAATATTGTAACAGCGTAACCTTCACTAATTTCACTAATGGTTAATTCTTCAGTTTATGTCACACCTCGTCTACATTTAGTTAATTATCCCTGATAAGTCCTGCTTTATGAACTCTTTTTTTCGCCCTCTTGGTTCTCCTCCTCCCTCTGTCTCTGCTGATGTCCCTCCAGGTAATAAAGGACTCCATGAGGAACAAGGCTGATTTAACTGATATGAGCAGGATGTGGGTAAGGACACAGAGTATTATATTATGTGGTCACATTACAGTATGCAGTCACAAAAAGTACCTTATGTCATAGGCAATCTTCTCTACTGGTGACTCTGTATTTTGAACATCAATTGATTAAACACGGGTGAATAACATACTTTTGTGTTAAAACATATTTTCCATTCATATTAATAATAATAATAATAATTGTCTATTACTGAGCCAGCTCCTGTAATTTGGCAGCAGCTAAAATGTCGTCAGAAACAACAACTTATTCGGGTGCGGCTTTTGACAGCAGCTGGAAAACACCTTTTCTGACATCATGATTGGACTGTGGCCAGAAGTGCCATGCAGCAGCAATGTTTGATGATTTACCCTAAAAATAAGGAGAATTATAATTAAGGATGCTTGTATTTTGTTTATTAGCATGATCACAGTACAGCCACCAACTGTCCTCCTTGTTAGATTACATAATTTGTTTTTAGTCAGCCGGCTGCTGTCGGAGTGACAGACATTGTGTCCTGTGATGGACAAAGCCATGTAAAAGCATGTCAAGTGTGACTGTCAGAACACAATGCCTGCCAGCTACATGTTGTGGCTAACAGACAGTAGTGTTACATAAGCTATTCTGCTAGCTTCTCAGCGGGGAATCCTTGCTCTCACCTGTTTTTAAGGTGGCAGAGCTAAAAATTGAACTTGGTTTCTGTGTAAGTCTCATTGGTGATAACATTTGCATTGATCTAAGTGAGCGCAAGGCTCTTCACATTATTGATGACACCTCTGAAGAAATTAACAGGGTTTATTGTGTAAAGCTGTACAAAGGGCTGGGCAATATATCAATATTATATCAATATTGTGATATGAGACTTGCTATAGTCTTAGATTTTGGATATCGTTATATCGTAATATGGCAAACGCGTTGTCTTTTCCTATTTTTAAAGGCTACATTACAGTAAAAGGATGTCATTTTTGGAACTTACCAGACTGTTCTAGCTGTTCTATTATTTGCCTTTACCCACTTAGTCATTATATCCACATTACTGGTGATTATTTATCACAGATTTTATTGTGTCAATATTTTTGTGAAATCACCAATGGTCAACCCTACAATATTGTCGCAATATTGATATCATGGTATTTGGTCAAAAATATGGTGATATTTGATTTTCTCCATATCGCCCAGCCCTACCTCTACAGAATGCAGTGCATTAAAGCCACAACATCTGAGCAGTCTAAAGCAACATACGGGTGGAGAGCCGCTCTGCTCTGTATTCCTGGATGTTTTTTTATTACTCAGTTTTTGCTGAAGTCACTAGGCAGGAGGATACAGGAAGTTGGTCCCTGTGACCGGGTGGTGGCCTTTCCTGTTGTGTCATCACCACCCGCACTCCCAGGCTCGGGGAAAAAGGAGAAGCAAATTGGCCAAATAACTACTCTTATTCAACTTTGTCTACACTGAGACATTTTCACACCCAGTTCACTGAACTGAACCTGAACTGAATATGGCCAGTCTTTGCTCACTCTTTTCACGTTTACTGTGTGATGCCTTCAGCCAAAGTGCCACAACGAATTTCCTCAAAACACCAAATGATTTGCTTCCTCAGTTTTCTTTTATCAGCAAGAGCTGCAAGTCCTTTAGGAAGAGAAACGACTATTTTATACCTTTGATCATGTCTCTGCTCTTCCTCTTAATGTCTTTCTCCCCCCCTCCTCCCCCCCCCCCCCCCCCCCCCCCAGGGTCACCTGAGTGAAGGCTATGGGAAGCTGTGCAGCATCTACCTCAAACTGCTCATCACCAAAATGGAGTTTCACATCAAAGTGAGTCATATTGGCCTATAAAACCCAGCGCCAGTCTCCCTCATCACTCATTATCTTTGTCTCAGACTCTTTTTTTTAGTGCCAGCATATCTCTGATGGGTGAGGGGGAGGCTTTTACACTAATGGCCTCTCAATAATCTGTAATGTAGTCTTTTTATGAGACAGCAGAGCCGTGCTCTGACCGAGAGGCAGTGTTGATACTATCACAAGAAGATGTGGTTAGTTTTTGCACCGCTGACGGCTAATTCTTACCCAAGGGTCAGGGCAGTTTTAGAGGACAGTTTGCCAAGATGTATCATGGGAATCAGAAGAGTAAAGTGACACTTTTCCGGAGGAAACCATTAATCAACTTCTATTTCACCTCTGTACCCTGTATTTTATTATCGCTGACACATCAGCATGCAGGTTGATATATACGCCTCACGCAACGTCTTAAAAAACGCTGAGCTCACAGAGAAAGAAATACAAATTCTCTCGTCATACACTAGATAAAGGTCAATTAATCAACAGTCAGCTTCTGTGAAAACAGTCTCATATTAACAAAGCAAAGAGCTGGTGAACTAAAAAGAATATCTGCTCGGGTCATTTTTACTTGCTAAATGATCTACTGCCCACATGCATATTTCAACAGAAATAGGGTGCCTTAACATATTTTAGGGTTATTTTCAAAACAGAATTATTGCAGCGTGATTTTTTTTGGGAGCAGTTCAAAGTCCAAACAACACATTTGCCTGAGGGATTCAAAGAGTTTCTCGTAAACTTGCCAGCCAGCGTATGGGAAGTATTCAGATTAAGACATTAAGACATTATTGATCCCCCAATGGGAAATCACTCCTTTCAATCCTTTACTTAAAGCAATTAATATTTAACAATATTAACAATGGATCTCATGATTATTTGTTTGTAAAAGGGGTCGCTCATAGTGATTAAACCACAGAGAAGCTTCCCCTCTGCTTTACACAGCGTTATAAAGACTTTTCCAGCTCATAACTTTGGTTTTCTGGCCAACAACTGTACCGGTTTGGTTCATTCTCCCCGATCTCATCTAAAAACTCTCTGTACTCTACCTGCTCAGCACCAAACAGCAGACAGACACAGCTAGCTGGTGAACACAGTGGAGCATTAGCAGCTAAAGAGCCAGATATGTTTTTGAGGATTTGTTTCTAAGTAAATATTGGACTCCAATTCATCAGATGGACACAAACACGACTCCGAATTATGCATGATAAAAGTACAATATTAATGGTTATAAACAGTAGATCATGCATGTAAACTACTCGTGTTCGTCTCAGATGGACATCAGGACGGCTGAACTTCCTCCTGTTGTCTTCTTTTTCAGAACCCGCGTTTCCCTGGCAACCTACAGATGTCAAACAGACAGCTCGACGAGGCTGGAGAGAACGACGTTAACAACTTGTGAGTGTGGCATGCTGCTGCTGCCTCGCCTGTCGTTATTATTTTTGTGGTTATTGCCGGCCAGAACCCAGGATCCAGATATGAATGGGTTTTCAGTGTTATATCTCAAACTGTGTTGACCAAAGTGTGAAATAAAATGTAATTGGATGAATTAATGATCATCATAATGCAACAGAGCTACAAGAACGTATTCATCGTGATCATTTTAGAGATGTGTTGTTCAGCACAAGTTAGTAGAAGAAAACTGTTTAAAAATGTTAGTCTCCCTCCAAGCAGTTTAGTTCCGGGGCTGCTACAGTTACCTCTTTTAATAACTTCTATGTCAAACTAGAGCGAGGTTTTCCTTCTCATGTTGTTAAATTTAGATTTTCAGAGGCCTGAAGAGGTAGAAGTACCTAATGTTTGCAAAAATATAGGAAAAGTCCGAAAAAAAAGGAATCATTTTGTGGAGATGTATTCCCAGGTTTGGACCTACTGTACTATACAGTTACAGGTGTATTATTACTATTACTTCCACCAAGGACGTAATGTTTTTGGCTTGGTTTGTCTGTTTGATTGTCAGCAGGATTACATCAAATCTACTCGCCGGATTTTCATGAAACTTGGTAGAAGGGTGTAGCATGGGCCAAGGAGGAGCCCATTAAAATGTTGGAGCAAATCCGAATCACGGGGCAGATGCACCCAATTATTTTTTGCTTTTGTTAACATTGCAAGATTTGTGTGCATTTGTGCTGCATTCACGTAGTGTCAAAGTAATTGGAAAAATGAGTTCCCGACTGGGAAGATTCGCACTGCATTAACATTGTGAAATAGGGTATGCCTTGGCGGAGGTCTGTGATCCCAGAGTGCCCTTCTAGTTTGGGGTATTTTTTTGCTTTGACCATGACTCAGCCAATCAGAATGTGGAAAGGAAATTAAGTAATGGTGTCGATTCAAGAAAAACAGGAAAACACTCATATTCAAAAACTGAAGAACCAGATTTTTTGGTACTCTTGGATCATTATATTTGGAGCAACAGTAGTATTGACATGTAAGAATTGCATCAATGTGAACGCTCTCTCTTACACTCCTTGATGCAATTTTCACCGCTATGACGAGATCAAACGTTTGTGTGTTTGCTGAAATCATGTAAAACGGTCATCTTTTTCTGTATCTCTCCTCTTTTAGCTTCCAGTTGACAGTAGAGATGTTTGACTACCTGGAGTGTGAGCTCAACCTCTTCCTGGGTGGTAAGCTACCAGCTGTGCTTATTTGAGCCAGAGCATGATTTAACACACACACACACACACACACACACACACACACACACACACACACACACACACACACACACACACACACACACACACACACACACACACACACACACACACACACACACACACAGTTTGATGATACACTTTCACAGACAGGAAGACGCAGTCTGACTGATAGGTGTACTGTTCATAATGGTGCACAGAAATAGACACTCTGACAGCTATTAGTGGTTAGATACCAGGACTGTAGCCCTGCTGTTGTCTGGGTCATCCTTGTTAATGTCTTTTAAAGTATGGACAGGACTAAAAATAGATGGCTGGGATGTGACCAGGAGCTCAGAAGCTGTGCACTCCCGTTCATAAATTAACAGTAGAAAATTAAATTCTTGTTTCAATGTATGATGCTCTTCATTCTTATTCTTCCTATCCCTTCCCCCCCCCCCCCCCCCCCCCCCCCCCCATGCTCTTTCTAAGGAAATAAAGATATTCGCCAAAACCATATCTCTATTAGTAATATTAAGATTTAATATTAAGATTTAATATTCAGAACAAACTTTTCTTCTTATGAGTCTGATATTCCACTAAACATACACAAAAATGCATTAGAGTCTGTGTCACCTCTCACACCCAAATCTCAAAGCATCACGTCATTCAGGGGTAAAGAGGTGTGTGTGTGTGTGTGTGTGTGTGTGTGTGTGTGTGTGTGTGTGTGTGTGTGTGTGTGTGTGTGTGTGTGTGTGTGTGTGTGTGTGTGTGTGTGTGTGTGTGTGTGTGTGTGTGTGTGTGTGTGTGTGTGTGTGTGTGTGTGTGTGTGTGTGTGTGTTTTCTAGCTGTGCAGGAAACCACACCTCTGCAGTGCACAGAGGCTCTCCAGGCTTTAGGGGTGGTGTGAGTAGGGTGGCAGGGAAATGAAAGAGGGGCGTGATGATGGAGGCAGAGAGGGAGTTAGACAATCCTCTTAGTGTTCAGGTTGCTGCTCCACTTCAAACCTCCCCCCCATGAGCAAGAGTGAGCTTCTTGCTGCTTTCAGTCATTTTATCAGTTTATTTTAGTGGCTGAGAGCACAGCAGAACAACTTGATTGATTCATGAAAAATTCATCATTGACTAGGCTCGTGCACGACTGTCTCGCTACGTTTGCATTAATAATCAATGATGTGTGCATGTGTGGTGTGTTTGTAATGATACCTGATGGGTTCACACGACTGTGTGTGGGTAGATATTGATGCATTGAAGAGATCCATTGATCGGGTATGTGTTTCTCTCTCCCCTCCCCAGTATTTAGCTCTCTCGACATGTCTCGGTCGGTGTCAGTGACAGCGGCGGGCCAGTGTCGCCTGGCCCCCCTCATCCAAGTCATCCTGGACAGCAGCCACCTGTATGATTACACCGTCAAGCTGCTGTTTAAGCTGCACTCCTGTGAGTGACACACACGTCTGTTGGTCAAACTGCACCGCAACTACAGGCTCAGTAGTATTAGAGTTCAAACCTTATTTGAAAAGTCTCTTATTACAAACTGCCTTAACTTGTCATAAAGCACGTGTTTCAATCTGATGAATGCCACCTGTTCATAGGGGAGGTGCACTTTCATGGGATTTGATCGGTAGCATAATCAATTTCTCATAATGAATAAGTAGTCAAGTCCTGCCATTAGAAGTCAGCAGACGAAAACAGGACAAATTCCAGTGTCGGTAGTGGGGCAGTAATTCTTTTCATTATCAATTAATCTGACGATTATTTTCACGATTTATTCTACAGTCAGTGGTAGTGAAAAATGCCAATCACAACTTTCCAGAACCCAAAGTGATGTCCTTAAATTGTTTGTTTTATCTGACAGTCCGATACCAAATTATATTTCATCTACCATCATATATGATCAAATCAAGAAGCAAATCCTCATATCTGAGAAGCTGGAACCAGATAAGAATTGGCATTTTGGCTTAAAAAATTATAGTAAGGATTTATCGACTATCAAGATTATTCCCGGTTAATGTTTTTTTTTTCTTTTTTCGATTGACTGATAATCGCAGCTCCGGTCATTATTATGGGACCTGAAACAATTACTGAATTACTTAATATTATAACAGGCTTCAATATTTCTGTGACAGAAATAAAGACAAAATAAAGTTTAGATATGCCAATAGAATTATTAAAAAAAAAAACTAAATCTGCAAGCCATGATAATGATATTGTGAAGAGAATATTAATATTGCAACAGCCTAAGTTTATTTCAGTTATATTTATTTATTTTTATAGTTATATTTTATTTAAACTTAAAAATACTGTCTGTACATTACTTGAATGACAGGTCTGAACCACTCATGAATTCCCTTTGTGAAACATTTTTAACACATGTAAATTGGTAAATGCCACAAATTCTCTTGAATCACTCGAACACACTTCAGAAAATGTCTGTTTGTTTGAGTGGTTCTTGCATGAGATCCATTGCCTCTTGAGCAGCATTGAATTCAACTTTTGAGATTTGAGTTTCACCTTTAACTCTTAAAAGTTCTGCTGCAGTACAGAAATAATATGTGTAAATACTCAAAATGTGTGACACTTTTCTTCAAAGATTTAAAGATTACACGCTGTCCTCGGAGTTAAAGGCTTTTTCAGACCCTTTGGCTACTGAAACCTTTCACAGCTCTGCTGGATAAACTCAAACATGCATGCAATTCAGTTTCAAGAAGCCTTTTCTCCGTTTCTGAAAAGATGTTTGTATACAGAATACCTGACAGCTTTGGTGTCCAAGCACTGACATGTTTGTGTTTTGTGTGTGCTTGCAGGCCTTCCAGCAGACACTCTCCAGGGCCACAGAGATCGCTTCCAGGAACAGTTTAAGAAGTATGAAGTTCACTCACAGAAACCCAGCCGGTCACGGTTTCACTCTACTCGCTGACTGAGTGTGACCCTGAGGACTGAGCTCTTACTAATACGTAGAATGACGTTTACAATGTCAAACTCTTTAGTCTCTCTCTGATTTTCTGTCTGTTCCTTGGTCTGTCCTAAACTCTCTGTCTCTCTGTTTCAGATTAAAGAGTCTGTTCTATCGCTCCAGTAACTTGCAGTATTTCAAGAGGCTGATTCAGATCCCACAGTTGCCTGAGGTGAGAACCGCCCTCACTAAAGTCTTACATTTTCCACCCACATTTTAACCAAACCTAAGCCTTAAGTTGACCCACAACGGTTGTTTCAGGTTTTTGTTTAACAATTAATTAATTCCCCATCAAAAGCTCTCTCTTTTAATAGTGTATCTTTATATACCAGTTTATAGACTCTAAAACAAGTCTTGATTATATATATATATATATATATATATATATATATATATATATATATATATATATATATATATATATATATATATATATATATATATACACATCTGTGAATGTCTTTCTTTTCATATCAACTTCTCAGCTTTTATCAACCCTTCATTTTACCGAGATACTTATATACGCTGCTACACATGATATAAATGGAAATGAGGAAAGAGACACGTAGGCCGCCTTCACAATTTGTTCTTTGACCTCACTCTCTGTCCTACATTTGCTCATATCTATTTGAGGGTGTAACTCATATCCATCACTAACATGACGTGACATAAACGCGCTCTGTAGCTGCACTCCCTTGCTTTTTATTTTTATGCAAACGAAGAAAAAGTTGCTTTGACACGAAAATTCTGCCACAAGGCAAATGACTAACTCCCCTTCATGGGGATACAGGTGAATTAATAAAAATTAATCTGTGTTGAATGTAAGCACAGGATATTGATGTAATCTAGATCTCATTTGTTAAAAAATGCACATCTATTTCTATGTTGTTTAAACTTGCAACAAATATCAGAGTTTCAAGGGGTAAAGACATTTAGGGACACTTCTAGCTGCTTCCTGCAAAAAAAAAAACAATATGGTGATTAAAATTGTGCTGTGTGATTCTTGCAGAACCCTCCTAACTTCCTGCGTGCGTCGGCTCTGTCGGAGCACATCAGCCCTGTGGTCGTGATCCCCGCCGAGTCGTCGTCCCCCGAGTTGGAGCACATGGTGGAGACAGACGACCTGGTGGACACGGACGTGCCCGTGTTGCCGGTAACTAAACAAGCCAAGTATCCCTGAATGATACCTTCTTAAATGAAATCCATCTTTTGGAGATGGTATGTGTGTGTGCTGTTGTAGCGATCAAAAATGGTAAACTGAAGGAGAAAAAGCAGGAAATAACCTGCCAGTAGTGTAGACATGAGTAGACTCCCCTGTGCAACCACAAATTTTTCAGATTCTTGGTAAGACCACTCTAAACATCTGGTTTATATTTATGCTGGCATGTCATGGTGTTAATTATACTGACTTTCACATACAGTAGCTGGCTGTTGGAAATAAAAATATTTGTCTTCTTATAAACATGTTAAATCATGAGGTAATTAATGGCATTTTGGACCCACAATCCAGCTGCAAAACACCTGGCTCATTGACAGTGAATGTGCAGATTGGAACGATTGATGGAGACTACTTATAAGAATATTAGAAGACATGAAACTTTAGAGGCACAAAGGTACAGCTCCAATAGTTGATGACTGTGTTTCATAATGATGCAGTTAGGAAAGACAAGGAAACACAAAATAATAACCCAGTTAATAACAATACAGTGGTGCCAATGTAAGTTTTCTCATGTGATTTTTCTTTTAAACCTGCTTGTTTTAAACACACAGGCGGCTTTGGAGACCAAGTTTGACGACCTGTTTGGCACCTCGGCTGCTATAGACCCCTTCAACTTCAACAGTCAGAACGGCATGCGGAAGGACGACAAGTAGGGCCTTAAAACGTCACACTAGATTTGTGTGTCTGCGTGATTATAGCCGTCGATGGAATTTAAAATTTGACAAGAAGCTAAATTATTCTCGTTACATTTGCATAAAAAAAAACATCATCAAATATTACAGCTCAGTTATGGATCTTTGGGGTGGTTGTGTGAAATTCTACGTTTAATTAGATGCATACAAAAATCCAGACCCAAATCAAGCTAAATTTCATTTGTATCTGTTACAAGTCTTCCCAATTGATTTCCTGTTTATACTGTATTTTGGACTGTTGTTTTGTCTGTACCCATCAGAGACCGTCTCATTGAACAGCTGACGAGGGAGATCCAGGCCCTGAAAGACGAGCTGGACTCTTTCAGGCTGGAGGTAAAGAGGAGAGGAAGCATTCATTATTCATTTCACAGATAACTTACAAATGTCATGTCTCACACACATAAATCTATCTACAAAGGATCCCAGTGTTCATTTCTTTTAATCCCACTCTCTCTTTCTCTGTCCGTCACCAGAGTGGTCGCTTGTGTCAGGCCCTGAGGGGGCGTGTCAATGAGCTGGAGGCGGAGCTTGCAGAGCAAAGCCACCTGAGGCTGCAGGCGGCAGGAGAGAGCGAGTTCCTGAAGGCGGAGCTGGACGACCTGCGGAGGGTCCGAGAGGACACGGAGAAGGAGCAGCGGAGCCTGACGGAGATAGAGAGTAAGTCTGGACATCTGTCCCTTTTAACAGGAAGCTTCTTGGTCACATTATTATTAATCAAAATAGTTTAAAGCTTTGCTGCCCTCATTTTTTGTTTTGTTTAGTCTGACAAATTCCACCCTTTTGGCAATGGCTTTAAGTGAAGCTACACCAAAGCAGTTTACAAATCTGATAAAGGAGTGTGTTTCACAATACATGCTGTGTCCTACTTATACAGAACACATTGGTACACTTAACATACAGTCAAGACTATTTTATGTTCATTTATTTGCTTCTTCTGTTTGTATCCATGACTCAACTTGACTGCAGATATGTAAAAGTTGTGGCAACCATGGTAGCTACTCTTGTCAGTGCCTCCTTTTTAAAAGGAAGGGAAAAACTATAGGTTGTAACATGATGAAAAACTGATAATAATTTATTAAACTAGGTCTTTGTTGTTTCGATGATTTACCTACAGTGTTCCTCACCTGCAGTCAATTATTGTGTCTGCTAATAACTGTGTATGACTGTCTCTTTCGCTCTCTGTTGTTTCTAACCAGAAAAAGCTCAGGCCAATGAACAGCGCTACACCAAACTGAAGGAGAAGTACTCAGAGCTGGTTCAGAGTCATGCAGACCTGCTGAGGAAGGTATGAAGACAAGTCTGACTTCATGTTAAATCAAATCCATCTCTGTGTCCTTGTCACCTCCTAAAAAAACAACTTCCAAGTTAAATTAAGTTCTGTCCCCCTGCTGTCCTTGTTATAACTTCCCCCAATCTAAAGGTGTGTGTGTGTGTGTGTGTGTGTGTGTGTGTGTGTGTGTGTGTGTGTGTGTGTGTGTGTGTGTGTGTGTGTGTGTGTGTGTGTGTGTGTGTGTGTGTGTGTGTGTGTGTGTGTGTGTGTGTGTGTGTGTGTGTGTGTGTGTGTGTGTGTGTGTGTGTGTTACATCATGCTCTGGTGTGTAGAATGCAGAGGTGACCCGGCAGATGACGGTGGCTCGTGCGGCACAGGATGAAGTGGACGCAGTGAGGAGAGAGATGCAAGAGAAGGTGAAGGCCGCTCAGGAGGTTGCAGACAGACAGGTGACTACAAATGCATTTTAACATCCCTGCCACACAGCAAGTTGGCCACATCCATAAAGTGTTTTGCAGTCAAATGATTGGCTGTGGGTCCAACAGTGCTGAACATCACTACTTTTAGGGTGCTGAGGAACATAATAAGGGAACATATTTTTGGGGCCCTCAGGGCAATCATTTGGCCACAAAAATACCCAAACAAAAGAAACTGCTTTGAGAAATTGTATTTTTGGTTGTTGTTTTTTGGACCTGTAAAAAAAACTCCCACAAAGAAGTTTTTTCTCTTATTGGTGGAGCTGATGTGAGCTGTCTAAAGTGAGATTTTGACTTCTGTTGCTCAGGAGAAGGAGCAGCTGGAGCAGCTTCAGGAGCTCCAGAGAGAGCTGGTGTCCAGCAGGATGGAGCTGGACTCCCTGAAGACCACCATGGCCTCATCACAACAGGTCACTCTCCTCTCAGCATTTTGGCACTCCTCACACAAAAGGATTAGCTTGAAGCTGCTAAAGTTACTGAAGTAATTTATAACAGTCCCAATTAAAAAAAGATAAAAGCGGCTGCTACAAGAAAGTGTGAAAAGATCAGTCATGTGACATTAATCAAACCTGGGGTTTCCTAATGGAGCACAGTCTGGACAAAATCTAAAAATGGGTTCTTATTCTAGTCATCAGTTATTTAATTATCTCACTTAAGCCCAACTTTTGTAGCGTCAGTTGCATCTTTGGTGCACGTACCACGTCGTGCATATGGATCAGCTGTTCATGAAACCTGACCTTCTTAAACAAGAACAATTAGGCCCAGGCTATAGTACAGTGGCACTCATAAGTTTAATTAATTTAATTCTAAAGGCCAAGGGAACTTGTATCAGGATGCATAGTATCCTGGATCCATGAAATAACTGGCATTTAAAAATAAAAATCTGCCTGCCTCTATGGGAATTTAACATAGGGGTGTACTTACTTATGCCCCCTGTATTTTAACGAAGAACATTTATTTATTTATTTACAATACATTATTCATTCAAAAAGAAAATTGGCGTCCTTAAAGGTTGGATTTTTCCTAATTTTTTTAATTACGGCATTAAGATCAATTTCCAAAAGATGATCCCCCTCCCCTCTTTTTAGTCAACTTTAGCATGGGTTCATAAACTTATGAGTGCCACTGTATATACCATTCTGTGTCCTGGACCAGGCTGTTCACATTGTGAAAACTAAATCCTAAACTGACTGACTGTCCTTCCCCCAGCAGAATCCCAAACACATCCAGTTTCTGACGGTGTTCAGCGTGGGGAAATAGTTTAAACAGTAGCAGCACAATAGTTTACATCCTCTGATCTTCCTGTTGATCCTCTCTCGGTTTGTCATCTCTGCACACCTGAGAAGCCAAGTTCATGTTTGTAACAGGCGACTGAAGGCATTTCTTTAAAAGAAGAGACCATAATCAAAAACAGAAGCAGTAAAATCTTGTCCAAACAACTGCTTTCGTAAATGCAGCCGCTTGGTTCCTGCTTCAGTATATCCGTGTGAGTTTGTGTCTTTGAGCAGCTAGCTCAAATTGATCTGCAAGGATATTTCGAAGGGAACTATAAGGGGAGTGACAGTTCAATGAGCTATGAATTCATGTTATACACCCTAACAACCTCACTGATTGCTCATGACTCCCTCCACCCACAATTTCAGATGTTTTTCTGCACATGCAGCGTACCTCTCATCCGTCTCTGCCTCCCACTCCTGACATCCTATTTTTGTAGTCACTACTTATCAATTCTGTCAGTCTTTCTGTCCTCCTCCTCCATCTCTCTAATCTCCACAGTCCTTTTCACACATAGCCCACATTTTATCGCTCTTGTCACATGCTTTCAGCTCTCACGAGCTCCTGCCGCACAGTTTACATCCATATTCTTAATTCTGTTTCTCCTTTATCTCTCAACATTTTTCCCTCTCTGTTGGACCTGCTGGGTTTAGGCTGTAGGTCTCACACGTTTTTCTTACCTGTATATCATATTCTTGCGCTCACCTCATTTTTTATGTAGCTAATATTCCAGAAACGTCATTTCACAAACTTCCAGTACACAGGATCTGATGTAACTCCATTGCCATATTTTATGTTTGTTGCATTGCAGCCAAGTTGCACAACCACAGCCTCCTAGTGTTCGTTTGATTGTAAACTTGACCTCAACCCAAACCTCTCTGGAGACTGTACGCCTCTCCGCAAACTTAAATGGAGGCAATATTGTTATAATCAGTGGCTGAAGATAAAGTGTTTTTTATTTTTTTATTGTGAGGTCAGAGTACTGGCATCACGCCGTACCACATCCTGATATGTCATGACAGATATGTATTATCCTAACCATGTGTAACTATGTCTTCCTGTGGATTCATTGTGCCTCGAAATCATCTTCTTTTTTTATTTCCCCCCCCCCCCCCATCTTTTTTTTTCGTCCATGCAGTCAAGTGAGGTGATCGGCACCCAGCTGGTCGCCCTTGAGTCTGAGAAGGCGGAGCTGGTACAATCCTTGTCGAAGGTGGAGGCAGAGCTGGCTGCCCGCAGTGAGGAGCTAGAACGAGTACAGAGCTCGCTGGCGACTGAAAGGGAGAGCGGGGTGAAGACTGCAGAAGCCCTGCAGAATCAGCTCAATGAGAAGGTGTTATTTTCTCAATTATCTTTCTTAATTAACTTTCTTAATTAGCTGTAATAAATTAAGACAATGTTTCGGTGGCAATTGAGAGACCCAGCATGTCCAATAAACATCTTAATCTTCACATTTTACGCTCTCTGGCATTTCTAATAAAGGCTGGTGTGATAAGTTCAACCGTGTGTGTGGATTTGCATCCACAGGAGAGCAGGGAGCAGTCGTTGGAGAGCCAGCTGGTCACAGCTCGCTGGTCCAGTCTGCAGGGAGCTGTGGAGGAGGCGGAGAAGATCATTCAGGATTCGCTGGCTCAGATAGACGACCCGGTGCACATCAGCTGCACCAGCTCTGCAGGTCAGAGCTGCTGTAATTCAGTGTTGGGAATGCAGATCAGCACTGTGTGTAGTAATGTTTGTGTGCATACTCACATTTTTATGTCTTGGCTGCCATGTCTCTCTTTTTGTTATCCCTGCAGACTACCTAGCATCCAGATGTCAGGCCTCTTTAGACTGTATAGACCGACTGCATTCTGCCAGAGAGGCCTTCCTAGCTGACAACACAGGTGAGCGGTTAGAAAGGGATACATTATATGTAAAGATATGCAATTAAGATAGTTAGTTAGTTAGTCTTTATTGTCCAATGGGAACATTTGTTTTCAAAGTCTGTACAGGGCCTCACAAATATACATACATACAGTAAACATAGACACCTTTACCCCTTTAACACCTTATAATGCACAGTTCCCTCCAGTCCGTTCCCCTGGCACCCCTTGTGCGCAGCATCTACAACATATAAGTATCACACACACACACATAACAATCACCGATGGGGAGCTTTATTTAGGGATGATATGGCAGAAGGCACAAAACTCTTACTGTAGCGGGGTCGTGAGTGATTGTCTATGCTTTGCGTTTGGTGGCTTTGCTGTTGAGGTCTGATAGGTTGGGGGTGGGAAGGCCAATTTCTTTTTTTTATGCAATCTGGGTGACACGAGTGAGTTTGTTTCTGTTGGTGGTAGTTAACATGTTGAAAAAGCAGGTGGAACAGTAGAGGAGAAAGATATGTAATAAACTAGTAAATAATTAGATATTTTAACTGATGTTGTGGTGCCTTTGATTTATTATTTTGCTACTCAACATTTTAATGAATACTGTTGTTACCGTCCACAGACCTTTTAAAATGATCATTTTTAAAGGCCAACATCCAAACAGGTTTTTTCAGTTATTTGCTGATTATCTCAAGTTGAAGCTGGGGGAAGCTCTGCAGGGAATTGTGTGATATCCCCCCTTTCTGCAGTAATATATAAATGATAATGAGGTGCTACATAAGAAGTGATGGAGGTATGTGTCAATCAGACACAGTCTGTACAGAGAGACCTGAGAAAAGGTCTAATCAGGCAACATAAGAAAACACCTGTGAGGATGTACAACAGGTGCGTGGGGGGCTTTAAAACATGAATCATAAAAACAGAGTGGTAACCTCTGAGAAAACGTAACGTTAGAGCCAAAGTCGACACTAGGCGATGTCTGTGTTATCAGAATTGGAAAAACAATGGCCATTTCAAGAGTGATTTCTAACTGAATAATACATTTGACACATGAATCTCTGTATTTTAAGGTAATACAGTATACTGTATTCAGCCCGCTATAGCTGTTTGCTAGCTACTAGCGTATATGCTATTAGCTTGCTAATGTCCCTTCTAAATGCTAAAGCAGCTGTTGTAAAGTTTATTTTAGCTGTAAAGCCTTTTCTGAATATAGCTAAGTATATAGCTACGTTGTGTTTAAGAAGGCTACTTTCTTTAAGTTTTTAAAAAGCATTCCAACCATATTCATATAAAAATACTAGTCCAAAACCTTTTTAAAAGTTAAAATTAAAATACATTAAGAGTGAAAACATGAAACAAGATAAAATAAAATGTATACTGTATGTGTTTTCAAAACAGCAATAAAATAGTGATGTAAGGTGACCAATGTCGTGTGTGTGTGTGTGTGTGTGTGTGTGTGTGTGTGTGTGTGTGTGTGTGTGTGTGTGTGTGTGTGTGTGTGTGTGTGTGTGTGTGTGTGTGTGTGTGTGTTGATGTGTTTTTGTGTGAGTGCTAAGAAGCCATTAAGTCCTGAAGATTTTAATTTATTTTGTAGGTGTATCTGAGCTGGTACGAGTGGTGACCCAGTGTGGCCACCTGGTGGGAGACACCATCGTTCAGGGTAGTGCCACCTCCCACATGGTGCCTGTAGAGCAAGCTGATGGTAAGTGTGTGTGTGCGTGCGTGTGTGGGTGTGCGCATGTGTGAGAGAGATAGAATAGAATAAATTGTAGTCTCCACTTTTCTCCGGCCCAGACATGTACATGTTCTGACATGTCTGTAAGTAGTTCATACTGTACCTTCTCATGTGTACAGTAAGGTTAAAACTATTGTCTCTATAATTACATGAATGTTAGTATGTAATCTTCTGGTAATACCTTGTATCAGTCCATATATCTGAACGTCCTGTGATTAGAAATAACTCATGTCTTTCAGCCAAAACATGCAAGGGTAAAACAAAGTTTCTGACTTCATTCAGGATTAATGTTTGAAGGATGTTGCTCTCTTGGGAGATGTTAGCAGCCTGGGCAGGTCTAAACATGCCTAAATATAATAGAGCTCTGACCAGCAGTCTTAATACTGCAACAAAGAAACGACATAGAATTAGAACTGGGTCGAACTGAAGTGCCATCTGTAGCTGTAACTCAGAAAATCAATGGACCCTGTGTTTATCCATTGCAGAAACATTTGAATGCAGCATTTGAAAGCCTGCGTACAGTTTGATGCAAATCTGCTGGTTGTCCTGCATCTTAAAAAAACAGGACGACAGCTGCTGTAGTGGTAGTTCTGGTTTCTCTACCTACCATTGGAGTGGCTGTTTCAGCTGTTAGTTGACACTTTGCCTGAGGGGATGTCAGTATAATTAACACTGCAGCTGCAGCCCCTAGTGGCACTGATACACATCAGAGTGTACAGAAGAAATACTATGGTATTTTGATAGAAAATGGAGTGTAAATGATTTTACAGCATGGCATATGTTTTAAGATTTAAATGTGCATATATATATATATATATATATATATATATATATATATATATATATATATATATATATATATATATATATATATATATATATATATATATATATCAGGAAATCAGACTTATTGGTAATTTTTTTTCTATGTATGTTTATTTATTTGAATTATATGCGTCCTCCCTGTCCTTGTCTCTGTCGCTATCAGCCCTCTCAGAGAGTGTGAAGGCGTGTGGGGCCGAAACTCTGGCTCTGCTGGGCCAGATGAAGCAGCAGGACAGCCTGACTGCAGCAGACAACAGCAAGCTGAAGGCAGCTCTGGAGGCCATTCTGGCCACTGCAGAGGTCCATACATACAAATCTTCCCCAGAGTTGCTGTATGCTCTAGATCGTGATAAAAGGTTAAATATGCTCAAGTATGTGCTTTAATACTGACTTCAGTCTCTCTTGTTCTGTCTTTGTTCAGAAACTGCGTCCTCGGGGTTTGGAGCTACAGCAGGGGGAGCTGGGAGATCTAGTGGAGCAGGAAATGGCTGCCACCTCTGCTGCTGTGGAATCGGCAGCAACCAGGATAGAGGTGTGTGTGTGTGTGTGTGTGTGTGTGTGTGTGTGTGTGTGTGTGTGTGTGTGTGTGTGTGTGTGTGTGTGTGTGTGTGTGTGTGTGTGTGTGTGTGTGTGTGTGTGTGTGTGTGTGTGTGTGTGTGTGTGTGTGTGTGTGTGTGCGTGTGCGTGCGTGCGTGTGTGCGCTAAGCTGTGGTCATCTGGTGGAAGATCTGTATTTAAATGCACATGCTGTGTGAGTGTGCGGCTCTTTGCAAGCTAGGTGAAAACATTGCCCGCTGTTTTCACTTTCAAGAAGTATGAACTTCAAAGTGTCTTTTTTTTTGTCTCCAATGTGCCTTTGTGGATCCCAACAGGAAATGCTCAACAAGTCCCGAGCAGTTGATACAGGAATCAAGATGGAAGTCAATGAGAGGTAAAGCACAGATTTGGACTGGAATCCCTTTTTACAGTCACAATAATCGTAGACTTTCTCCAAGGTGAAAAGGTTTATATACAGGATCAAACAAAAACAGTTTGAACCTCAAATTAACTGAATATAAATGAGATTCAGAGCGTGCAAGACGATTTGATCTAGAGCTACTAAAACGATCAACCTCATTATGTTACAAGAATATCACAGTTTCCTGAAATAGAACTACAATTGAGCCACAAACAAACATTTATACTTTCTATGGCTTTATCTTGGTGTCTCTCCTCTCTATACTGTAGCAGTAAGATGTATTAAGATTAAAGTAGAAACCATAAACTTGAACTATCAGTGACTAGAACGACAACAACAACAACCATCTCTGCGGAGAAAGACAAAATGCCTAAAAAAGAAATATGAAGATTGAGGAACCGATTCATCCGTTATAGATACAGCACTGAACTGGAAAAAGGCATAGAGATGATTACCAACAAGGCAGCGCAACAGTCACATGATATTTCAGTGAAGTTGCAGATGGTCACACACTGAGGGCTGACATGCAAAGAATTTCATCAGTTCAGCCACAAAGCAGATGCAAACTGTGAAGCCTGAAGCCAGTGTGACACGTAATGTTTGCCTGCTGTTTTTCCATACAGCCAAACCTTAAATGAGTTTCTTCAGTGTGCATTCTGTAGTTTTTATACCGGTAATGTCATTCTTATTTCGCTGGAGCAGCTCCACAAGCTATTATCATATCATAGATGTCTTACACCAAATATGGTGCAACTAACAGCCCAAGGAAGTTCAGAAATCTCTTGATTACATTATTGTGCAGAAGCTTGACATCAGTGGTGGTTCTGCTGCATCAGGCACATGACTCTTCACTTAACCATCCAAGGCTACAGGAGTAGCAGTTCAGTTCTAGGGTTTAGATATTGCTGCTTTTGTCTCATACTGATGTTCATGTGCATGCCATCTAGTAGTTGGGTTTGTTTCTGTTCATGTTTACTTATCCTGTTTGTGTAATAAGTCTCTGTTGTGTGCAAATTAAGCCAATTAAGTTGTTTTCTCAATAACTGCTGTGCCAGTGCTGCTGTGAGAGATAATTATGAAAAGAAATGTACAACAACTGCAGCTACAACTACTACATTGAGAATTCAGGTCAGTGGTGCATTGGCCATGCAACTACTAGACTGTGGGGAAACTAACTGCTATTTCCAAATAGTGAGGAAGCTGATTTCTGTCTGTTTTGAGCTGTATCTTTCAAAATGTGTCTATTTGGATGAAATAGAGAGATAATAGCGGCTGTAGAGTTTCAGTGCGTCAGTGTTTGTGTCCTCTGCTCTGTCGCCCCCTGCAGGATTTTGGCCTCCTGCACAGAGCTGATGCGGGCGATCAAGCAGCTCGTTCTGTCTTCCAAGAATCTGCAAAGGGACATCGTGGAGAGTGGCAGGGTGAGTTGACAGTGAGAAATTTCTCAAGAGCTATTCAGCATAGTTTCTCTAACTCCAACATCTAACTTCTCCAAACTGACTGATTAGAATTTGCAACTTTACAGTCTTTTAATTGTGATGGATACATTTCATATTCACAAATGCTAATTTTCACTGAGGTCTGTTGTATGTAAATTTAGTTTATGGTTCAACAAATGTGGACTATTTCCTTTTTTCTAAAAAAGGAACTGAATATGCAACTATGAAAAAAATACCTTGATACAGTGGGGCAAAAAAAGTATTTAGTCAGCCACCAATTGTGCAAGTTCTCCCACTTAAATAGATGAGAGAGGCCTGTAATTTTCATCATAGATACACTTCAACTATGAGAGACAAAATGAGAAAAGAAAACCCAGAAAAATCACATTGTAGGATTTTTAATGAATTTATTGGTAAATTATGGTGGAAAATAAGTATTTGGTCATAACAAAAGTTAATCTCAATACTTTGTTATATACCCTTTGTTGGCAATGACAGAGGTCAAACGTTTTCTGTAAGTCTTCACAAGGTTTTCACACACTGTTGCTGGTATTTTGGCCCATTCCTCCATGCAGATCTCCTCTAGAGCAGTGATGTTTTGGGGCTGTCGCTGGGCAACACAGACTTTCAACTTACTCCAAAGATTTTCTATGGGATTGAGATCTGGAGACTGGCTAGGCCACTCCAGGACCTTGAAATGCTTCTTACGAAGCCACTCCTTCGTTGTCGGGGGGGGTGTGTTTGGGATCATTGTCATGCTTAAAGACCCAGCCACGTTTCATCTTCAATGCCCTTGCTGATGGAAGGAGGTTTTCACTCAAAACCTCACGATACATGGCCCCATTCATTCTTTCTTTTACACGGATCAGTCGTCCTGGTCCCTTTGCAGAAAAACAGCCCCAAACCATGATGTTTCCACCCCCATGCTTCACAGTAGGTATGGTGTTCTTTGGATCCAATCTCCTCTAAACACGATGAGTTGAGTTTTTACCAAAAAGTTCTATTTTGGTTTCATCTGACCATAAGACATTCTCCCAATCCTCTTCTGGATCATCCACATGCTCTCTAGCAAACCTCAGATGGGCCTGGACATGTACTGGCTTAAGCAGGGGGACATGTCTGGCACTGCAGGATTTGAGTCCCTGGCGGCGTAGTGTGTTACTGATGGTAGCCTTTGTTACTTTGGTCCCAGCTCTCTGCAGGTCATTCACTAGGTCCACCGTTCTTGTGATCATTTTGACCACACGGGGTGAGATCTTGCGTGGAGCCCCGGATTGATGGAGATTATCAGTGGTCTTGTATGTCTTCCATTTTCTTATAATTGCTCCCACAGTTGATTTCTTCACACCAAGCTGCTTACCTATTGCAGATTCAGTCTTCCCAACCTGGTGCAGGTCTACAATTTTGTTTCTGGTGTCCTTTGACAGCTCTTTGGTCTTGGCCATAGTGGAGTTTGGAGTGTGACTGTTTGAGGTTGTGGACAGGTGTCTTTTATACTGATAACAAGTTCAAACAGGTGCCATTAATACAGGTAACGAGTGGAGGACAGAGGAGCCTCTTAAAGAAGAAGTTACAGGTCTGTGAGAGACAGAAATCTTGCTTGTTTGTAGGTGACCAAATACTTATTTTACCGATGAATTTACCAATAAATTCATTAAAAATCCTACAATGTAATTTTTTTAATGTAATGTGATTTTTTTTTCTCATTTTGTCTCTCATAGTTGAAGTGTACCTATGATGAATGAATTACATGCCTCTCTCATATTTTTAAGTGGAAGAACTTACACAATTGGTGGCTGACTAAATACTTTTTTGCCCCACTGTACATAGAATAATATTCTCCTCAACAAAAACTGGCCATGTATGTTGCAGGGTTTCGTATTTGATGTTATGTCCAGGCTATAGCTGGAACGATTAGTCGATGGTTCCAGCTTCTCCAATGTGATAATTAGCTGCTTTTCCTGCTTTGTATTAAATTAGAGTATACTGAATATCTTTTTGTTTTGAACTGTTGATCAGACAATATATCGCCTTGGACTCTAAGATATTGTAATGGCCATTTTTTATTCTTTAATAGACTAAATGATCCATTGATTAATCAAGAAAATAATTGCTAGGTTAATGAATAATTTAAAACAAATTCATAAGTGGCAGCCCCTGCGCTCATGCCTGTGAGTTTAAAGTACTCATATTATGCTCATTTTCAGGTTCATAATTATAATTTGAGATTGTATCAGAATAGGTTTACATGGTTTAATTTTCCAAAAACACCATATTTTTGTTGTACTGCACATTGCTGCAGCTCCTCTTTTCACCCTGTGTGTTCAGGTCTCTGTTTTAGCTACAGAGTGAGACATCTCACTTCTGTAACATCTTTGTTGGTTGTCGCACATGTGCAGTAGCTAGGTAAGGATCACATCAGCTAGCTAGCTGTTTCTCTAACTTCAGTCAGTACAAGGCAGGATTAGCTGGGAGACTTCTTCTAAACGAGGGCGCACTTCAAACTTTGCATGGAATACCTGCAGAACAGGGACATGTAAGTAGTTCTTTGGTAGATTATGGTGAACAAGAGTGTGTTGTAGCAGTGTTTTGCCATTGAGAATGAGGGCTAGCGGTTAGCCCCCTCATTTCAGCTAGTGATGTAGAAAGCCCTGCAGATTTTGAACAGCTCACCCGGAGACTGAAGGCAGAAGACATTCAGAAACCCGTGTCTCACTCAAAACAGCATGGATGGTTTGTATGCATGTGGAAGTACCAGAGACACAAAATAACACCCCAAATGCCTGAAAAAGTGATTATTTTTTTTTATAATATGGGCACTTTAATAAGTGTGTCATGAAACATATTTCATATTTCCTTGTTTGTCCACCAGGGGGCAGCCTCCATGAAGGAATTTTATGCCAAGAACTCCCGCTGGACTGAGGGCCTGATCTCTGCCTCCAAAGCAGTGGGATGGGGCGCCACGGTCATGGTGTAAGTATCAGTCCTCCCTCCTGAGTGTTTTCTACTTACTACAGAGTATGAAAGTGCTTTACAAGTGCTGTGAGTCTTAAATGTCTGAAAGAATGATAGAGGAGACCCTTATGAGGGCATAAATAAAGAAAATAACAAAACAGTAAATCAGGTTTCAAGCATGGAAGGTCATTCATAAATCAGGTCCTTCTCACCGTGTTGTGAACCAAGTGGTCTAAACATCAACATGGTGTCGTTCCAGAGATGCTGCTGATCTGGTGGTGCAGGGCAAAGGGAAGTTTGAGGAGTTGATGGTGTGTTCACATGAAATAGCTGCCAGCACAGCCCAGCTAGTGGCTGCCTCTAAGGTAATCAAAGAATACATAGTTTTCTCTCGGTCTAAATGGTGTAAGTTGTTTGCTGTTTGCTGAGCCAATAGAGTTAAAGGGATACATGTTGTAGATCTCATGTCTCTTGTCTTGTTGCTGCTCTCCCTCTCCAGGTAAAAGCAGACAAAGACAGCGGCAACCTGCAGCGCCTACAGCAGGCGTCCCGAGGCGTCACGCAGGCCACCGCAGCTGTCGTGGCCTCCACCAAGTCTGGGAAGTCCCAGATTGAAGAAACAGGTGAGAGAATCACGTTGACTGATTTTTTTTTATTTTTATTTTTTTTTTTTTTATATGTTTAAGCTTTATTTGATCACAAAATGTCCAGCTGCTATATTTTTTATTTCTTAGTTTGAGGGAGTTCAAAGCTACACGTTGTAAATAAAACTCAATAGGTAATTTGTTGTTTGTATCCAGATACAATGGACTTCTCCAGCATGACTCTCACCCAGATCAAACGACAAGAGATGGATGCACAGGTAAGCAGCAAAGATATCTATCATAATAAGCTGCATAGCAGAGTTGAATCTTAAAAAATGTATTGTCATCATCAGGCGGAAACCTACTTGCGTTACTTTTCAGGAAAATGAAAAAAAAAACATTTAATAAGCTATTTACCTCAGACGAAATCGCTTCGACACTGTTTTCCCTTCAGCTCTGCTGTGTGCGGCACTTCATTCAAGATGGAGGCAGAGTGGAGTTATGACAGTTTGAGGAGTCAATGGAGCTATGAGACTTAGTCACACGCTCTTTTTAATACTTTTCATTGGTTAAATAGTTGTAAAACCAACAGACAGATGTAAAGGGTAACCAATAGTATTGATTTATGGGGGAAAAAAAGACAAAATATGGAGATACGATGATTTAGTAATTTATGAGGACTATGATATGCGAGTTTGAATAACAATTTTAATTAATAAAGTTTCCTACATTAGATTCTGAAGGTGTATTGTTCTTCGTCCATTGAGAAGCCGAATATTAGACCCATATGAACACTTCACTCTGTGTTGCGGCTCTGCTTCCCCCGACACTGAAAGAAAAACAGAAATGTCTGGACCTGCTCACACACACGGCTCATTGTTGTAAAGTCACAGAGTACCTCTGTTTGAAGTGTATTTTTAGGAGTTTTTATCTATAAAAAAAAAAAAAAAACACCTGTGTAAATAATGGTTGTTTAACTGGTCTTTAGAAAGCATCCACAGACACAAGGGGAATTGGAGAAAATAACATAACCAGCAAGGATTTTCATTTACCACTGCCTGGATGACATTTTTGTGTAAAAATATATTTTTTTAATTTTATATCAAAAGTGGCCTCTAGCTAGACAGCTAGCTGATCATAGGCAAAAACATAAAATAATGACGTTCATCGAGTATCTTGAATGATAACAAATAATGATCTGTTTAGGATTTTAGATTTTCCATGGTTTGCGATGGGCAATGAGAGGTTTCAGGGAAATGACAAAGGTTTGTCCTTTGCTTGTGTCTGTCTCCTCAGGTCCTGGTTCTGGAGCTGGAGACTCGTCTGCAGAAGGAGCGAGAGCGTCTCGGCGAGCTGAGGAAGAAACATTACGAGCTGGCTGGGGTAGCGGAGGGCTGGGGCGAGCAAGAAGAGGGTAAGGACAACCACTGCACTATAAATATACCCAAAATATTTTACAGTTAAAATGACTCAAATGGGTCTGTCTCCTTGTTCTCCATAGGCACAGGTTGAGACCTGCTTCTCCCTCCTCTACCAGAAGACCGGCTTCTGTCTGCCTCTTTCTATTTATACACTTCTCACTCTCTTGTTTTCTTCTCTCTTTTTTGTTTGTTTGTTATCTAAGCCAAATTGAAAGGTGCTTCTTTTCTAAACCTGTTTCTCCCCCCGTGTCCAAAAGCTTCCACAAAGGACAGCACCCAGGGCTCAGCAACAGGGGGGGAGGGGGAGTCCAAGAGAGGTACAAATGGATGTAAGGAGAGGGGGGAGAAAAGATGTGGCCCAACTTCATGGTCTCTCATCCCCCCCCCCCACCCCCGCCTCTCCCCTAGGACTGTGTTGGTGAAAAGCAGTTGAAGTGAAGAGGACCCATTCTACCGAGTATTTATTGTCTTTTTCTTCCTCGGTTTTTAATAACGGAGCTTCGTCAAGGAGTCCCAAAGGCTACGAGCACAAGTTCTACTCAAGACATCCCAGGATGCACTACACAAGGGCCAAACTCTCAGCATCAAGAGGGGATATCAGTGACTGTTCTTGCCCTACGCCAGCCCCAAAATCATGTCTCTGTGTCACATAGATGGCATGCATGCTCCCCTACTAAGCCTGAGCTGCTCTTTATCGGTCTTTATCTCCCTCCCAAGTTTCTTCCTATTCTTTTCCCACTGTGAGTTATCACCGTATTAAGTCCATACCGCTTAACTGGCTGGTTTACTGGACTTTCTGCCTTTCAACTCTCCACCATTGTAACGACCGCGACTGTTAACTCGACTCAACACCCTTTTTTTTTTTTTTAAAAGAGGCTTGCATGGAAAATTTTAAAAAGCGCTCTAAACTGGGGAGTAGTTTCAAAAAAGGAATGTGGCAGCGTTTGTTTTCTCTCAACAGTCTTCTCCCTGTGAGCTTTGAGACTGCCAACTGCCTCATGCCACATCGTCAGAGGTAGCAGTGCATCTTGGGTAGGACTGATGAGAGAGAATCCGTTGCTGAAACGTTAAAGACATGGGGTCATTTTTTTCTCATTTCCCTTTTTTTATCAGTTAAAGGTAGGAAAGGGGGTCGTGGGGGCCCTTTTTTATATAATAAAAAGCAACAACAGTTCAATTCTTGTAGAAAAAAAAGGGAAAAAGTTGGTAAATAAAGTTTAAGACCCTTATCGGTGCATATTTTTACAAACGTCAGTGATCAAGCAACACTACAACAAATCTGTCACAGAAGCAGCAGCTCTGGAGGTGCAGCTGGGATCCAGTCACATAATGAACTGCTAATGGTGTTGCCTTCTGACAGACGGCTATCCAAGCAATTCTCTCTGTTACTTCCTCGAGACGTCATGACTCTGCCAACAAGACCACCGTGCTCCCGGGGAGGATGATAAACTGTTTAGGGTTTGTCAGGAGACAAGGCTGCAAGCTCAGTCAGAGGAAATCTGCAGGAGCAACAAAAAGGAAATCCTAAAAAGTTTTGGGACATTTCAAGCTGCGCAAACCTTTTATTCATTCACATGATCCTGCCTCTTCAAATACCCTGGAGGACTGATGGTTGACTGCAGTTTTATAAATCCTTCACTAACAGTCTGCATTTTCAGAACCACAATGGACTTTGAAGTATACAGCACACAGTGACTGCAGTGTTCTCAATAGCTTCCTAAAGACCAAGTAGCTGTGTATATAAACTACAAGCCTTCTTTTGTTGAAAATAATCTTTTTCTTTCTTTTAATCTAAAAACATTCAATAGCATTACCTTTACTTTTTGCATCTCTCCAAGTATGGATTTGGTTTATTTGAATAAGGGATACAAAGTAGTGCACATGAATGCCACAGGAGAGAGAGGTTATTTAACAGAATGACTGCCAGTGGACTCTGCCAGTAGACTCTGTAAGCAGACTGATCATGCCTTTGTGTAAACCATGAGATTAGTAGGCATCCGTTTTTTAACCCAACACCTTGTTTTTTATCTTCTGTTTGATGACGGCGACGATGATTCTCTTGGAGTTTATCTCTCTCTCTGTGTCTTAACATACTTCGTTGTGACCCTCTACTTCACCTGTGTATCTTAGCACAGTTATAAGTATAAGTTGTGACACTGGTTTATTTAACAGACATGGGTCAAATAGTATTTGCCAATAATTCTTAAAGACTAGTTGTAAACCACTTGCAGATGCAAGAAAAGTGTTTAATTAGTCAGATTTTGAAATAATTTCCCCATCTGACACCATCCATCTGCTGCTCCAATCAGGTTATAAAACAAACATCAAGTGTTATTTGCAGTACTGTTGGATCCAGGTCTTTGTATTTTATAATGATTTTAGCTGTGTTCGGTCACTTCTTCCACACCTGGGTAGCGGAATTAAATGGAAATTGGAATATAAAACAAGAAAAGATAGATCCACTTTTTACAGCATTTCAAATGTCTCTTGTATTTTTACCCACATGTTCTTTATTAATCTCTTTCTTTCTTTCTTTCTTTCTTTCTATCTTTCTTTTTCTTTCTCTCTCTCTCTCTCTCTCTCTCTCTCTCTCTCTCTCTCTCTCTCTCTCTCTCTCTCTCTCTCTCTCTCTCTCTCTCTCTCTCTCTCTCTCTCTCTCTCTCTCTCTCTCTCTCTCTCTCTCTCTCTCTCTGGTCTGTGTCTGTAGTCATACCAGCTCAGCCAGACTTTCAAACTGCCTCACACTGTAGTCAAAGAGAAACAAATACTCACATAGCAACATTGATATATGTCTTTGTATTATATACTAAAACTATGTTGGTGGGTTTGTTTTTATTTTTTCAGTTTTTAAAATAAAAAATCTACTCGTTAATACAGACCCAAATATGACTGTGGTTTTTATGATGTTAGACACAGCAGCTACAGTCAGCTATCATGAAATGTAATTAGTGAAGAGGCTGAGATGATGAAACAAGTTATTTCTAGATAACTCGGCTAGGAGAGAGCACAGTTATGTCTCTGCCCTTTCACCTGATGTTTTCTTTTTTTCCTTTAGTATTATTCTTGGAAAAGTTGGATAATCATTGTTTGATAAATTGCTTTAGCCACTGTTCTAATAATCCTCTTACCTGATGATGCAACACTTAATGAAAAAACCTCCAGGAATTCCAAGAAAATGAATGAATGTTGCATTTTTTTAGAGGAGATAATATGTATGTTTATGTGATTAATGCAATTTTTTTCTAAGTGCAGAATACAATACAGTTCTTGCTTGTTTATGTGTGAGCTAGAAAAGTGGCTTGGTAACGTTTACAGGAGCAATAACCTCGCATCTACATCAGGGCAGAGCTAAACTTCTAATGCACCCTATTGATTTTTTTTGGGAGGGTAAGATTGTTTTCCAGTAAAAGCATTCACTAGTGCATTTCAAAGTGCTTTGTTGGCATTCAATTAAAAATAAAATATTGTCAAATAAGATACAGAAAAAAAATAAACTTTGTAGAAAATGTGTTGCTGCTGCAACTCCAACCTGCCTGCTCTTCCTACAGTAAAAATAACAACACAGAATACCCCACACACAGATATGTTAGAGGCATTGAGGAAATGAATCGGCGTAATCTGAAACCACGGTGCTGAGATTACAGAAATCCCTAATCTGGGCTTCTCCAGGATCAACCACATCTTCTGATAAGGGTCGTATTTCCTCGTTTCTGCAGTGCAAAAGATTCCCACTGAGTCTGTAACTGATTTTCTTTTTCTTTTTTTAATGCTCATCTTGAATAGTGGGTTGTAAATAGAAAACTCAGGAAGATTTATTTAGAACATTGTATGGACCTTTTTCACAGCAGACATTTTGACTTGGCATAGTAGGAAAAGCACAGCTGAAATTGATAACCTTAACAATGGCTCAATTCCATCAAGTGTCCCAGTAAGCTTTCAGTGAGTCAGCATGCACAATACCAGGGCCTCTCCTAAGTGGAATGCAGCCATCATTAATGGTTTTGAATACACCTGTGCTTTTCCTACTATGAAAAAAGGTCTATTGTTGACACAATATATAATTACAGACTGGACAGGTGTCTTGCAGGAATGTGTTCCTCCCTGGCAGTTAACGAGCCACACCTGCTGTCAGGTCCAGGCAGACCAGGTGTGCCTCGTTAGCCACCAGCAAGTACCCTAAACGTGCAGGACTCCAGTCATTTTTTTGCGGTTTAGTAAATTCAGTGAGGTAACAGTGTTTGAACAACAGCAGGCTGAGATGCAGACAGCTGATGACACATGATATTTAAGGATGAATAAAATCTTAGGCTACGTTCACACCTTAATGTTTAATTCTGATTTTTTTTTTTTTTTTTTTTTTTGCTCAGATCCGATTTTTTTTGTTTGGCTGTTCACATTACCTTTTAATATGTGGCCTGTATCAGATTCCAGTGTGAACCGTTTGCGGTTTCTAACTGACCCGCATGCACAAAAGAACAATAACAATGACATCAGATGCAGCACGCTGTTGCACTGAAGTTATGGAGGAAGTAAGCATTTTCGCTTTTATTTCAAAATGTGTGTGTAATGGCAGCCGTAACATTAATGAGCGGGTGCTGAGGAGGAGAAGAATAAAGAGAAAGAGAGCCATTTCGTTTGCTATTTTTTTCAAAAACTGAGCGGTTACGGTATGATCCTTCTAGTTTTTATTGAATTGAAGTATCTTCCCCCATACACTAATTAGTTCTAACACCTTACTCTCCCTCCATTGACTTGCTCCACCACTGTTCTCCATTTTGTAGGCCTAGTCAAGTTTTTAATTTTATTGTCTGTGTCTAGGGCTAACTCCCGCCGGCGCATAATTGTGACAAACGATGTAGATTGACGTAAAAGTCGCATCAAATTGGTTGTTCATGCTGTGGCCGCATTGAAAAAAAATCTGACCTGGGTCTGATTCAGGACCACATATGGAAGTGGTCTAAATCTGATTTGAAAAAAATCAGATCTGGGCAAGGTTTGAGTGTTCACACTACTTCTGAAGAAGTCTGACCTGGTCACTTGACCCCAAAAAAAAAATCAGATTTGGGCCACTTTTGCCTGCAGTCTGAACGTAGCCTTACTTCCCTCATCTAGAGCTCTTGGGTAGTTGCCGGGTGAGTGTAATTAATGGTTAACTTCCTAGTAGAGTAGAAAACTATAAATAGGTAGGGTCTGTATGGATAGTCCAATTTCTGAACAGGTCTGGGGTATATTAAAGGTTGAGAGGTGTTTTCAATAAGTTTTGTCTGATTAGACAGGTTCAGGTTGATGGTGGGTAGTGATACGCTAGGATTTCTTTTAAAATGAGTGAGCATTGTTGTTTAACTAACTTAAATGACGCCAGACTAAGTGCACAAATATTATCTGGACCAAAATATTCCCCCTGATTTTCACTACTACTGGTTCTCCACTTCTCTGTCAGATCTTGGTATTACTCCATGCCCACATTCAGCAGTGAGCTGGCTACCTCTGCTTTTTATTTTTTTATTTTATTTTTTTTTAAATGTAGTACAGTATGCAGTGGGGTTTTGCTTGTGCTGCTGTTTTGACACATGATAATGTGGTGGGCGTTGCTTGTGGAAGACAGAGCTGAACTATTTATAGTCTCTGCAGTCCTGAGCTGGGCTACAGCAGCTCTCCTGGCAGCAGCAGTCTGTTTGTCTCCCCTCTGCTCTCCAACACAAGCAGGCTCCAACAGGGGATAGCCAGCCTCACACATATAGATGCTTTAAATCAGCAGGTACACTGACAGGAACAGGCTGATTGTTCAAAGTCACCTGTATGAACAGAAATATGGCCTCAAACATAACTAGTTGTTGAAATCTAGAATTAGGCTTACAGGAAACAACCTGCAAAATGGGCTTTTACTAAGTTTTTTTTTCATATGTTGATGTTTATTCATGTGTTATTTATTTCATTAATGTGTTGTATTAATGGCAGCTTCATCTCCAGGACCAAATAGTTCCATAACAGCCATATAAAAATGCTCCAGATGTCTTATGGTTCCTATGGAGGCAAGTGAAGGTGGTATGGGGAAAACCATCCCAAAAGCATGGCGAAGAACAGGGTGAGTGTTAATCCCCAAGGAAAAGGATGCCTCGAACATCAACCAATTCTGGCAAATCAATCTCCTGAATGTTAAAGGAAAGATCTTCTTTAGCATTGTTGCTCAAAGGATGACAACCTACCTGAAACAGAACAATTTTATTGACACGTCGGTACAGAAAGCTGGAATACCAGGCTTCTTGGGATGCTTGGAACACACAAGCATGATATGGTATTAAATCCAGACTGCAAAGAGGGAAGGAAAAGATCTGCCCTTCTTATTCCTGGATCTAGCCAATGCTTTTGGGTCCGTCCCCCATTCTCTCCTCTGGACAGCCTTCGAGTTCTTCCAGATGCCAACGACCGTCACAAACCTGGTAAGAAACTGCTTCCAAGATCTGCAATTCTGCCTCATAACATCAGAATACACATCATGGCATTTATTGGAAGTGGGAGTAATGGCAACGTATTTAAGCTCAATTTATTTAAAGGCCCAAATGTATCCCTAATGTTAGATGGGCACAATGGGTCTGCTGACTCTAAAACTATGTAAATCTCCATCCTATCAAGTCGTTTCTGTCCATAATCCAAAAATAATAATAATCTAATTGCATACAGATCATTTCCACCGGTTTACAAAAAAAATGTGCAAGACATTTTCAGAAACTATCTTAAAACAAGAAAAAAATAAGTAGGCTGCTGTTCTGGAATAATAATATAAAAATAATAAATGTTTACATCACATGATTTATTTTTTTTCTTTGGTCAAGACATCCAATGTTGCATTTGTCAGCAGCCATCCTGAGCCCTTACACTCACACAAAAATAACAGCAGAGTATGCTTACTTTCTCTAAATCTATAATTAATCCTTTAACATAAATTGTAAATGTTGGGCTCTAATATCCAGCATGCTGAGTCTCATTCCCACCAATTGTATTTTATTATAGTCTCACAAATAAAGATATTGTATAGGTATATACCTCGTCTTGAAAACATTTTCTTCTTGATAGTAGCTACACAATGTGGATGGCTTGCAGGTACAGCGATGAAGTGTCATTGGGTTTCTGAGCAGGATTCAGGGCCACATTGTTTTACACTGCACTTGAGTTTTATTCACCTTCTTACCCATTTCTAAGGATCAAGTTGGACTTTGATCCCAACTGAATTATACACACAGATAAACATTTAACCAATGCAGAGTTAGTGCTGAATTAGACTGGACTGAGGGGGTGTTTTCATTAGAATGAATTACCTTTTCTTCAGCATCTGTACCCTGGAAACATCTGATGTTGTCACGGAGATAAGGTACAGGTGCAACCCATGAGACTCAGATGGCTGATGTGTTTCTGAGACAAAAACAAAACATTTCAGTTGTCTCACACTCCATGGCAGCAGTTTCAGTTGTACCAAGTCAGATGATTATTTACTTTATAATGGACCAAGAAAAGGCTGTATGGTTTACCCAGTTAGCTATAGAACTAAACATGTTTAGGTTTAGAGGGTAGTTTTTGCTTGGGTTAATCCTTGATTCAAAAAGGAGAGAAACAACTTTAATTTGTTTTGGTGTGCAGAAGCTTTGTTTTCTACAGCTTACCACAGCTTCAAAAAAATCTGGGCCACTCCATCAAACACAACTTGCTCAACAGAAGGAACTTCTGTCCTGATTGGCCGTTGTGGCAATATTAGAAAATCCTTAAGACATAATGAAGTAGGCAAAACGTGACCTATATTCTGTTCACTCTTTATAGATAACTTGGTGACCTCCCATAAATCTCCTGGTGGATATTGGGCATGTCCTGAGCCCAGCTGCAGAGGAGTTCACCTGAAAGGAACAACCTTTCTATTGTAAAACTGTCTGAATGCTTTTACTGTTTATGGGAGGGTTTATCTAAATAGGAGGGCCTGAACAGCAAAGTGTCATCACTCAGGCCGCCCTCACTGAGAGCCTCTGAATGCATTGTTTTGTGCTTGCCCTGCACGTTGCTCTCCAGTGAGGCGGGCCTCAGCCCGCTTTTGAGTGCCTGATACAGATATGAGGTCATGGGCTGAGGAAAAAGCCTCTCCCTCTTTGCTGAGGCCTGTGGGTACTTCGACCCGAGTAAACAAACAAGCAGGAGGCACTGCTTCCCTAAGAGGGCCAATGATTCTCCTCAAAAAGAAGCAAGAGCCACAAAGGCAGCTTTTAGCCGCTGGTGCAGACAATCCCCCGGGAGACACTTTGTGGCTTCATAATGATCATCAATATCTGGTGCCACTTAGGGCATAACAGAAGCTTTTAAAAGTGTTAGAAGTGTTTTTTTATTTACTGAAAATACACAAAAAGGTTATTCAGCACTCTCATGAAGCAGCAGATTGTTGCTCTTTGTGCTACCAGTAAACAGATTTCAAGAAGAATTATTAAAGGTATAGTGCGTAGTTTCTGTCTCCCCCATGAGAAATTCTAAGTAATGACAACAACACTGTCGTTGCATCCACATGACAAGTCTTCTGTGATCACTCAAGCTTCTGCGCGCTAATGTCACCAGAGGACACCATTTTATAAACATAGTCATACTGAGAAATGCAGAGTTTTGTGGAGCTGATAGTCTTACTTAGCTTTGTATCAACTAATTTGGCAAGGTGTGTGTGTGTGTGTGTGTGTGTGTGTGTGTGTGTGTGTGTGTGTGTGTGTGTGTGTGTGTGTGTGTGTTTTACTATATTCGTGGGGTCCAAAAAACGGGGAATACAGTATACTTGTGGGGTATGCACAGTCTTGTGGGGCCCAAAATGCTGGACCCCACAAGGTTAAAGGACTGTTTGAGGGTTAAGACTTGGTTTTAGGGTTAGAATTAGGTTATGGTTAGGGTGAGGGTAAGGGTTAAGGTTAGGCATTTAGTTGTGATGGTTAAGGTTAGGGTAAGGGGCTAGGGAATGCATTATGTCAATGACGGGTTCCCACAAAGATAGTGAAACAAACGTGTGTGTGTGTGTGTGTCCAGAGGTATTATGAAAGCAAAGAGCCAATGCCATGTAAGGATATAGTTAGTTCTTATTTGTCCTTACGTAAATGTCTAGGTCACATAGGGTAACAAATCACATTGGTTGTTGTGTGTCCTGCTTTGCCAATTTTGCACATCAAATTGAATCATTAGGCTATACATGTATAGTAATCCAGACAGTCAGGCCCTGCCCTACTTTTGCATCTGACAGAGAGACAGAGGCACAGACGTAAACATAGACATCAACACCGATAGGCGGTCCAGTCAATCAAAGAGACCGAGGAGGGGTGGGCATGGCAGACCCAGACTGTGCATGACACCAACTTCTGCTCTGCTTTAGGAAAAAAAGAGCAAGACGGGGTTGCTAGGAGACCTCACCCAGTGAAAACACAGCACCATCTGCTGCAGTGAGATTTGGAGTGGGTTAGCCAAGTCAGACAGAGAGAGGGAAATCAGCACAGGAGGATCATTGCAAACACCACAACAGGGAGAGACGGGAGGACAGGGGGAGGAAGGGATAAAATATGATTATGAAAGATGAAAGGGAGAAAAGGAAAGCAAGATTTAAGAGTGAAGGGGAGTGGGAATTAGGAGAATGGAGAACAGGGAGGGAGGGCAAGAGGAAAGTAAGCATGACGAGAAGCTTGATTAATGTATGACTAACAGGTGTGACTCTTATACCCACTCATAACCCTCCTCCGCGTACACACACACACGCACGCACGCACGCACGCACGCACGCATGCGCGGCTGATGTGGATTTTAGTAACGGATGATGCACTTGTTACCATGGGGACAATAAAATGTGACCATCATGAATCACAGTTCAGTTGCAGCAGGCTTTGTGCCCACGTTATCTCACGTCAATTCACACACCAACCAAGAATGTGGTTAGTGTGCAGAAGCTGTACTTGCACCTATCATCTACATTAACAAAAACACTAAGGTTGACATGAGTTATCTCTGTGGGAGCGTGCCTATGTTCCCACATTTCTAAGATTTTTTTTCCAAAATTAGGCCCTATGTTCCCACATTTCCTTTTTCATAAATTTGTATCAGATTGTATCCCTCTTTCTCCTAATTTTGACGCCAATTACACCTAACCTATTATCCAGTAGCAATGTAACCGTAATCCTAACATAGGGCCTAATTTTGAAAGAAATCTTAGAAATGTGGGTACATAGGGCTGTGGGACCATTGGGCTGACCCCATCTCTGTTACAGACAAGGCTGCAAAGATCCAATTCAATCTCTTAAAGGGGTTCTCCAAATTTACACATTAGCTTCTTAAATTAAGACACTAGAGCTTTTGAAAGAAGAAATAACACATTTTTCCCCTCAGAGATGAAAAGTGAAATTCATAAGCAATCAAACAAACATTTTCTTAGTTTAATACACTTGGCTTTGATGCTTTGATACAAGCCCCCCCCCCCCCCCCCCATAGCACTTAAGAAATGTGCAACTCAACTGTATTGACTTCGAGGAAAACATTTAGGGCTGCAACTAACAATTATTTTCATAGTTGATTAATCTGTTGATTATTTTCTCGAATATTCGATTAGTTGTTTGGTCTATAAAATGTCAGAAAATGGTGAAAAATGTGGATCAGTGTTTCCCAAAAGCCCATATGACGTCCTCAAATGTCTTGTTTTGTCCACAACTCAAAGATATTCAGTTTACTGTCACAGAGGAGAGAATAAACTAGAAAATAGTCACATTTAAGAAGCTGGACTCAAAGAATTTTTACTTTTGTCTTAAAAAAAAATGACTCAAACCGACTAATAAATTATCAAAATAGTTGGCGATTAATTTAAGAGTTGACAATTAATCGATTAATCTTTGCAGCTCTACAAACATTGTAGCCTACTACTTCATTTACCTGACAGAGAAATGTTACTGGTTACGTTGCAGATTCATATTTTACTCACAAAATTTCACACTTAAAATACGATGCATTCTTATTTATTAAACTATCCAGTAGGCTATTATAGTTAAAAGCTCCACATTGAACAGACGTTAAGTAGACTAAATCTCTTTTTCACTTCAACATTTGAAATCAGGATTGTACTGCATGGTATTTATACTTCAGAAAAAATAAGGTTTTGAGGCCTTGCTTCGATACCAGTGACTGTAACCTGTGGAACCAGACCCAGGGTGAGCGAGATGGAGGCAGCCCGGAGGAAGAGAGGTTTTGCCCGGTCGGGAACGGAGATAACGTTATCTTCTGCTTACAAGTGGTGAATTTACAGTTCACAGCAACTTAATAAGATTAGACGTTAGTGTCTGGCATTTGCTATATATTTTTTATGTGTTATGATCTATCTTGTGAAAAATCTTGTGTAAGCTATTTTATTGGGTTGCCTCTTAGTTAATCGGAATGGGGAAAGAAGTAGCCTAACAACAGATAAACTAGTCCTGCTAAAAGCTAACTAGCCTAGCTTAGCAGAGTAGGCTAGCGGTATCATTTATTCTGCAGCGTCTGACTCTGGTGGTGAGTTAATGTGGTTAAGATACCTTTTAAATCATTTATTGAATTTATTTTATTAAAATGTTATGTAAACTAGCTCATTGGTTAAAATGGACAAGAGAGCTGAAGAAGAATCAACACATTTAGATTGATTGTATTTTCCCTGTGCTCTTAAGATTGTCCAAACATAGGCAAATGCATTCTTAGTGCAGTATATAAATGTTTTTCCTAAAAAATGTATGCAAGTTCTGTTACTGATTCATAATTGCCCTAAAAATGCATAAAGTAAGGTGGTTTGTCATGTTATTCGGCCAGCAGTTTTTTGTCAGCAGGATTACGGAAAAACTACTGGCCAGATTTCCATGAAACTTAGTAGAAGGGTGTAGCATGGGCCAAGGAAGAACCCATGCAATTTTGGAGCGGATCTGAATCACAAATTGGATACACGAATTATAGAGCATGTGCTCTCCAAGTGCCCTTCTAGTTGTCACTTCAGGCTGCAGTGGTCACAGGTTAGCAAAAGCATTAGTCTTGCTTTAAGGAACAAGAAAATAACCCTGGTGTCACCATAGACAGTTAAAGAAATGGACCAACAGATCCCGTTGCTCTGGACGGAGACCAGTGAAGTATATTAGAAGCACTTTTCCAGTGAGGGCTGAGCGTTAGTGCGCAGCCTCCAACTGAGTTTGAAGACGTAGATGTGATGTGAGCAACCTGTCTGAAAGTTGTAAGTCTTCTGGTAGCTGTGCCAAGAGAAATCTCAATCATTCCGTATCTTGCAGAGATGGAGAGCGTAGGTATATGTATGGAGATAACATAGACACAGGCTAATTTTTGCTAACTAAAATGCTAGTTAACATTTGTAATTAAACAGCTAATGTAAGTTGAAACTGCCTGCAAGCTTCTCCTGTCTACTATACGGTAATTCCTCTACTATGCGACAGTAAGTCGCGTGGTTATGACACAATCGTTAGCCTATTTTTACAAAAACGTCTGCTACGGAGCCATGATGTGAGCTACAAGGTAATGGAGCCTTTTATACATTGTGTTTCTTTAGATATAAACAATGGACAATTAAAGTCTTTAAACGCTTCAGATGTAAAGTTATTCGCTGTCAAAGTGACGTCAAAATGAATGGCAGTCAATGGAATGCTAACGGCGGGTGAGTGCTTGTTAGCATCAAAATGACACCATAGGAGGTACGCGTTGTGGAGAGAAGCTTACCCCCTTGGGTGTCACCAGGATAATCTTACATTTGGCTTAATACTTCAAATTCATAACAGAAAACCTGTGTTTCACGTAGTGAAAGTTAAAAGGCGAGGGCATTAATCGAGCAAGGATGGTCTAACAATAGACACTACTTAGTTGCGTTACAGAAAATATAGGATCCAGTATTTTGGAGCTTGACTCATACCAGGGATTACAAATTAGGATATAGCAGCCTCTGCTGCTGCATCAATTTTAAACATTTGTTTCAAAATATCTCGTGAGTCGCCCAACTTAATTAAGGTGCATTGCTAAATCATTGAATTGCCACTTTAAAGTGCATGCCGCTTTAGATTTAAGATTGCATGAGAAGAAACCAACACTATATTCCATACAGATATCAAGGTGCATTTTATTAGATGAAGATCCAATGATATATAGTCAACATCAGCATCCTCCTTTACAAAAGACATTAAAATTGAAACATTTTCAGTAAAAAAGTAGTATCGTACAGCCAATGTGGGGTACCAGAGAGAAAGCATGACATGACCTAAATCATATTCATTAATCGCTGTATGGATCATAGATAAAACACAATACATTAACACTATTTACAATCTGTAACACAGAGGTTGACATGAATGGTAATCCTCGTGGTGAATACAGTAAATATAATATATTCATATATTAAGATCTTATGTTTACAAAATCATAATGCATTATATATATATCACAGAGAAAGGCTATCCACAACCTTGGCTTTCAGCTGTACACATCCTCTTGTTTTGCAACACTTGACAAAGCAAAATTAGATCTTCTGTTTGGTCAATTTATTGTTGATGGGTGGGTTCTTTGGTTGTGCTGGGTTTAATGTCGCAGCCTCCAACTCAGCAGTCACTTGCTGAGTGTTACTGAAGAGCGTTATCTGTTTAGGTCCGGTTGTAACTGGAGAGTCTTGAACAGCACTCACCATATACAGGGCAATGTCTAGACTAGAGCAATGTTCGCAACAATGGGAAACTGTGTGACAAACGGGGCAACTCATTTTACTTTTCTAAACCATGATCACATTTAATCTAAAGAAGAAGGATCTCGCAGCTTAAATGAACTGGGGTGAAACTGATTAGATATTGTATTACAGCACAAGGTTTCATTGCAACTCTAGTATACACAAAATGTTCTTTTCACAAAAATGTGACGAGGACCGAGCACAAAACTGGTCAGAACACTTGTTTTACTTCATGCATGCATTCATGTTGCATATCCATGGGATGGATTCTCTCATTTGAAAATAATACATTTCCATCAGAGAATAACACATCCAGCACATTAAGTAGGATTCTGGCCTTAGCAAAGAAAAGGTAGAATGAAAGTACCTGAGCAATGCTTCCCATTAATGTTACCTCAAATATTACCCAGGTGTCATAACTCGAAAGCCCATGATGCATTAGGAATATTTTAGCTAACTGAGGTGAGAGAAAAATGATCTAAAAATTGGGCAGAACTTAAAAGATAATGGCCCTCATTTATCAACCTAACGTAGAAACCAGCGCAGATATGAGCGCAGAAATCATCTTACGTCAGGCTTCACGTGTGATTCATGAAACGTTCGTATCACACCAATCAGAGCGTAAGAATGGTCGTACATTGATAAATGCAGCGGCTGTAAACGATCGTAATTTAAATATCACGCCCCTATATAGTCTAGGTTTTGAGGCCTCGCCCCTACAATTTACAACAAGGAGAGACGTAATCCGGCTGAGAAGCGGCACTTTTCAGAGGTGGAGATTGAAACCCTGATATCTCAGGTTCACTTGCACTTCGGTTTGTAGATTTGGTAGCCTGAAAACTGTTATTAAAGGCTGTAGAAAGAATGGGGAATGGAAAGAGATCACTGATGCAGTCAACAGTGTTGCCGTGGTAAATCAGACTCCATCTGAAGTTTATTTAATTTATACATCCTTGACATATGTATGCTTTAGTCCTAATAGTAATATACAGGCTTATATTGCAATCCCTTAGGCCTATATGGTTTACCTATATTTAAATAAACACACAGTAGCGGAGTTTATGCAGTGTCTTTTTACTTTTACTGTTTTTTTCATGAGTAAGAGCCAGGCAACAGCTGTGAGGGAGAGTCCTCCGCCCCCCGTGCTGGACCACCACCCCGACCCTGTCTCCTGACAGCAGAGGGGCTGGAAAAACGAGCCGCAATATGTCGGTCAATGGCAGAAATAAATCGTTCACTTGTGGCCATTAACGACACTTTAAAAGAGAAACGAAAACCTGAAGAATAAATCAAAATGTTGTGCATCGTCATGTTTCCTGTATTGAGTAGGCTATCACTGCCAAACATAACACTATACCTTTTAAAAGCGAGGAATAATATCCTGTCTCCTTCGTATAGCCCCAGTTGGGGCTGTGCTGGACACTGCTCTCTGGGCATCGGGTCATCTGGCTCCAGAAACCCACAGGTTAAAACAATGTTGCAGAATTTTTCTGCCGTGTATAGTAGGGACCCCCCGCTGATGCAAGACAGAGCCATCTGCCCTTAATCAATCCGACGGAGCGCTCCACCGTGGCCCGTGCGCGTACGTGTGCACTGTTGTACCGGCAAATAGAGGTCTTTTAAAAGAGCCAGATCTGCCATTGCTGATAAGTGATCAACTGATGACTTCTCCTTCTCCTGTTAAACTTTTTATATGCTGCACTGCAAATCCACACTGACTCGAAAACTTGCGTACACAAGTTCAGACCAGACGTGAGATTTCATCGCAGCCTACGCTCACGTTCAAATTGATAAATCCCTTGCTTTGCGTAGGAATCGGCGTACGCCCATCCTACGCCTGTTTTTGGTTGTAAGCACGTTTCATAAATGAGGGCCAATGTGTTGGTGCATTAAGGAACAAAATAATAGGCAAGTTGGTCTATCTAGTGCATTTCTTCATAATGTTGCCCAGTAGTTGTGTTATGTTTCGTGAGGGCCAGTTAGTGAAGATCAGTGTAACAGCAGTTAAACAGCAGTCATCCCAGACTGAAAGAGAGCCTAAGAGTGATACATTTTAAACACATCTACAGTACACACCTCTGTGGTATGTATATACCTTGTAACTTCAGTGAAAGTAATCATTTACTTTCCGTGTGAATTTCTTTACTATTTGCATTTTCCCTTGGCCCATGAAACCAGTCATGCAGTCTGGCCACAAATCAAAACAACAAAAATTATTTGCATGATAGCAGGGGTTGTGTTTATATCTCACTGATCAGCAGGGGTTGTGTTTGTATCTCACTGATCACTAGCCGCCCCCAGCCTTCCCAAGGCCTGCAGAGCTTCGTCACCTTAGTTCATCCACCGCCAACAGCAGAAAGATGTTCACAGTGCTTGCAAACCTTTGGGAATCCCAGTCAAAGTTGTTCACCTTAGACACGCTTATGTTGTGTAATTCTACCTGGCCAAGTAACAAAGGTGGATGCAGCTGAGATCATGATGCGTCTGATGACACCAAAACATACACGGGAAGTATCAGCAGATCCCTATACACGACTTGTTGTATTAACCAAGGGGAGCTGCTTTGCTGCTGCGAGGGCAAATTCCGGTGAGGTTTTAGGACAAGCCGGTGGTTGTCTGTCTGTATCGCTTTCACGCTTGGCCCGTCATGAGCTGCATCACTGGCAAGACATGGAGTGAATCCCAGCCAGAAGCCATCAAAGCCACTGCATAACTGGATCAGGATTTTCCCCTCCCCACCATGTTGAGAGAGCGGCCTGGTGGGCGGCAATCCCCGCAATCACCCCAGCCCTGCGCCACAACCCAACGCCCATGTGCTCAGGCCTCTGTGCCAAGCCTCAGAGCCAGGCCTCATCACTGGCCCAGCTGGCATGGCCCCGATCAGCTGGATTTGCTATAATCATCTTAGGTCATCTGATTCAAGCTGTGGACAGAGAGAATGCCCGTCAGCTCTTCAACCAAGGCCAGTGAACCCCGCCAGGCCGGCCTAACTGCCCTCCTTCTGGCTAAATTTCCACTGAATGGCCCATAAACAACTGGTTTAATCATTATTGTTAGACAAGGTGGAATACTTCACACAATGAAGATGTCTTCTAGCAGGTATAGAGGGAGTGTTGCTACCCTTTGAAGAGCTATCAAATCATGTTTCAGTTTTTTTTATGTGAAAATGAGACATCTTGCTGGCCAGTCATCTAGACCTGCTAGCTGTGCAAAAGCCTGCCTAGTCTGTCTCTCTGTCAAGCTGGGATGTCTGGGACCTTGATGAATGTGTGTGTGTGTGTGTGTGTGTGTGTGTGTGTGTGTGTGTGTGTGTGTGTGTGTGTGTGTGTGTGTGTGTGTATACACATCAAGAGGCGTGGTAGGGAGGGATGGGCAGAGAGTTACACAGGGTTAATTGTAAATCAGCCAAACCAAAGTCACACACTCACCCACCACACATGACCCCCATCTCTCCCATCCATTTGTCCATCCAGCCCCCTCCCCCCTCCCTCTCCTCTGCTGTGGTCGTGTCCCGGCTGCTTGTCCCTCAGTCCCAGCCGTTGTCCTTGATCATGTGGGCCAGCTCGATGATGAACTTGCCCTCTTTATACTTCTGACTGCTCTCAAAGGCATGTTCCTGGAGGGTGTGGCACAGGACAGGAGAGACAGCATAATAACATGTTTATATCGTTGACTGAGAGTAGGATAGTTAGACACAAGGTGCATTAAAAACGCCTGCTCATGACAGTCCTTTTAGCTGTATATGAAAATCCTTGACTCAATACTGTCTCTGCTGCTGGCTCTTTGGGAGCTGGTTATATAACCATCAGTCACTAAACACTGCAGAGGAGCCTGCAGAACCAAAACTCTGACCGGACTGGATCATCATACCTTAAGCTCGCAGGAATGTGTCTCTCACCACTAAGAAACAGCAAAAACCAAAAGGCCACAGATTTAAGCCTCACAAGAGCCAACAGAGATGTAGAGTCCGCTCTCTTTTTGCGGGCTGTAACATGCATTTCTACTGTTAGGGGTGTAAGCCAAAATTCCTCTGGAAAATATTAATGGGATTTATAGGAAAGTCTGAGCTACACAAAAGGTAAAATCATTATTTTTCACAGTTTATCAGTTTTTACTTCATATACAGTAGATGCTGACTGCAAAATGTCAATCATTTGAAAAGCATGATTGCAACCGTCATTAGCCTAGCTTACTGATATGCTGTAAACCCAGCAAGAAAATCAAGTAGCAGTTAATGAAAACTAAAAGATCAAAATTCACAGTGACAGGTGGCACCCACCAAGGCTACATACTGTATGTAAACAAGTTTCTCTAACCTACAAAACTAATGACATTCCCATCAGCCTCAGCTGAGCATGCTAACACCAGATGGTGAACGTGGTAAACATTATACCTGCTAAACATCAGTATGTTAGCATTGTCATTGTGAGCATTTTAGTATGATATCGTTAGCATTTAGCTAAAAGCAAGGCTGTGCCTATAAGTTCAGCCTCATAGAGCTGTTAACATTGCTGTTGACTCACAAAGCAAATTTTCCTTCTTCTAATATGGGTCTTTATGGTGATTTATGGTGAGGAGTGTGTTCAGTGTTTTTGATTAACAGATGTCTCTTGTGGCGGTAACGTGATCACGCTCAGCTGCGGTGGCTGCAGCTTGCTGATCCCACCATAGCTTGTTCCAGTTCCATCTCCCATATCCCCAAATGTGGATATTTCAGTAACACTGACAATGATAGCAGCAAGCAGTAAAGCCAAGCCCCAAGCTTAAAAAGGTATCTGTGGTGAAGGTTGAGGTTAAAAATACTTTTTTTCTTTTGTATTAACACATCCTCTAAAAGTGTTGGATCATATTGACTTTTCCATTTTCCAGCAGAGTTGCAAATCAATGGCATAAAAAAAATTACACAAAATGACAACTTCTGCTTCCTGTCCAAGTCCATGAACAACCTTGTGTTCTTGATCAAAAGCTCTCTTGAAGCAGAGTGACAGAGTCGGCTGATACAAATGTTCTTTCACTGTGGAGCGTCTGTACCTTGTTTTTGTCTTTGGCTATTTTGGTTCAGAGCTGCAGAGGCACGCTATCAGATTTCTTGGTTTAGAAGTGCAGTAGGTCAAGCCTCTCAATAGAACTTTGACAACTGCGGGAAAATCAATACCGCTGCAACTGATATTAATGGAAACCCTCCATTAAGTCCTATCTAGTGTCTGTGTGCTTGTGCATGCTTGCAACCCCTTTTTTCTTTGCCTTGTGGGGTCCTGACAGGAATAGATACTACCCAGAAAAGTATCTAATTTTGAAGCTGCTTTGCCAGGTGTTTATACCAGGCGTCATAAGGAAAGTAGTTATTTTTAAAGTTAGAAAGTTATAGGAGGTGTAAGGTTAGACACGTGGCAGTGAATGTTACGGTTAGAGGTTAGGCTGGTCAATGGAGCCTTCTCAAAAGTCAAACAACAAGGATACTGTGTGTGTGTGTGTGTGTGTGTGTGTGTGTGTGTGTGTGTGTGTGTGTGTGTGTGTGTGTGTGTGTGTGTGTGTGTGTGTGTGTGTGTGTGTTAACCCCTTAAGGATACAGTCAAGTGCTCTATAGTGTAAACTCTCACCTCCATGCGGAGAGGGTTCACCAGTGACAGCCGCACATGCTCTTCTCTGTTGATATATGAAGACAGCTAACATTTGTGGATGCTGTTTAGTTCACCCTGACATGGGACCTAAAATACCACCTGTACTAAATACATCCTGCATGTGTATTTTGAGATGCTATATCACAGCTTTACGGAGACTTTTACCATATATATGGCTCTGAAATGAGCCAAAGCTACATAGTGGGGCTGGTATTTTAAAATAAATCAACTACACTGTCAGTTTGTAAGTGTTCAACCAACATTATTAACACCTAGAAATGTTCTACAGTGACATACTGTTAAAACCTAAAGAATGAACTGGGTGCAAGTTATTCTTCAGATTTGAGCGATAAATGAAATTCTGATGTTTTTCAATTCCACAAAACATTAAAAACTAATCACAAGTCATATACAATAAATAGATAGAATAGAATAAGACTTCTCCTTTACGTCTCCATCGGTTTTGAGAAATCCATAATTAATTCAGCCCACAGCTGTAACTGCGTTTACCCCGAGAGAAGAGGAGGTTCAAATATAAATTGGACAAGGACACTTACGTATTTCCAGCCCAGGGTGGTCTTGCAGTTCTCACAGTAGATATCTGCGACAGCATGCAGGCCTGTGAGCAGAACTCTCTCCTCTGCAGGGCCACACCCGACGTTCACCCTGAGAGAGAGGGGGGGGGGAATGGGTTTGTGGAGAGGAAAGGAGAGAAAAAGGAGACACAAGCAGAGACACAAGTTTTGGCTTACTGTAAGTTGCACAGTTGCATGTACTGTATGATGTGCTCAGAGTGAGTCACTGCCTCACACCCACTCAAACAGCGCATACAGATAGGGCACCAAGCCAAGGAGCATAGATTCAAACGGCCTCATTTTTAAACTTAATTCAGCTGATAATGACTCCAAGGCACAGGCTGGCTCTGTCTACACCAGGGCTTAAAAGACAACACAACTACTATGTGGAACCATATATATTATTAAGCTGTTTTAAAACACCTGAGCATGCAGATCACTGGTCTCCTGTCTAAAAGTCTAGCATGAACATTTTTGTCTAACACATAACGTCAACCAGGTGGGTTGAAATGCAACAAGAGAGGGATACTCACACTGAGTTGAACAGGTAGGCTCTGCCTTGGCTGCCCTGGAAGGACTGCAGATACAAGATGAGACAAAGATGAAAAGGCTGAAACAAGAATCTGCCCTTTTATAGTAACTCTATAAAATGATATAAGCATGCTATTATATTGAGAGAGAGAGAGAGAGAGGTTTGGTTTTCTTATGAAAACGCCCACATGTTGTTTTGAGAGAGGCCTTTACTTAAATAGAAGCTCTTATTTTAAAAACCTGTAGACAAAATCTATTTTAACATATAGTTTAAAATGGTGCACAGTCTCCCAGTAACAGCCCGTATGTTACTGATTACATCATGGTTGGTTAATGCATTGGTTTACCTCTTGCGATGCAGTTATTTTCTTGCAGGCCTTTATTTTCCACAACATGAAAACTTCTATTGATGAGACACATTAAACAGATTTATGTTGTGCAGCTGTGTTACGACCAGCAGAAGGCCTTTGTGTAAGCAGTGTTTTCATATTTGCATGTGGAAAAAGTGATCGTGCATTCATAATCCAATTCACTAACCATTTTATAACATAATCCATCCATAGGCAAAAGTGTGGCGGTGGCTGACACAGACATACAGGTGTTCAGTCTGTTGTTTGTTTTCATAATTCCTCATCCGTTCTCCCTCTTTTTTAAGCTTCAACGCTTGTCCTTTTAATGGCTGTTAATCAATGTCAATTTATAAAATGAAAGAGACAAAAGCTAAACAGTAAATTGCTTGTTTATAAAGTAATACAACATTACCTGTGATAAAACAAGTACTTTTAAGTCTGTAATAATTAGCTGCCTGAATGTAAGTACTTTCCTCCAGGGACAACCACTGTTGGTAAGTCACCAAAGCAGGTTGCCGATTACCTTGGAGATGAGCTCATCGTGGTTGGCCAGATGAGCTCGGCAGTGGATGCAGCTGTACGTTCGGTGACAGCTCGGCAGGTACGCCTGGAAGGTCTTGGAGCGCGTCATTCTGACCATGGGCGGAGTCGGCGGGCGGTGCAAGAAGGGACTGCCAGCCCAGGTCGGCTCACAAGGGAAGCACCGCAACACACAGGTGAGGGCCGTGGTGGGCGGTGGGTTGGGAGGCGAACACCTGAGCACAGGGAGGATAAAAGAGCAGCTAATGGTTACATGGTTGTGCAACAGCTGCCTCCTTAACCTGATGGTGTAAACTGAACCACAGGTGTATAATTGGTGGTGGGATTACAGTCTGCTCTGCGTTCAGAGAATTCTCCAAACTGCTCACATCTTTGAAACTCTTAAAACCTCAGAGCTATGATGTGATGAGACATCATGCAATATTAATGAGCCTGTGTTCCAGGCTGAGTCACTCAATTTCACAATTCAGTTTCAAGGTGAAAACACTGAAGAAATTCAACTTTAGGAGATGAGATTAAAACCAGGAACAGGCTTTTACCACACAGGAAACAAATACTTCTCTCAAAAGGCCAAACATGTCTCCTAGTTGGTCCAGAGGACAGTTTGGGTTACCTAAGCAGGGACAGACAAAAAATCAATAGGAAACTATTTTAATAATTGCTTAGTTTAAGTATTTTATTAGCCATGTCAGTCAGTCTGCGGCCAGTCTGTTGGTCGGTCCTCCACGGAAATATCCCAAGTTCTACTGGATGAATGACCATGAAGTTTTGTACAGACATTCATGGTGCCCAGAGGATGAATCCTGACTTGGCCATTCACAGACTTTTCCTCTGGTGCCACCATCAAGGCAGATGCTTATTTTTTCCAATGCAGGTATTTTATTTACGATCAAATACCTGCAAAACAATGTTAGCATGGGAAACATTATAACCTGCATTGTACACATTAGCACGTTAGCATTTTGGTTGTGTGCATGTTAGCATGCTGATGTTAACATTCCGCAGTACAGCCTCACAGAGCTGCTAGTGTGGCTTTAGACTCCTTGTCTAAGTCATAGTTCCAGCTTCCTAAATATGACGATTTGCTTGCTGCTTTCCTGCATTATATTTCATTATTTTCAATGTTTTTTACAAAAGATATCACGTCACCCCAATCCTGGCTTCTCTCTATTGGCTCCCTGTATGATTTAGAATTGATTTTAAGATTTTACTGATCATGTTTAAAGCTCGTCTGGGTCTGGCTCCAAGCTATACAGCGGAGATGTTGACCCCATATGAGTTCAATTGGGTTTTGGACTGTCGGTCGGACCTTTTTAGATGTCAGCTTGCATTCTGGGCAAATATGGTGGGCAATTTTCACTACTTTCTGGCATTCTATAGATCAAACAATTGATGAATTAATTGATGTGGCAGAAAATTGATAATTAAAATAATTATAAGACACAGCTGTCTCCATTAACCTGCAGTAGTTCAATGCCGTACACACAGGCAGCAACGCTAGCTCACATTCTGTGTTTAAGTCTATGAGGCTGCAGAGATAATCTGCTTAGCGTAGCACAACTGTGAGGATTGTGCTCTGCTCACTCCATGATATCCAAATAGACCGCACCCTTAAAATACTTCTGCTGGTGTGCTCTGATGACTGAGAAGATTAGTGAGCTGGCCCTGGGAAACCATCCCAAAGGTCCGGGGGCCAGGAGGACAGGAGTATGTTTTGACTAACTGTACAGGAGATGCTTCGGGGCCTGTGCTCTATCCCTTGTGGTGCATATATAATCTTTGTGGTTTTATTGCTTAATGCATCTTTTATTGTGATTTCAGCCCTGTAGCTCTGGTGCTAAACACAACCTATCAATCGCAAAATTTAATCTAGTTTCATTGCCCAGTGCTACTCTTCATAAAGCTGTTGAGGAGCCTCATTAAAATGACTGGTATATCCACCCTTTACTGTTTACCAGCCTATTTTTCAACTACTATTCTTTCTAATTGAATGTATCACAGTCAATTTAAAAAATAATACAATAACTTCTATAGTCTACAGGACTATAAGATTCTGTAATAACTTGAGTTGTTTCATGACTTCACAATATGCCGTCCCATTCGGTCTCCTCTCCTTCCTGTCTGTCATTACTGAACCATCTGGAAAAACTAATAAAATACTGAATGGGAGCAGGAGGCCTCTTTGCATTCAGGACGAGAGAGAGAGAGAGAGAGAGAGAGAGAGAGAGAGAGAGAGAGAGAGAGAGAGAGAGAGAGAGAGAGAGAGAGAGAGAGAGAGAGAGAGAGAGAGAGAGAGAGGGGCCTCTTTACTTTACTGCAATATGATTGTTTTTAGTGTCGGAAGCTGATAAAGGCTCCAGTGCTGATGGGAAGGACCGGGGGATACCAATAAATAAGGCAGTGAGCGTGCCCCTGCCTCGGTGCCAGCAGTGCCGCGTGGGTTTGGGGCACAAAGACACGCTCAGTACAGTTGTCGGAGTTGACCCCTGACAAACACAGACACACGTTTAACCCAAAGGGTGTTTTATCCTCTCTAGGTCATTTCAGGACTGAGGACAAGAATTAAGTTTCTGTAGGATCAAATCCTCTGAGATCTGCCATACAGAAACACATTGACACACAGACACTTCACTTACATTATTTAGTTTGCCACTTGATTCTTTCATATTTGGCTACTGTGGAACTTTGAGCTAAAATGATTAGTGGATTAATTGATTAGTCAATTAACAGAAAATGTATTTTGATAATTGATTTAAGTCATTTTTTAAGCATGAATGCCCACATTTTACAAGTCCCAGCTTTTTAAATGTGAATATTTGCTATTTTTTGTTTTATGATAGTAAACTGCATATGTTTTATTTTTAGACTGTTGGTCAGACAAAACAAGCAATTTTTTACATTTCCACAAGGCTGCCTGATTATAGCTCAGTAATTAGTCATAGGTACTCTAGGAATGTAAGCCTCCAACTTGAGCTTCAAATTTAATTACATAAATGAAAGCTTCTAATTCAAGCTTCTTTTAAGCCTCTACCCCTACATTTGCTACAAGTCACTCAGGATAAGACTACCAACTAAATCTCTAAAATGTGATGTATAGAACCTGTCCGTCACAACTGCCTGGAGAGATGTTTTAAACTATCATCTGTAGGAAAAGCTCTGTGGGATGCTGTTAAGTGTCAGCATGTTGATAGTGCATCATGATAGTAATGTGCCCTCAATGGACTTTAAACAGCAGTGCTGGATAAAAGTATTGCACAAATACCTGTGGGTCCTACATAATCCATGTGAAGTTCTCTCTGTGTATTATCTGTAGTCAGTCTCTGAACAATCATTTTATTACAGCCATAACAACAGTGTGTCCGTGCATGTCATCGGCTTTGGATGAAAACAGCTGATATCTCTTACTCACATGATTAAATACATGTTCATATAGTCACTGTGTGATGAACTATTTTATTGTTTATGTCATTTTTTCAAGCAAAAATTGCCAACCATTTGTCCCTGTATCTCAGTTATAAAAAATTGCTGTTTTTTTGTTGGTGTTGTTTTTTTTTATCATTGTGAAGTAAATATATTTGGGGTTTGTCAGACAAAAAACATTTTAAGATTCAATTTGGGCTATGTGAACTCGTGACAAGCATTTATTCACTTTTTTCTGACATTTTATAGAGAAAAACAAATAACCAATTAACCTTGAGAATAATCAGCAGAATAACTGATAATGAAAAAAAATGTTAGTTGCAGGCCTAGAACTGTTATGGCTTTGATTTAGCAGGCATAACATTGCCTTGATTGATTTGGCCATGAATATTTCTGTATAACGTTAAGGCCTACATGGTACCAATCAAAAGCTTATTTTGCTTAAAGGGATATTTCACCGTTGGAAAGATGAATATATCTTTAAATTGGGTCACTTATGTATTAGAAATGTGATTTTTATTTTTTTTTTTTTTATATTGGTGGCTTCTAGACCGAGAAAAGCCAGAAAATGTGTTTTTGGCTCATGTGGATGAAAGACACCAAATCCCAGAATGCACTTGCTTCGCTGCTTTAGCATCTACTCCCAAGCTACGCCTACCGTTTACAGACAGACAGCATTCAACTCAAGTGTGTTTTATTGTCATTTCAACCATATACACGAAACAACATTTCACCGTGGCTCAAGTGGTTACACAATTAAAAATAAATAAAAACGACATACGAAACAGGCTAAATTTAGTGCACACACATATGCTCCGTAAAGTTCAGCTAACACATAGCTACTAGCATTAGCGCTTGGTGGGCTGTAAACACAGAGTATAAACTTATATATTTGCGTGGAATGTAAGTGGAATGTAATGTAAAGACTAACATTTAACAGTCACAAACTCCACCAGCAGTTAGCAGTTAGTTGGATACATGCACCAGTCCGTGTTAACACAGCCCTCCTCCACTAGTCTTACCCGACGACAGAGCAGCCAGCCTGGTAGCTGGATAGCTGTTGTTCAGCAATGTTTCCACAACAACAAAAACACAGCAGTCTCTGAACTCATGTTGGGAGTTTCGTTGAAGTTGGATGTAGTCCAGTTTGTTGTCTAATGAGCGGACACTTGCAAGCAGGATGGATGGAACAGGTGGCCGACTAGCGTTAGCTTTCCACCGTCACACTCGTTCAACATTCCCCGCTGATGATGTCCCTTTACCGGCCAGAGGCATCGAGCAACACCGCTAGTCTCCATAGCAGGCGAGCGAAGCTGTGACAAGTATTCCGTCTGTAACAAAGTGTCCTGCATATTCTCCGATCTGTACCAATGTATCCCGGTGGTACATGTGTGCGGTAGTTTGAATGCACATAATTGTTGTTCTAAAATGTCCTTCGGGATGAATAAATCTATCTATCTATCTATCTATCTATCTATCTATCTATCTATCTATCTATCTATCTAAAAGTTTTCTGTATTTAGTTTTCAGTAGCGGAAATTCAAGATGGCTGACGCTGGTTTTGGTTTGGAAATTTTCGGAGAAAGACAACAGTCCAACCCCCTATGGGTGGGTTGAAAACATGCGGAAGTAGCTCCTACTACTGGCTGTAGTCCATTGCCTCTGGACAAAAATGCCTCCGATGACGGAAAACGACGAATTTCTGCGTCATCAGAGGATTTTTTCCAGACCCACAATACAGAGATCTCCCCTCTCAGAGGGACATGAGGGAGGGAAGCACGGTCATTCAAAAATACTACCGTGTTTCTACTGATACAAAGCTTAATGCTAAATCGGTGAAGTATCCCTTTAATTTCATACACATGTACTAGTGACTGAATTACAACATTGAAAAAACTTCTAATTAGGGATAAGTAAATGTAACGACAAGAAAGCAACTGAACATAAAGTAGAAGAGAAGGCAAGTACAGGCTTTATACCACATTAAACAGATGAAAATGTCCTGGACCTGATCAAGGTTGCACAATGACGCTGTTTGACATTTCAAAACAATTAGTTTCCAAGAACAGGACACTCATCTTGGTGGGTGGACATGCTTGAAAATCATTTTGCAAGACAACATTGTTTGTGGGGACAAACAATGCTGACTCGCTGTAAAACACTGATGCAAACAGAGCTGCTTTGCACAACCCCCCCACCTCCCCCCCCTTGACAGAATAACAAATTGCATAAATGATTAGATGACCAGAAGAACCGGTCGCAGCAATTCAGACGGGCTCCAACAGCAGGACATTTTAGCAAGACGGACTGTCTGCATAACCTCAGTGTGTGTCTTTGGTGTTTGTCCATCTTTTATCAGTTTATTTTTCAGCCTGCCAGTGTGTTCTCTCTGTCTGTTTATATGCCTCTCAGCCTGTTTTGTGTATGTATTTATTTTCTGCTGCCACTCTGTCTATTCATCAGTTCTGCCGCGGGTCATTTGAGGTCACCGAGCTGTCCATTCTGGTCATTTCTGGGTATCATCACAAAAGGCTACATGCCACAAGTCTCAACAGCCAAAAGGGCCCTTGTATCCCAACAAAAAAAACCTTGTTATGTAACGCACTGATGCTGCCGCTGCTTCTGACAATGATTGAGAGCAGGAGAAAGACAGAGGGGAGGAAGAGATACAGGGGGGGGGGGGTCAGACGGGGATAGGGAGTGAGGGAGTTAAATGAACAGGGAGAAAGAGGAAAAATGCAGTGTGTGTCCCTTCAGCAATGGATGAGCTGTTTCCTATACTTCCCACCAGCTGCACCGACGCGATTTCTGTACTTCATGCACTTTCATCTTGCTCTCCTTTCAGTCTTACACCAAGGCCAACATCATACAGCAGCATGACATCACTGACTAGAGGAGGGGGAAAACTATTCTCTGCGCCCCCCCAACCATATCAAATATCACTGATATAGCGATGCTCCTGCATCCCAGGTTTGTGTGTCTGGTTACTGTTGCTATGTTCGATCTATACTCACTTCCAGTCTGTCTCTTTTGGTGCTCTGTGGAGAGGAAGGCAGCTTGTTTTCAGGTGTTTTAGACACTTGTACTTGTGTATTTCCTTGAGAGTTTGCCTAGGGGAAACACTTTTTAACTGCCCATATAATCTCTGTTGCATTTCTGTGTGTGGCTATCAACAGTAAAAGTGTCATGAAAAGTGACAAAACCAAACAAAGTCAGTGATGTGACAAAATGACTCAGACCTGTAGACACAACACATTGCACACAACTTTTGTTTATGTATACAAGTCCTATCTGTGAAGGATCGCCTCCAAGGCCAGCAACACTCTGACCCGCCATCTTCGATCCCTGTGTATCAACTCCTCACATGATCAATAACTATCTGTGTGCACACTTTGCAATAGAAATTGATCAGTGCAAAGGTTGTGACTAAATAAAAGACCCTTCTTAAACTGTCTTACAGATGTTTTTCTGGAAGGGGGGAAATGCAGCATTCCCACATGCTGGCCTACCTGTTATTGACTGTGTGTGTGTGTGTGTGTGTGTGTGTGTGTGTGTGTGTGTGTGTGTGTGTGTGTGTGTGTGTGTGTGTGTGTGTGTGTGATTATTGAATCAGGTCACAGGCAGTGGCGCACTTCAATTGGGGCAAAACTTCAGCCTCCACACGCAGATGGCGGGGATGCCTCAGCTCAGCAATGCTGAAAACAGACACACAAACACGCACGCACGCACGCACACACTAGCTACTCTGAAAAGCTTTAAACATCTGCTATGACTTCGACAGATCGACGAGAACTAAGTGATTGTCGTCAGAGCTTATATGATCACATGTCCGTATACATGATAACCCGCATTGATCACCGCTGACGTACACCATCATGACCGAGCGCGTGCACGGGGATGATGGCGCATACGTGCAGCCAGGTCTGCCACCACAAACAGCATGTGTCCTAATAATAACCAGTAGATACTGTGGCTCTACTGCAGAGTTGACCTGAACCAATCCACGAAGAAAACATCAGTCCAGACATGATAAACACATCTGATTATCATGTCATGCATGTTGTTTGCAGGATATACACCATCAACTTATATTTCTTATTGTAATATTACAGCACGTGTGTCTGCAAGGTAAAAGTTGCCTCAGTTAAAAGTAGGCTATTGGATAGATAAGGCTGTACATGACTACGTCGACGGTGGAATAAGCTTCATAGAGCAATATGAAAACAGTGCGTAACAACAACTGCACCACAGTGAAAAAATAACGCAGGGACATTCTTTTACCTTTGAAGGGAAGAAAAAAACGGATCTCCACGTATCTTAGAAAATATCGCACCTCCTTGTTTTCTTCTTGACAGTGCCAATCCTAAACTCTCTTTCGCATTCCTTCCCAGGAAAATGTTCCTCTTCTCTCGGCCCTGGCAAGTCCTGCAGAGACGCAATGTTTTGACGCGCAATGATGCCCAGCAGAGTTCAGAAGAGGGGGGGGAGAGAGAGAGAGAGAGAGAGAGAGAGAGAGAGAGAGAGAGAGAGAGAGAGAGAGAGAGAGAGAGAGAGAGAGAGAGAGAGAGAGAGAGAGAGAGAGAGAGAGAGAGAGAGAGAGAGAGAGAGAGAGAGAGAGAGAGAGAGAGAGAGAGAGAGAGAGAGAGAGAGAGAGAGAGAGAGAGAGAGAGAACAGCCAGCCAGCCGGAGCGAGAGGGTTCACTTTAACCAACTTCCGTGTTCGCAGAATATCCGTTATACAAGCAGGACGGCTTCTTTTCTTTGGTTTCTGTCCGGTGTCTGAGCAGCGTGATTTGGAACGTCTGACATACTAGCTAATATTATATTTAAAAACACCGTGTTGCACCTGCTCATTATGAGTATTGTGACAGTTGCTTTTATTTTTGTATTAGAGGAATATTCATTTAAAATCGTTTTCATTAAATGTTCAATAGAATCACAGATTAATGTATGCTGTACGGATTGTATTGTCATTATGCTTTTATTATCCAAGACTAGTTGTATGCTGTTAAGCAATGTTCATTTTTGACATGTTTTTTTTTTCAAGTTGTAACATAGACCTTAGCTAAACAAGACAGTTAGGCCTACTATCACAACTGTGCCTCAAGGAAAAGTTCATACTTCTTACGGTTGCACCACCACAACACCGCTTTTTCATTAAATGAAACGGTGGTTGGAACACTTCACTTCAGTTAGTACTTTACTTGTCCGGTTAGAGAATCTTTGTTTACCTTTAACATGACAGGTCAAAAGCGCACATTTCGGAGGACTTGAACTATCTTGACAGCCTAATTGACGATCTTTGCCAGAAATCCCACTGCTGAATGAATGACAGCTCTATCAGCCAATCAACAAAGTGATAAGGCATAGCAACACTCAGCTTATTGGTCCAGAGTAGAAGCGAGTGACCAATAATCATCAATCAAAATGTACACTAGCTACACGTGAGTGTAGCTTTATGAGAGAACATCAAATAGGGGAAGAGCATAAAGACCCCACTGGTTCTTACAAAAATGAGTAGGAAGAATCTCTGCACGGATGGTTTTTAATTGAACAAAACATGCCCAGCATCATTAACTTTCCCGTTACAGTGAAAACTTCTTAAATTGCTCCAGTCTATAGCGCCATCTCCTGTCAGTCTGCAGGTGGTTACCAAATATTCATATATAAATTGTCCTAGAATGGCTACAAACAATGTTAAAGCTGTTATAATACTACATACACATCACTTATATATCCTTTTTGGTGTTTATTGCTATTGATAAAAATGTACTTGTTGTATGTACTCATAATATCTTATCGAATCAAATGGCATACTCCATGTGGGATAAGGCATTTTGGTCCCACAAACTGGTTATGTCAAAGTTACAACACACATTTTTATACAATCTATGATTCAAACACAACACAGCTTAACAAATATTCATTTAGATATGCAAACCAAATGTACACTCAGTACCGCACAGATAATGTAATCAAAATACTCTAGAGTATATTCATTAATGTAAGATCTGTAATATGACTGGTAGATCACAAATCTTTCTCTCAAAAAGTAATGATTTTGGATGTACAGGTGTTCCCAAAACAGAATATCAGTCATCAAACAAACACCTGTGCAGATTTCACTCATAAGATTCAGTGTTAGCATGAATACAAAATGTCCAACAACAAACTTAAGAAAATAAAATAGCAATACGGTTTTGCCTGTAAAATACCACACATGACACAGTACATTCAACCAATACTACATTCATTAACCGCGCTGTGTGGTCACAAGTTTGGATTAGAGAACGTCAGTGGTACGATAACCCTAATGATCTTTACACTTTTAAACTGTGACACCCACGCCGAGGGATCACTAAAGAACAGATGCCTTTAATATATTTCAATTTCAAGTGACTACCATGAAGCAATCAATAAACATGTGTCAGTGTGTCTACCATATTTCCAATACACTTTAAAGCCTTTACATTAAAATACATTACAATCACTTTAACCCAGGTGAAAAAGGTACAACTGTCATTACTAAAACAAACGAGACTGAGTTTGTTTTTGTGCAAAATGTCTCTCTCAGATTATTTAATCAGGCATTTCATTTGATTCAAAAGGAAATCTAGAGACTAAGCAACTTCACATAAACATACAACAGATTGTCTTTAAAAAACAACACATAAAAACAGTGTTTTCTTTACGGAACAGTTCACAAGTCAGTTGAAGGTGCCTTTGAATTGTAAATATGGAGCAGTGGCACGACTGACCTCAGTATTCACACTGCTCATATGAAACTCAACGTAGCACAGGACCTGTGTCTGCACCATGCAATTTATGACAAGTATCACATTTGACTGCATGTGGCACATATACAAATACCTCAATGGCTTAGATTAATGTATTATTGCATATGCTAAGTGAGAGTCAGATTGTAAACAAAGAAAGAAAAAAAAAGGCTGCTGATAAATTAACATCAAACTGCATCTGCGGGTGTTTTTACTAACACAACACCTGAACCATAACTGTCATTACTTGAGTTGAAAGCATTACAAAAAAGGCGTAAAACTTAAAAAATATATTTTCAAGTAAAAAGCTGTCTAATCTATTATGAAATTCAAGGCTGATAAGAACTGCAAACACTATATTTCGATGGCCATTTGTCTTATTTAATAGACATACTTAAAAAGATTGTGTGGTGTTAAATAGCTGTGTGATACTGATAGAAAGCTCACACTTGTGTGAGTACGCGGGTATCTATTGAGGGAACACAGAACACAAATCAAAGGAGATTTAAGAGTGTCATTTAAGAGTATTTTATGTGATTAAAAAGATAGTCTTGTGTCACCAGTACAACAACTAGTTCCTCAAACCAGTGCAGGATGCAGAGCAGGACGAAGCCCTGCTGGAATACATGCACTATACGTGCACTTCGGGGGGGAGGCTGGTTTGGCAGGTCAGTCTGGTGTGAGGGCCTGGGGGCACGGCGCGTGAGGTAGATTTTGGCAGGTCACTGGGGCTTTGAAATGCCATTCCTGTCCAAGAAGTCTTTAAGCCTGGTGGGAAAATCTGTCATAACTCCCGTGGCTCCCAAGTCAAATGCCCTTTGGAAGTCCTCCTCGTCGTTCAGCACCCAAACGTACACCTGAAACCAGATGCAGGACTCCGTTAAGAACACACACATCACACAGCGGAGGGAGTCACACAATGATAAGGAATGCTTCTGTACTCTGTTCCCAGTAACTGCTCTTAACTAAAAGCATAACACTGCAACAACTACAACAAACAGCTCTTAGCATGTAGGCTCCTTTTATACTATGGAAAGTTTTTTCAGTCATTCTTGGAAGTAAAGGCAATAGAGGAAACGTATTGATTTGAACTATCAAATTCTGTATATGCACCCAGTTGCTCTCAACTACGTACATGTCAACACTGGATACACTATTGTATAAAAAACCCTTCTATAACAAGTACAAAAAAAACAGAATCATTATACTAAATTGACTTTATAGAGAAGTGGCCACTGGTCATTATTATGCCGACACAATTTTCATCCACTACACATTAAATCATCTATCTATCTATCTATCTATCTATCTATATGTTTTCTCTTTTCTGAGAACTACTATAGAAGCTACATAACAATAGCTTTACCTGTATTCCCCTGGCAGTTAGATGCTCAAACAGAGCTTTCCTCATCAGCAAACTGCAAGAGAAAAGTAAATACTCATCTGCATGGGGAAACAAGTATACTGTAGCAAAGCTAGAAAGAGGTTTAGTTGCACAATTGTAAAGGTTTTGCATTAATCATGGTCACACAGTAATGTATGAGGCTATTGTTTTGTAACAAGTTATCAGAATTTTTCCCAGTGTCCCTGTTCAACAAAGTATCACCACTTCTCAAAAACACAAATATAAAGTGTTCAAAAGAGACAGATACATAAAGGTAGTCACACATAAAAACATAAATACAATGAAAGGCAATAAAAATGCCCAGCTAGGTATCCAGGTTTAAAGTAGCGAGTTACAAACACCCACAGATTCAGCCACTCTGACATTAAAATAAAGAGGATAATGGGGATTTCAAATATTCAGACAAATTAGTGACTTACGTGTCTGCCAGCCAGGTGATGAATCGCTGACTCCTAGATAATCTGTTGGGATCCTTTAGTCTGCAAAATCACACAGAAAGAAGTGTCAGAAAGTTACATCAAACTAATGTAGTTGCCACAATCAGACTTGACAAAAAATATTCTCAAATGTGGTAGGTGGTAGGAAATTGTAAATCACTGCTCTCACATTTTTGCATGACAGGTTATTTGAGTCGCAGAATGATCTGTACAGCTAAAGTAACTCTGGTCAAATACACCCCACAACAGCTGGAATGCATTATAGGAAATTAAAGCTGGAGTAGGCAGTATATATTTGCCGTTCCATAATAACCTTTCAGCATGTTTTAATTCAAGTGGTCTGAGGGGAAGCTTGACTTCTGCACCTCCGCTTTGATCAGTTTTCAGGCTTTAGATAATCTAGCCCGTGATGGGAGACTTTGACCAATCACGGGTCATTTCAGAGAGAGCGCTACTATTGGCTGTTCTAAAAATCTGCATAGGTGACAAGGAGAGGGAGATTCTGGCAGGTGATTTTGCTTACTACTTACTGCAGCTTCTAAAGTAGACGTAAATGAAGTAGGCTGGGAGAAAATGTACACAACAAAATGTTTAACAACAACTCTCAATCAGGACATTAAACACAACAGATTTATGACATATACGTACAGTAAAACTGTAAGAGTGTTTTAGGGTGGGATTTTTATAAAGCAACTATTTAGTGCAACATAAATACTGTAGTAGCCTTTAGAGAAATGTAATCAAGGAAATCAACCTTAATGAATGTCTGGCACGTATAACTGCTCTATGACCTCGATCCGATACGATCCACTAATTTACACTCTCATAGGCAACGGGTGTGAATGTTTCCTTTAATGACTTGATTAGTGACTGAGATCATCTTTCAAACAGTTGTGTCCCAGTTAACAGAGACAGAAAGGACACTTGAATGTTCACAAGAATGAACAAAGTGAAGTGGGTACACCTGAGCCAAGGAAGTCAGGTACCTCTTGCAATTATGAAATACCTCAATTATAAAATAAAAGTACATTTAATTAAAGAAAACAAAGTAAAGTAAGTGAGTAACTTTTAAAAATCCACATCAAGCCAACTTTCCAACCTCAGGAGGAAATAAACTATGTCAACACAAACAATTCTAAGTGCAAGGTCCACTTACTGGAAAATATCTAGGCTTTTATCAGCAGATAGAGTTGGCTTGTACAGTTAAGTCTGAAACTTCACGGTCATGTGGTAACCCCTCTTTCTCTGTTCAAGGTTGGTCCCTGGTGTCTGATGTAATGTAGACTGGCTCAACGAATGTACATTGCTGGAATGAAGCCTGACATCCCCTCTGTCCCTCCCTTCTTCTCGCCATCTCCTTAGCGCTGCCCAGGACAGTTGTGATTAGTTTAAAGAAGTACAAAAGAAGCCAGGGTGTTTTTTTTTCCCCTATCCCAGAATAGATAGGTGGTGTAGCCAGATCGTACTCCAGCGCTGACACAATGCTGTGGAGGTAGGTCTGACTATGCCAGACTAGATTTTTGTCAAACAGCTATTTCCAGGGTCAATTTTTTCAAACTATGAATGGAGATCAAATTGAAGCGGTAAGAGAACAATTTTCTCTGCTAATTTTTGAGTGGCAGCTAAAACCAATTGCCAATTTAGCTTGTTTAGGTAAGATTTTAAACTAGAAATTTGTGATATTTGTGATTGTTTTTCTGAAACACAGCTGCACAGCACTTTGGGTTCAAGGTTCAGGGCTCATTATTGGTCATGTGCACAACAATAACAGAGGTAGTCGTTGGCAATGAAAATCTTCCTCAGGCACCTCCAACAACGCTCATTAAAGTAAAAACAAAATCTGAAGTAGGTTTCTTCCTCTTTATGTTTGAGAGTTTGAGCAGAATTACAGTTTAATCCTGCGGCTTACTAAAACCTGTTACACTCTGTCATCTAGAGGCCATTTTTGAATGACTCCTATTTTGAGACTTGAGCCACAGTAAAGGGCAAAATAATACTTACCCCTGTGAAACAGACCTCAAACTATCGACCTACTGCTATCAAATGTTGTGTACCTGTATACTGATTACCTCTGGTAGAGTGTAGTGCAACTGTTGTATCTTACTGACAAACTAGAACTGTGTACGTGTTACACAATAACCTGTAGAGTACAGTGTTACTAAAGGTTGATGCATGATGCTGACTTTGAACTAACATCTCCTAAAAACTATTTTTTTTCCAAAGCTCTATGAGTACATCTCTTTTTATATTTGATCCTATTTGTATTTTTGTGTGTGTATACCTACTTGGTGATAATAGAGGGCATGGGGATCTCCAGAAACTGCTCCTTGAGGGGAACGAAGGGCAGCAGGCCAGTGTAGAAGAGGCCTAACAGCTGCAATACTCTGGGAAGGCTGAACAAAAGTGGAATTCGCGGGTTCTGCAAAACACAAGCATACAATCAGGATTCATGGTCAATTCAGTCACTACTGGTGATAAGCGATGTCTGTAATGTACTCTACAGTGAGTCACCACCAATAGTATATACTATTGAAAAGTGCACAGTTCCTGCTTTCTGTGGCACCTTATCCATGCCAATATAAGGCCTACTAGATAAAAATAATACTATTACTGGAAGCAATTGTTTTTTAACGGAGACTGACTCCATGAATTGACTGGACTGAAGGTAAACTGACCTTCACATTTAAAATTAAGTGTACCTCTTTGTAACATTTCTTTACAATCTGGTTGCTGGAGTTGCCCCAGACCGTCAGATGCTCTCGGTCATACTTAACAACCAGCTCAGATACCTGCCAGGATTTAAAAAATGTATTATTACAAAAACTCCATAAAACACACATGTGTGAAACATGAATCAGAAATGTCACACACACACACACACACACACACACACACACACACACACACACACACACACACACACACACACACACACACACACACACACACACACACACACACACACACACACACACACACACACACACACACACACACACACACACACACACACACACACACACACACACACACACACACACACACACACACACACACACACACACACACACACACACACACCCCTTCTTGATAAGCATGTCGTTGTTGACCTTGATGTCAATGTTGACAGGAGTATTGGGAAATGCATCAAAAACGTCCCTGAGGAGAGGGATGCGTTTGTCCTCACCCCCGTCACAGAAATACTCTGCACAGACAAGGACAAGTTGAAAAACACAGTCAGCTTCAGATTATACTTAACCCTTGTGTTGTCTTCGTTTCAACCTTGAAAAAAAACACCTTTTTTCCTGACATTTGTGACGTCTTTTTTTACAAGTTGTTTTTGCTTTTTCCAACGTTTAAAATGTTAAAATTTTTCTTCTACACATTTTCAGCGCTTATTTCTACGTCCAATATTTTCTGATATAAAACAAAAATTTAAAAACAGGCCAATGTGACCCGAAGTCAACACAAGGGTTAATATGGCAGGTGGGGTCATGTTGGCCCAAGTGTATTCATCATTTTAACTGTGGCCAACAGCGTGTAAAATAAAAAAATATATTATCTATCAAATAGGGCTGGGTATGGGATGAGGCATTTTTCAATACTCGATACTTTAGAGGCAATTTTGAAGGTGCCTAAAAAGTATTGAATTTGGTACCAAGCCCTACTATCAAAAGTCAACTAAACTGTCATTTTAAAAGCTGTTGCAGATTAACTGATCCATTAATGAATGGCAAACTTTAAATAAACACAATATTTGTGTATTTGTTCCTATACACAAACACACATCATTGAAAACTGAGGAACACACTGACTACCGATATAGCTGATATTCATCTGTATGTGGGTGGTGTTAGCTCTGTAGTAATTACAGCAGTCACGGGTATGTGATGCTCACCTCTCTGAAAAGTTACACCCAGCTTGCAGAGGTATGGAGGGAGCTCCTGCAAAGAGCACACAGCAGTCAATGGTGAACAGACAAGAAATACAGCCTATAGACAGAGTCTGCAAGGTCAGGTCATATCCAGAGGTGGCGTGATGAGTGCAGGGTGTTACATTAATGACAGTCAATATCACAGAGACAGTAAGGCAAGAACACTTTAAAAGGAACTTTGTGTTAATGACTGCTTCTCTGAACTACAAAAGGCCAGAGAGCAGTCCCTGCCTTTGTGGGCACCTTGCAGCATATCGTGGCGTGTTACCAAACACAAAAAGAGACCCACTCATAGAAAAATTGCTCCATAGTGCTACTAACCTTTTCAATGTTTTTCCATAATTACAATTAAAAATACAAAAGGGACAGCCAAACAATTCATAGAGCTGGAAGGGACATAGTGATTCCTCTGTCAGATTTAGAAATGGGAGGATATTGCAGAGCAGTAACTCACAGCGTAGGACATGTCAGAGATGTGGGCGTTGATGCCAGAGACCCTCTGCAAGCTGTCGTCGTGTAACACCACTATCTGTTCATCTTTCGTCAGGTGGCAGTCCAACTCCAGCATGTCTGTGCCAAGATCCACAGCGCTGCACGGACCAACACACTTTATCACTATACCTGGGAGACTCCATTGACTTTACACATTTGTAATTAAAAACACATTCAATAAAATCATAAAGCAGTTCACTTCGCAAACCATTAATAAATCAAGCAGAAACAACCGCAGCAGTATATCATCTAAGACTTTGACATAATCAACCATAAGGCATCGTTGCCTGTGTGCTCGAGAGTGGATAAACAGGAAGACAAAACAGACAGTGGTCATAAACAAAGCTTAGATAACACAAACTGCCCACAATCACAAGTACAAGCACCAGTTACGTTTCACACATACACACAAAAATCAAAGAGCTTTGTCATTGTGACTACGTTTTCTACTCACTGCTTGAAAGCTGCCATGGTGTTTTCCAGGTTTTCACCTGCTCCTGCAATTAAAAAAGTAAACACTAAGCATGGTACATTATTTTCTTAATTTTTGCATTACTATCGAACCCACAGCTGGAACATTTCCCTTGCCCTACTGAAACATACCAGACAATAAACAAAACAGAAGAAACTGCTGTCTGATGGAAGCACAGTAATAAATACACTGTAATATAATTAAACCCGTGCAGATAGATATATAACAAAATGGTACCAACCTAACCAGAGTACATAAAGTAGCCAAACACTCAAAAGTAGGCCTATTCTCACCTTGAGTTAGAGTAAGAAAATAACTCATTAGCAGAAACATATACATACTCATCACTTAATTATTATCACAACAATGTCACAACTGTCCAAATATGATTATGATCATACTGTATTCAGACATTGTAAAATTGTAGCCACTGACAGTAGAATGGGCCAAGACCTGAGCATTAAGCTCAAGATGGAAATTACGCTCATCATCTTCATATATAAAAATCACTTCCTGAAAAATAAGTATGCTAAATATTGGAAAAATAGATTGCACATTCTGTGAGGAGCTGGGGATAACTTGCCATGCACCCTTTTTTTTACTTTATTTGAGAGAAAGAAAAGAAAATTCAAACATGATAAATGCTAAAACAACAATGAGTGTGACTGACTCACCTCCACGATGGGAAATGTGCCTGCTGACAAAAGACTCTCGCTTCTTCCGGTACAAAAGATTTGGGCATTTCAGCAGCAGGGCAGAGGTGAGCACATAGCCCGTTACCGTCGACAGGACATACACAGCAGCACACATCTCCTATCAGTCGGCTGGAAAACACAACCCACTTAAAGTCAATATCTACAGTGAAGTTTTCAATAAACTCACTTTTTTTTTTCTCCAATAAATTAATCACTGAATAAAATATCCCATGGGCCCACCACCACCCACGGGAGGAACTGCTAGGGTCGGGTGGCAGTGAAGGTCAGGGGCCTCAGACCAGACCTGGGCAACAGAGGTGGAGCGCTACCAGTTAGATCTGGTGGGGCTACCTCTACACACAGTCTCGGTTCTGGAACCATACTCCTGGATAGGGGTTGGACTCTATAATCTTCTCTGGAGTTGCCCAGGGTGTGATGCGCCGGGCGGGTGTGGGGATACTCACAAGCCAATATTGAGATATAGAGATATATATATATATATATATATATATATATATATATATATATATATATATATATATATATATATATTGATATCAATGACATGATCATGTCTCGCAAGTGAGAAACTGTACCCAGAATAATTCATACTTCACAAATTGTATTTGTAAATTTTTTACAGTCTATGGAATTCTCCTATTAGGTAACTCTTTTTTTCTTATTATTCCGACACAACTGCACCACAGCAATTCTTCTTGCCTTGCTTTCGAAAACATCAAGATCGCTCTGGCCCGCACTCTGGTAAACATTTTGCATGATCAATTTATTTATAGAAATAGGGGCAATAGTGTAGAAACACAAACATTTTTCCACATATCTTTTCTTTTTTCCATATAGTATATGGAAATATCTATATAGATATTATATATATATATATATATATATATATATATATATATATATATATATATATATATATGGATATATCTATATATATATATATATATATATATAATTAGATATATCTATATATATATATATATATATATATATATATATATATATATACACATATATCTATCTATATATATATATATATATATATATATATATATATATATACACATATATCTATATAGATATACTTATCAGACCTGGATATTAAATCAAATTCCATACTTTTCCATAGAAACCCTGTTTATTTGCACTGTCTATTCTGTCTATAATATATTAACTACATAATATTAAGGACATCCTTTCTCCTTAACAATGCACAGTTGCAACAACTGTTAACTGACAACGTTAACTAGCTTACAGATAGCGTTACTTACTAGCTAAATAAGGCTAACCTTAGCTGAGCTGGGGTCGAAATCTTACCTTTTCATCAAACTGAGTGGTTTTCTTTCTTTCTTTGTGTTGACTACCCGCTAGTGTTTGGTGTCCAGAAATCTGTACAGAGAGCTAGCTAAGTTACTTTGTATGAAGATAAACTGATGAAGTGACCTCTCCTCTACAGCTCCAGCGAGCTCTACACAGCTGTCTCAGACGAAGCATTCACCTGCCGCTGTCACAGACGTAAATATCCGCTGTCGGCTGAATGCGCATGCGCATTGACACTTCCGTCTAAATACTTCAGAATAAAAGCGACATTTCGGCAAATATTGAAAATACTGGGAAATAAAACAAAATCGATTTTATTTCTATGTATATAATACTGATAGGTGTGGTGATACATCACATGCTAGTAGAAGTAGGCTGTATAGTAACAAAAGTAGTTTGACATTGAAAAATCACTGACACTTTTTACACTTTTTATTTGTTTGTCAGTCTAACAAAAGAACATACAGTTGAAATGACAGCTTCTTTAAGATCAGGTTATAGAAAAATGGCTTGAATGCCACTTACTGTACGTTACCATATACAGTCTATGTATGTTACACACCTGTACTTACTGCATATAGCCTACCTGTACCTGTGCAAACCTGGGTAGATACATAGTTATTGATATCCCCAATGCCCATTTACCTCTCAGAATTAGCACTACCGATAGAAGACACTGTACAGCACCAGACCTGCACTAAACATACAGTAGGGCACTGCACATTATATATAGGCTACTGTGTTTAGTTTCTAGCCAAGATTTTAGGTATTCGTGATTTTGAAATGTCATTTTGTTATCTACCTCTTTGAGTGTCATTATGTCTTTTGTGATTTATTTGACCATCTATCTACCTATCTATTTATCTTACGTCTTACAAAACATCACACAAAACATAAATGCATCAAATTATAATTAAATGTCACAACAGACAGTGTTACTTATGCTGACTGTAGTTTTCTTTTTAAACATTTCAATATGAAGACAATTCTTTGTGTATTTGTATTTTTACTAGTTGAATTAAAGGCGAATTGTACAGTGTCAAAACTCTGATTGACTGCTGTCAGTCTATTACATGTGCAGGGTTTCCAATTAAAAATAACTCAGCATTTTCATATTAAACTATTTAAATGTAATAATGCAATAATTGTTTCTGCCAGTTTGTCATTTGTGCCAACAAATTACAAAAGCCAAAACATTCCCCCTTGACACCAGTCTTTATAGTAAAGTGAGTTTATCACTGATTTAGTCCTTTGATCCACCAGATTTTGCTAATGAGCTGTGTGAGTGACACACAAATTATGCTGAAAGATAAAATATGCACAAAAGCACTAGATAACAAGGAGCTGGGAGAACCATGGCAAAGGTAGCCCTCTAGTCTTTGCATTGTATGTGATATAGTCAATAATTGCCTTTAGCTCTGTGAGTGATAACTGAACAATGTGATAACCAGAGAATTTCCACAGAACAAAGTCCAAGTTCAAATCTTGCACATTTGCACAAGTCAAAGTTCACTTTATGCAATAAACCATCCATGGGGATGTGATACACACCCTAAAGAGAAACACTTCAACTTAGCATTATGTGCAAGTCATTTCTTGGTGGTTAAACAATTCTAAAGCTTTACTGCTGGGTATTATTTTCAGTGGGCCTGGGTTTGCTGTCAGAGTGTGAAATATAAAGTATTCACAAAATGCCTCAAGGTTTAGGAGTCGTTCTGGAGGAGTGGAAATGTCTGGATAAGGAATATCAACAACTTCAGGTAAGAAACGGACCAGCTGACACTATCAGATTATTCACATTGATCAGTTGTGCAAATCATGCATGCTATTATGTTATTCAAACCACATGATGAAATGTTTTTGAAATCTCTCTTGTAAAACTGCTGTATGTCAGCAATCTAAAAAAGTTAAAAAAGTTGAAATGCTCCTTGTAAGCTACATTTACTTTGGTTATGTAACCCCATGTTCTTTTCATCAAGGAGACACACAGAATGTACTTACAGAAGCTGGATGAAATTTCCAAACTACAAAACAACTGCTCTTCCGCCATTTCCAGTCAGCGCAAAAGGCTGAAGGAGGTGTCCCACCTAGTGGAAAAGTACGTTTACACACAGATAAATTTGCATGGACACAGGTTTATAGCATATATGTGTGCGTATGTATATACGCACACATATATGCACACAGATCCACTGGGTGAAAGAAAGGCTTACTGATATGGACAAAGTGTACCCCTGTCAGTTCAACAACTACAACCAAACATGTCATGTCGTGTCAGTGATATAGACCTATCTTTTGCACTTGTATCATCCATCAGATGCAGCAAAGGACCATCAGAAGAAGACGCTAAAACCTTGGATGAAATAAATGAGAAGATAAAGATGCTACCAAATGCTTTCTCTGAAATGGAAGCTTTCCTTCCAAAAAAAAACGGGTGATGACTTCTATTGAAAAATACAAGTTGATGTTATTGCTCTGATGGAAATACAAAACAACGGATTAATTTATTACCTTATATAAAGTTACATAAGATAAATAATATGATTCATTCAAATTGCAGGTTGTACCTCAGTGTGGTTCTTGGACATGTGAATGTCACTCTTCTCAGCAAGCAGTCAAAGTAAGCAATGACTATCAAAGCCAGCACACAACCTGAAATACGTACTTTTAATGAATATTGAAAATAGTCCTTATTTTCCAAAACTAAACACTTTCTTGGCCAATTTCATTAGTTATTATAAAAAATCTGCAGTTATTATAAAAAAACTGCATATTGAGATCCATTTTTGTCACATCCTTGTCAGATTTGCATACAAAGATGAATATGAGAAGTTCAAGCTGTACCTCACAGTCCTCCTGATGCTGTTCTCTTTCATATGCTATTTCTTTGTGAGCTACAGGTATGCATCAGCATATCGCACATCACAGCTGCTCCATCCTTGTCAGTTACAATGAATATATTACATGGACACTGCATGTACTGTATGTTTAAATCCAGCACTTGTCTTATGTCCCTGACTTAAGATTCCTTGATGCAATCCTCAATTTCCTGCTGGTGTGGTACTATTGTACATTAACCATCAGGGAAAGTATCCTCATCACCAACGGCTCCAGGTCAGCCCTACCACCCTTACAACTATCCTACCAAAATAATAATCTCTAAATAAAACATATTGATAGCTCTCTGACCTTTCACTTTTTACATTATTAAAGGCTACTAGTCAGTATTGCTCAACAAATCTCCTTCTTTAAAGGTGCAGTAGGTAAGACTTCTAAAACTAACTTTCTGTCATATTTTCTGAAACTGACCCTATGTTCGAGTAGAATTACATGAAGCAGGTAATAAAAATAAAAAAGATCCGGCTCCTCTGGCACCACCTACAGCCTGTAGTGTGATTTGCAAAAATCCACAGCGCCCTGTTCAAATGCACCAATCAGGGCCAGGAGGGGTGTCTAACTGCGTGTCAATCAATGCTCATGCACACGCATTCATTCTCCCTTGTGGGGGGAGAGGCTTGGCAGACCGTTTTTGGCTTTAGCGGAAAGGGGGGAGGGACTGAGAAGTTGTCGATGTTCACATTTTTTGGCTAAGTCCTGGATCTTCCCAATCCTACCTACAGCACCTTTAAGCAAATCAGTTTAACAAAGTGTAAAAACATATAATCTAAATATCTAATAATAAAATGTATCCTGCATCATAGAATCAAAGGCTGGTGGGTTTTTCATCACTACATCTCAGCTTTTTTGTCCAGTGTAATGCTGACATGGTGAGTAGAGGAAGATAGAAACCAGATTAAACAGATTAAGAAACAATGAAACTTTTATCTAACACAAGAGAAAATGTAATTAATATGATGCTTGCCAGTGATTATTATCCACACCTATTTTTGTTCCTGCCAGAGAAAAATACATACATTAAATTGCAGTTTTTTTATGTAACACATTTCCTCCCTTTCACACCGAAGGCCAGATGGGAATCTGTACAAGACATTCAGGAACCAGTTCCTTGCCTACTCCTTGTATCAAAGTAAGGTCAAAGTACTTGAAATAACTTTTATAAAACAAATCGAAGCCTGATCCGTGTTTCTTTAATTTGGAACTCACAGGTTTAGTTCAGTGTCTGCAGTGCTACTATCAAAGCGGATGTCTGTACAGGCTTCGAGCCCTGGGAGAAAGACACAACATGGATCTGACCGTGGGTGAGATACGGTGACTCGCCGAGGACACAGAATACAGACACACTCAGTCAGGCATCTCATAATTCAATATTAGGTGAAGATTTTTAAGTGACAATGGGCATGTCTGGGGCTCCTCCTCCATTGTCATTGCTGTAATAAAGATGTGCTTTCTGTTATAGAGGGATTTCAGTCGTGGATGTGGAAAGGGCTGACGTTTCTGTTACCCTTCCTGTTTTTTGGTCATGTGAGTACAGCCTGTGACACTGGATAATTCGCAACAGCACTTGAGAAATGTCCTCTAACTACTGCTCAAAAAATCTGCTTTGTCATGGTTTAGACTGGATGACAGAAAAGAAAAAATGCTGATGTCATTCTAGACATAATATTATATTGTGCGTTTAGGCATGATTGGGGAGACAATGTTTGGGTTTTGGTGATCTGAATAACAGCTTAAGCTTCAGAGTGTCTGTGTTTGCACAGCTGTAAACTATATGCATTCACTTTTTACAAGACAAATCCTTATGTCCTCATATTTTGTCTTGTAGTTCTGGCAGCTCTTCAACAGCCTCTCACTCTTCCGAATGGCTCAGCTCCCAGACTGTAAAGAATGGCAGGTCAGTGCTCCAACAATCACCCAAGTTTTATTATTACACCCTGTTTTATAACAGTTTTTTAACAATTAAAGATGTGCTGAATTAAAGCTATTATGCTTACTCACATATTGTTCTCTATTATCCATGTGATGTCAGGTCTTGATGTGTGGCCTCTGCTTCCTTATTCTGTTCATGGGAAACTTCTTCACCACTCTTGCTGTGGTCCATCACAAGGTCAAGAGCAGGAATCAGAAACCAAAGAGTATGTGATGAATACTATAATAAAATCAGAATCAGATTTATTGCCAAGCAAGTTTGCACTTGCAAGGAATTTGTCTTGGTGTATCAGGTACACACAGTAAACAATGAACATATTAAAAAGGGAATAATAACAATAACATTAGAGCAAAGTACTGCTACAGTCAAGAATATCTATGCAGAATAGATACTAAATTACAAAAACATGTCAAAAAACTGTCTCATGTGCTTCTTTTCAAATTAAAAGCTCACATCATTATTATTGTCAACTTTTTTTTGGAATTCAAGTTTTTTTTTGCTTTTTCCTTTGGTGCATGACAGTTCAGCGTATCACATACAGAGACATTTCATGTTACAATACAAACCAAGTCTTAACCATGGACAGAACAAACAAACAAAAACAGTAACAATAAAATTAATAATATACATATATATATATATATATATATATATATATATATATATATATATATATATATATATATATATATATATATATATATATATATAATATGTGAGTATACAAATTAAAAGTGGTACAGCTCCCATATACTTTGACACTCTGGGGTGTGCCTGATATCATTGGAAAGGTGATTGATGTGGGTGTGTTTGTGTATTTGAGAAGTGTTGTATTTTGTAGTTTTTTGGCTTTTTTCTTTACTTTTCAAATGGAAATAAAATAACGCAGTAAGCTGAGACATGTGGCTAATGCCCTGTGTTGTCTGTCACCTGTCAGATGTAGCAGTGTATTCTAATCATTTTACAGATGTATGACTTGGACGGAAATAAAAATTCTAGCCTCTGTAACTCTGTGTCAGTAAGGCCTAGAATCACCCTGACACTTGTAACAAAAACTTGAGAGTGTTTCTTTTCCAATGATATCAGGTACACCCCTGAGTGTCAAAGTATATGGGAGCTGTACCACTTTTAATTTGGGTATGACGTTTAGACCAAAAAGCATGGATTTCAAGCATTTCTTCAGCCACTTCTGTCTACAACAGTTGAGAACCCTTTTGCAGTTATGTAAGCACATGATGTAATCTGAAAACTGCTGCCCTCATTATCAGCAATGTTACATATACCATTATTATGCCATTTCTTCCAAAATACTGATGTCTTCCCAATTTTAATCATAGGGTTATGCCATAGAGAAGAGCAGGATTGCTTATGGATTTTAGTCCAAATTTCTTTGGAGTGTGACATGATAGGATTGAATAAGTCAGGTGAAGACTGGGAGAGTCTATCTAAAGGCAAAAATGTAAATGCCAACTTATTTTCAATAGCAACCCAATCTAATTTATTATTTTTAGTCCAGTGCTTGGCTATTTTGGCCATTTCGAAGGAGATACAATACAATTTTGGGTCTGGCAGTCCTCCTTTATCTCTAGGTGAGCACATTTTGCTAAGCTTAATTCTGGGCCTTTTCCCCTCCCACACGAAGTTTTTAATGATTGTGTCATATCGTTTAAAAATCTGAGGAGAAGTATTAACTGGTACCATCATAAGTATGTAATTGAATTGTGGTGATATCACCATTTTTATAACGTCAACCTTTCCCCATAATGTAAGCCTAATTTTACCCCATTTATAAATTTGTTTTTATTTTTTGTAGTACTGGTGTGTACAAATGTATATAAAGTTATGAAATGTTCAGATACCACACTGGTTCAAAGTTTAATGCCGGTACGTCCTCAATATCCTGGCTTAGTTTTATTCCCAAATACTGCATCCCTTTTGGAACCCATTTAAACCCAAACTGTGACACTGAAGTTGAATTACATAATCCCGAAATAGGCATATCCTCTGACTTTGTCCAATTAATCTTGTATCCTGATAATTTGGAATATGATTGTATTGTGTCCATTAAGTGGGGTATCGAATTCAATGGGTCTTTTGCCAGCATCAATGTCGTCCGCTACAATAGCAATCTGTGCTCTTTCCCGCCTCCATCCACCCTTAATATTTCCATTCCTTCTCATAGAAATAGCCAGAGGCTCCAATACGATATTGAACAATAATGGGGATAAAGGGCAGCCCTGGCGGGTTCCTCTAGTGAGGTTGAATAGGGGTGATATTAAACCATTGGTTGTTCAAAATTGAATTGAATTGAATCGGTTATCACCGCTACCTTTGGGCTTTTATATAATTTTTGATCCAGCTAAAAAATGTTTGTCCGAATCCAAAATGTGATAAGGCTGAAAACAAAAATTCCCACTGAACCCGGTCGAATGCCTTCTCAGCATCAAGTGATCCATTCCTATAGCCTACTGGCCCACATCAAGTGTAAAAGTCTTCTCATATTGTCTGGATGACCTGTTTTTCATAAATCCTACTTGGTCAGGGTGTATGATGCTTGGTAATGACTTTCCAGACGTAAGGCCAAAATCTTAGTTAAAATTTTGCAATCCAGGTTAATAAAACTCAGAGGTCTATAATTTGCAGGATCTGCTGTATCCCTGTCTTTTTTAAGGCCTCGTAGAATGTTGGAGGGAGAGATCCTAATGTGAATGCCTCATTATACCTTTTAATATTGGTGCCAGGATGTCTATATAGCCTATTGCTTATAATATTCCACCGGGAATCCATCCATGCCAGGTGCCTTCCCTGCTTTCATGCATGAAACATCCTTCCTGATTTCAGTCTCTGTTTGGGCCGTCCAGCCACTCAATCTGTTCGGTTGACAGTTTAGGCTTTAATGTTAGTAAAGAAGTCCGTCAATTCGTCCTGTTGGGGATTAATGTCCAATGTATATAATTCTTTATAGAACTGTTGTATAACCCCATTTATTTCCTTTGTTGAGGAAACTAATGTATTGCCTTTTTTAATTGCTGGTATCACATTATGAGAGTCTTGCTTTGTTGCCTGTTTTCTCACCCCCTTCATAGAATGTTGTCCCAAGCCTAAATAAAGCATAGGCTATTCTACTTTTTTATTATAGATTTCCTCCAGCTGGAACTTAAGCTTACATCGATGTTGATATAGCTTATCCGAAAAATGTTTTGATAGTTCCATTTCCTGATTTTTGATCGCATTTTCCAATTCCATTACCTTTTTTGTGTAGCCTACTCTTTTTTCTTTTTAGATGATTGTGCTATAATTTCCCCTCTAATATAAGCCTCAAACGCCTCCCATTCCATTGCTCTTGTATTAGTGGTGCCAGCAGTGATTTCAAAGAAAGATTTAATGTCCGCCTTTAACAGAAGTGTAAAGTTCTCATCTTGTAATAACGACGTAGCCTATTCATTCTCCATCTACCTTTCTTCTCTACACCAGTATAAAGTCAATGCCGAGCTCCACCACAGCATGGTCTGAGAGGGTGATTGCATTTATTTTACACGTCACAACTTGTCTTATAATGGTATTAGAAATCAAAAACATGTCGACCCTAGAGTAAGATTTTTGGCAATGTGAGAAGAAAGTGTATTCCCTTCTAGTAGGATGTATCAATCGCCATATGTCGACCAACCCTAAATCCTCGCTCATAATATGGCTTGCAGCTCTATCCTTAGGCATCACAGGGCCCCTAAATTTACTTCTATCTAGACAGGAATCCTAGACTTGATTAAAGTCTCCTGCCAAAATTATTTCACCTTCCATTTCTCCCAACGTCTTATTCACATCATGAAAAAAGTGTGAATCACCTTTATTTGGTGCATAGATAGGCCTATTGCACAGTATTGTCTTGGACCCATTAATCAGTGCTTGTATACACTATTCTACCTTCTTTATCCTTGACTTCTTTGAGTAAAGTGAAACTTACATTTTTATGTATTAATATTATTACTCCATTCTGCTTACTGGAGAATGAGCTATGAAAAACATGTCCGACCCAGCTCCGTTTAAATTTCAGTGCTTCTCCTTTAAAGTGCGTTTCCTGTAGAAAAGCTATGTCCGTCTTATTATGCTTCAGATAAGTCAGCACCTTCCCTCTCTTAATAGGGTTCCCACATCCATTGGTATTCCAGCTTATGCATTGAACAAAGTACCTAGACATATTGTACGTGTGAATAGTAGTCTGTGCCTGTAAGACTAAGTTTTGTATCAATATTAGTTATGTCCCCATACGCGCTTCTTGTAATTGCAATGTCTCGTTTGCGTCATTTGCTCTTGTATCATTATTGTCAGCTTTAACGCTATTTAACGCTGTTATGCTATCAAATTATGGCTATTATTACAAAACATGTACAGTATAAACATAATTGTTAAAAAAAATGTTTAATCAATCACCATTAAAAGATGAATTATCCTCTACAAAACCTCTACTGTATGTTCTTGTCTTTGTATTAAATGACAAACAATGAATAAAAGGCCAATACATTACAGATATGCAAGCCTCTGTGAAGATGGGATATTTTTTTTTTATCTTTTACATACCTTGTGCTTGTACATGTGTCTGAATATGTTTGATTGCAGCCTGTTATTCAAGTCTTTCTATTTGAAGAAAAGTTGGGCACTTAAATTCTGAGTTTCCCTGCATTGATTAAAAAGGTGTACATCTCATTCTATCTTATTATGTTACACTGGGCAATTACTGTACTTCTTCCCTGTGTTTAAATACAAAATGCAGCTTTAACTGAAGATAGAACCAACAGGGAAATGTAACTTAATACATTTACTCATGTGTTTTAGCCCATTTAGGTACAGTTAAAAAAGTGCAGTTTTAAAGTACTTGTATTACTTGAGTATTTCCATTTACTGTTACTTCAGCACTCCACTACATTACAGGGGAAAATATTTATTTTAAAGCAATAGTTGTCGAGGAAGATCTGGCAAAGCGAGACTAAAGCAATAGTAGGCTAACTAATTTTTTTGCATATTGCAAAATTCCCTGATGATCTTATGAAATTTGATTCATTGTGATTAAACTGCCCAGCAGTCTAATGTAATACAATTAGCTCTGTCTGCTACTACAACATTCAAATCAGAAATAAAAATCAAATATTGTACAATATAACACTGACAGGCAGTGGTTGAAGAAGTATTTTGATTATTTAAAAGTAGCAGTGGCTATTAAAGTACCTTGTTAAATGTAAAAGTCCTCATACAGGAGTATTAGCAACAAATAATCTATCAAAAGTAAAAGTATTCATAATGCAGAGTTACCCATGTCAGTGTTATATTACTGTGTATTATTGCATTATTGTTATTGCTGTATTCATATGTTAGGAGTACTGTAATAACTAAAATCTGAAACACAAATTAAACTAAAACAAAAAATTAGGATCATACTCTAAATACATACAACGCTAGAACATCATTTTCTGTACATGGTAAGTGCAAGTCCAGTACTGAACAGAATATTGTCTTGTTTTGATATGGAAAAGTGATATAATTACAATTAATCTATACCCACACAGTTAAGATGAAATACTTGAACTTTACTTAAAGTTCAAGTAGGCTACTTCAAAATTGTACTTATTAGTACAGTAGGCTACTTGGGTAACTGTATCTATTACTTTCCAGCACTGCTGACAGGGGTCATCCTGCATCCTGGGGATAATAGTTTTGAATTTTTGCTTAAAACTTTGAATGCATGACTTTTACTTATACAATATGTTTTGGCATTGCTACTTTCTAATCTGATTTCTTCTTCCACCATGAGCATGCAGGCAGAGAACCATGCAGGTTGTTGGGCTATGTAACAAGTGTCCTTGGCAGTGTAAAAAAAATAACCCTATAAATTGAGGAAGACACTTTTCATGAGTCTGCTGTACTGTCTGGTTGGATTACATAATCATGACTTTGGCCTACTGCACCTAACCTCCAGAGTTCGTAAGCACAGTAAAATTAGGTAATGCCATTGTAGACCGTGCCAAATTGAGACACGTGTCCGTTGAAATAAACAAATAAACAAGCTTAATTTGAGCATACAATTTATACAGATACGTCTCTTTAAAATACAAACATCTGTAGCTTCTATATAAATGAAACCGTGTCTGGATTAGATGTATTTGCCGTTGAAAATGCAAGAGGCCACACCCGCTGCCAGGATGGAGTTGGTTTGATCCTATTGACGTAAAGTATTCTTCCGTGTTCAGCGCAAGGAACCTAAAATCCAGTGTGAGCTTGACAAAGAGGGAAGGCGAAGGTAAGCACCAAACCTACATCGAGCTTTTAGTCTGTGGTAGTCTGCGGGAATTACACGTCAGCGTAGCATTCATTCCGAAACTTGAAATACAGTAAATGTTTTCATTGAAACATTACTAACTGACGTTACTGATTCCAGTGTTACGCAAACTGTGGCTAACTTTTATTGTGGAGCAAGTCATTTCCTTGGCATGTATAGTTTAAAATATAAGCTTTGCACACATTAGACAACACCGTTTAGTCTGTTACATTAAGATGTGTTTTTTCTTTACAGTGTATGTTTCAGGTAGTGTTGTCACGGTCCAGGGAATAGTCAGGGCCTTTTACCCCTCTTCTGCTGGCTAACGTTATCATCTTAATTCCCCTCGTTTTATTTCACCGCCAGCGTTATTTTCTAAACGGGAAACATCGGCTATAACGTTAACTCCTTTTAAAACAAATTAAACTGGTGTCTACAATACATGTGCAACTTTCATAGACACCGTGCCACTTCTTCGAGTGTTAACGTTACATAATTATTTGCTTTAAGCAGAAGAGGTGAATTTTCAAAATTACCTCTTGTAAACCTTATCCATGTCTGATTCTATTGGTCATTCAACCCCCCAGTGACAGCTATTGAAGCTTTTCCCTTGGCTTTATTGGTGACTAATCATTTCTCACATGAGTTTGAGTAGAACATGTGTTGGGCCGTCCTCAGACTCCACACCAAGAACCATAACTATAACTATGCGAGCATCCACACTGCTGAACGATAACGTTCTATAAAACAGCGACGTCAAGCACGTACTGCACGCTTCGGCTGATAATAATACACTAACACAGCAGACATGTAAGATTACAGGAATGTCTGTAGTAATAGCCTACATATTCGTGAGTTCAGGTACATTTTATGAACCAAAAAAAGTCTACCGGCGGTCCCTGGGGCGCCGACACCGCTGCCGTCTCCAGGCAACAGCGGGCGCACAGAGCTCCAGGGAGCCGGGGACAAGGGAGAAGTGTGCAGAGAACCGTAACAAAAACACCGATAGTATGATAATAACATCCAAACACACGATTCACTCTCAGTGCTTTCTGTGACATGAGTAATACTTTCAAAGTAGGCCTACTACTGTTTAAAAATACACAGAGCTACAGGATCGTAGCCCCGCCGATCGAGTGTTAAAGTCACGCCATTGACCAACTATGGGGAACAAATCTCTCCGCAGCGTGTAGTTAGGTTTGTCTGTTATCGTTACTATAGCTACCTGTAACTTATTACAAGTAAGCGTGTCCAAACTTTTGACTGGTACTGTATATATAACACACGATGGACGTGAGACAGGAGGTGCTTGTGTTTTGACTGAGCAAAGTAGTTTGCATGGATAATATATCACAACAGAGAGGAGAAACTGATACTGTATGAGGAATGTAGTTTGTGGCTGTATCTGAGGCTTATCTCCTGGATGATCAGACTTAATATCCTCTTTATAACACTCCCAAATCTCTAATTAAATGTATCTCCCGATTAATTGGCCTACAAATATTTTGGCTGGCATTAGCTTATTGCGGATATGTGTACCTAATAAAAAAACAAGAAATGTCCATACAGAGATGCTAAAGGTGTATTTGAGATACTTTAGAAAAAATGTCAATTAGAAAGCACTGACAAGTTTATTTTACATATTTAAAATCTTTCCATACATATCAACTTGTTAAATAAACTTTAACAAAGTAAAGATGTAGTCAGTACTAGGGTTGCAGGAAGATCAAAAACAGGTGTTAAAGGTGCACTATGAGTTCCTGCATGGTCACATCTGTTGATATTCTAAGTAAATGCCAAACAAAACAGAGCCAGCTCACCCCTCCCCGCATGTTTCCGTAACTGTCATGACTAACCAAGGGGGTAAGCTTCTCCTCGGACCGCGTAGCTCCTATGGCGCCATTTTGATGCTACCAAGCCATCACCTCCTGTTAGCATTCCATTGACTGCAATTCATTTTGGCGCCACTTTGACAGTGAATACCTTTTACATCTGAAGCATTTAAAGACTCTATTTGTCCATTGTTTATTTCTAAAGAAACACGACACTGTATAAAAGGCTCCATTACCTTGTAGCTCACGTTATGGCTCCGTAGCAAGCGTTTTTGTAAAAATAGGCTAACGATTGTGTTACTGTCGCACAGTAGAGAAATTACCGTACAGTACAGGAGAAACGCGCAGGCAGTTTTTTCTCACATTAGCTGTTTAAGTGTAATTACTATGTTAACTAGCATTTTAGTTAGCAAAAATTAGCCTGTGCCTATGGTCTTTCTCTCTCTCCATATACCTACACTCTCCGTCTCTGCAAGATTGGGAATGATTGAGATTTCTCTTGGCGTAACTACCAGAAGACTTACAACCTTCAGACAGGTTGCTCACGGCACATTTACGTTGTCTCTCTCAGTTGGAGGCTGCGCAGTAACGACAGCCATCACCGGAAAAGTGCTTCTAATATCCTTCACTGGTCTCCGTCCAGAGCAACGGGATCTGTTGATCCATTATGTCAATGTGACTAACTGACTAACTGTCACTAGCTCCCACCCTCTCCCCCAACCATCTTGTCGGTGATTGGCTGGATTGGTTTGTTGTATTCTGGTGCACAAACTGTGCCTCTAGTGTTTGTTTGACGTTTACGACCGCTGTGTTGTCTCCCGAGACCGGGCTTTTTCACAGTGTATTCGGGGGGGCAGGCAGCTAGCGGATCAAGGAGAGATGCCTACGATTTGAGACAAAAATGACATTGCGCTGAAACCATGCAGGAACTCATAGTACACCTTTTTAATAAAAACATTATAATCAGATATATAAATATAATGTACAATCAAAATTTTGATTATGATATTCATGCATTGTTTAATTTTTCTCAAATTTAAAACAAGTTTCAAGTTATTTATTGTCATGTGCACAACAATCAGGAGAAGCAGTCGTTGGTACACAAATCTTGGATCTTGGTCTCCCTCCAACAATGCTCATTCAATATTTATTAAAGAAAATCACACAAGTAAAAGCAAAATGAGAATGTAAAAAGATATAAAAAGACATTTTTAGTAGACTGTATTTGCAAATTAATAAACTGAATGTAAACAGGTATTTAGTAAATATACAGTATATGCATAATGAGAATTAATAAAGATGTATACACAAAGGTGTGAACATTATACAGTAAGTATATGAGGTGATATATAAGTGACAGTGTAATAGGAAAGTGATGAGGTTGAACTTATGTTTCCTTGCGTTGAACAAACAATTTGTGGACTGTGAAAACAAGATTAATTAAATAAGAAATTATCACACATTCATAGTCCATAGCACTACGTTGATTGGTGAAATCCATTGAATCATTGACATATTCTATTTAAGAATTACAGGGAAGTGTTTTTGACTTATGTTCATCTGACAATAGTGTAGTAGCAAGCCAGTGTTTTGTGTGAGTGTCTACATATCTCTGTCGATCAAACTGTTCTCCAGTTGTGGACTAGCCAGCCTACATTAATCTGTGAAAACCCAATCTCATTGTTTTTACTCTTTGAACCAAATTGAAACTTGAGAGCTCAGAACACGATGTCTGTCTTTTGCTCGGTGTGAAAAGAGCTGCCGTCATTATTGCATGAGAAGAAATTCCTTATGTGTCGAAAGCAGTGTGTTACGGATGGTATCATACGTAGAGCCAATTGTCCAATGCTTGTACAAAAGCCATCATTGTATGGTATAACATGAAGAATACTGCTCACATATGTTAGCAATCATATTGTTCTATTCAGCTTTTTAACCATTTCATTTGCCTGAGTTGCCTGAGTTTTGTTCAGTTGGAATTTTTAACTGAGACTGATTTTTAAAATGCAATTCTAAATTACAGCTCACTTAATGTTATAAATAAATCTGATGGGTGTTTTTTTTTTTTTTTAATGAATGTTTCAGTCTATAGAATAGTAAAATAGTAACAAATGTCCAACCCCACAGTCAAAACAAATGTCTACAAGCTGCTTATTTAGTCTTATTTAGTCTAATACAATCATATGAGCTGGAAGTGGCACATATTTGCTATTTTTTCCAAAAGAAATTTGGCCTAATGATCAAATATGATTCATTTTCTGTCAAATAATCAATTGCTCATACACTGTTTCACACTTTTTAAGTGTTGCATGGTAGACTGGTCTGACACCGTTTGTTCTGTCCCTCTGTAGAGTGTCAACATGACAGACATGGACGCTGAGACCAGCACTCACACCAAGCCCGCGGTGGATGAAGAGGAGCCTCTTTTCAGCAACCTGGACCTCTTCCTCTTCTCGCTGATTGTCGGCCTTGTCATTTATTGGTTCATGTCCCGCAAGAAGCCTGAGCACATCCCCGAATTCAAGAAGCTCGACACACCGTAAGTACCATCACGGTATTTATAATAATTATAAATTAAAAGTAATTATAAAAAACAAAAGCAGTTTGTATGAAAGTATTAACTAGATTCCAATTCAGATCTGACTGTCTTTAGGAGAAAAAAATATGAAGGCTGCTGCAAGGTAAAGAAACAAGTTGAAACCCTTAAGCTACCAAATGTAGAGAAGAGCGTATATTGTGTATTTTTCTTTTTTGTAAAAAGGGGGGTTGGGTATTGTGTAGATTTAACATATTCGTATTCTAATTGCTGCTCTGTATATGGTTATGAGTTTAATCAAATCCTTTTTTCGGATCTTGGAATATTATTTCAACAAAATATGTTAAAAGATATCTTCCTATCTGGACTCTGCCGATCTCCGCTCCACCACCTGGCAAAAATTACGAACTCTTTTGTTAGACCAAACTCTCTCTCTGTCTGTGTGTGTATGTACACACACATACTTTAGTTTATGTAAAAGCTATACAATACTGTATGTTGATCTGAATTGGACATGTTATGGGTTATAGTTCAGCACAGATGTTTTGGTGAATGGGAAGGACTTTACTATAATTTGACTGGTTCATAAAAGGTTGTGGCCACCAGGGGGCATCAGTAAGAATGCATACCAGACAAGCTGTCCCTTATGGTTATTTATTGAAATAGAAAATGAGGGTATGTGGTTCTGGAACAGAGATACATGCAAATAGTTACAAAAATCTAAATACGCATATTTCAATAGGTTGTTGCATGGTTAGGGTTACAAATTAGGGACGCACGATCTATCGGCAATCATATCGTATCATCCGATGTTAGTCTTTTATTTATTTTTTTTACACATTGGCATCGGTCTGATGTAAACAACCGATGATCGTTTCCGTAAAATTTATGACGCAGTGACACAGCACCGGAATTACATGCTGAGAACGAAGCAATGTCCGCGGTCTGGACGTTTTTAACGGTGAAAAAAGACCATGAATTGCAGTATGTAATACTGTGAACGCTGTGTCAAATCCTTCATCACCATCAATGAAGAACCACAATCCAGAAGTTCACAAACAATATCAGGGGCAAGTTACTAGCAGGCAGCCTAAACGCAAACGGCGGCAACTGCAGCCCACACATTAGCGAGTGTATGATGGAGAGAGAAGAAAAAAAAGAGAGAGGGAGGTGTGTGTGTCGGTGAGTATGACGTTAGCAGTAACGCATATAGCTGTGTGCACAGTGTGTGTGTACAGTTTATCTGTTGGTGAATATATGCTACAACTCCTCAAGACCAAAGCCAAGTTAAAGTGAATGGGTTAGCCACAGAGCTAGCAACAACTTCAGGCTTGCTAACTTAAGGTGGGCTGGCTTTAAGGTGGACCAGCTATTCTCATTTTAGTGACATGCCAGAAAACCCTGACTAGTCATAAAACCTAAACAGGATATTTTGTTTAATGATCCTTAGTAATTGATTTATAAATCAATCCAAATCTTTTCACAGGTGTAAGTTAAACTGGACTTTCATGAAGTGATTCACTTGCTACAAGTTATAAAAGTAGCCTAAAACTAACCCGTAACTATTAGTTACTTGTGTTTTTCATGATGGCCCTGTAACTTTTTTTGAGCGGAAACAATGTGGTGAATCGTATTTATGGGCTTTTCCAAATGGTTTGCAAATAAAAAAGACATTAATTTTTAAAATTCAGTGTTTACACGTGTTTCAGTATGTACAAAAAATTGTATTATCACAGAAACTTGTTTTATACAAATCATATTAACATTGGTAAATATCGGTTATCGGCATCAACCAAATTTTTCATATCTGCATTCCTAATAGAAATAGCAATTTAACATAGCGCAGAAATAAACACTACCTACATTGTGCAAAGAACAACAAACTAATCATAGTCAAATTGAGGCCCTTAAGGCTTGTAAGGCAACACCTTCATTATACACTGATTAAACGATTAAACATACAGGCAGTACTATGCTCGGCCATTATACAACAACAAACAAGCAGCAATATGTTGGACAAAGTTATAGTGCAAACAAACAAAATGTAAACATTATGAAGTAAAACTAACAACAATATTGGTATTATTTACTGGTTGTTTGCACGAACTAGGGGTGGGTGGGAAAAAAAACTATTCACGTATGTATTGTGATTCTTTTCTCCGATTTTTAAAATCAGTTCTTCTCCCTAGAATCGATATTTGTTTTTTTACCAATGATTCACCTAAATAATTTCTGATTATACGGGGCCGCCGACAGCGACTACTCCATATCCGTTTCCAGGAAAACAGAGCAAAGGCAATTCGTTTTTAGAAATGTCTCATGATATATTGTCTCTAGAAGTGTATTAGTCAACTTTTGTTTTTGTTAAGGAAGGAAAAGAAAATTGCAATACTCAATACTATCGAACCCCAATACTTCTAGAATCGCAATACAAATCGAATCGGCACCGATGTATTGTGAAAGAATCAAATCGAGACAAAAGCATATTGTCCCAGCCCTAACCCACACACTGCAAAAGAAACCCAGAAAGAGGCACAGCCACACCATTTTAAATATTATCTATTTACAAACCGCACAGTCTTTCTACACTAGCACTCTCTTCCAAAACTGTCACAAACTGACTTTCGGCTGTCTTCTTCAGCGAGCAGGAGAGTCTTGTGCGGTTCCTGATTGGCTGCTTCTGGGACAGCCAATTTTACCTGTCTGCGGATATCGTTCATGATGAATAGGTGTGCGTCTCTTCAGTGATCTGACTGTGTCTTATATTACATAAATGCAGTAAAAAACAAACAAATATTATCCTTTACATAGCCTGAAGAAAGTGTGTGAGGGTGCATTGCTTAAGGCGTGTAAATGTTCCACTAGTAGTGACCTTTATTATCTCTCTCCTTGTCCTGTTCTTTTACACAGCCTCTTTAACTTAACTAGCTCTCCCTCTCACGTGTGAGTGCCTGTAAGCCCGTATTCTCACGTCATCACTAGCGCTGTCACAATCATGAAATTTCAGTTGTTGTTTGGCTTTTTGACTTGTCATACAAACTGACTTTACCTTCAAATATCTCGAAACCTGTACAGTAAAATCACATGAACATTTGACAAAGACATAGTCAGAGTCAGCCTGAACAGGAGTTAGAAATATAAAAATTACTAATATGAGGAAATTAAAAATGTGTTTTAATGTAATTTGAGGCGACTTTCTTTTTTTAAATTTCTCAAAGCTTTACAATAAAACCATATGAAACCTTTGTATGGTCATAGAGTCCGGGTCCGTCTGAACAAAGATCCACTGGAAATTTCAGCTAACCTATGAAGGAAAGGTTTTTTTATGACAGAGATGACAAAGATGATTTGTAGCTCCCTTGTTGTTGTGAAAAATAAAGTTGTTTTTACTTGGTATTTCAAATTAGAAAAACGATTGCTGAAATTATTATATTATTAGGCCAGCACTAAGAGGCTAAGTTAGCTGAGTAATCCAGTTCTCTGTCAGCTTTCACATCCCATGAACAGTGACATTCTGTCACCTGGGTTTCAGGCTGGGGAAAAGACAGGATCAGTTGAGTGTCATCTGCATAGCTGTGATAGGAAAAGCCATGTGAATGAATAACCGAGCCGAGTCACTTGATTTAGAGAGAAAAGAGGAGGGGGCTCAGAACCAAACCCTGAGGGACCCCAGTAGTGAGGCTACAATGTTCAGACCATACACTGTCAAAAATATTGCAGCAGCAGGGACCCATTGGTTTGTGGACTACGGTTAAGCCTCAGGTTTGGCATTTGGCTGTCACCATCTTGTTTTGGAGCCAGAAGTGACCACATTTGGACAAGAGGGCAGAGCTGTGGAGGATGACGTGGTTAAGACAGTGTCATCTATAGTTTAAATGGCCCTGCGCTAAGCTAAATGCTGAAAATGGAAACCTGTCGATTTTTCAACGCGGTGAAGCGAATAATCCGGCGGAGTATTGCAGATGGGTGAAGGGAGGCCTCCAGGTGCTGTTCATCTGCATGTATAGAAGTACACAGAGCCAGTTGAAAATCAACAAACTTTCCCTTAAGTTACAAGCTAACACATTAGCACTAGTTATCTAGTTTGTTTAGTAAGGTGTTAACAAACACCAAACAAGACATTTTTAAGGTGACAAATGTTCCATATCAACTTTCATAAACTGAAAACGCACAGTGAAAGGGTCAAAGTTTTAAGAAGAAAACACGTTCACCTCTATTTTAATGTACATATTGCCATGGATACTAATTGCTAAACCTCTAGCCTGATTGACCGGTCGGTGTGTAGCCACACCCTCAAGCGTGAATTATCTAATAGAAAAACTGGATGAAAGCGACAACTCCCGCATAACTTTCCCGAGAGCTGTCAAACACACTGCTGCGACCATAAATCAAGAGAGCCTTTATGGGCATGTGACGACCGAGTCCTCCCTGCCACTAGGTGTCCCTGTGCCTGTTTCCTGGGGTTTCTTGTTTGCTGTGTTGCAGGTGGTAATTGGTGCTGATGAGCTGCACCTGGGTTAGGGGTGCTATTTCTGGCTCCTGCCTTCAGCAGTTCTCTTTTGCTTGAGCAGGCATGGCGTGACGGGAACTTCAGCTTATTTCTTCATTCTTTGCTTAATTATATTGGTTAAACTAAATGGTTTTCTTTAGCAGCCTACTCTCATTAGGCTCGTTCGAGACGAGCTATGTCTGCGCAGAATCGATCACCGGCGATCGGCGCCCAATGCATGCCGGTTAGATTTGTGTCCGACTTGATCCCGACTTGCTCTGACGTCATGCACACGTGGGCAACGATAACCTCATAAGATCAAGGCGGCCGCAGGTTTGAGACCCAGGCAGCACAGTTGCTTTTCACCGACTGCAAGACCCAGGTGGACCCAGAGCATGATGGGAAACGCCTTTCTCTCAGCTGATCTAACAGCTGATTGGTTCAGAATCGACTCAACATGATGATGTTTTATATAAACTTTTTATAGTTTTTGAATCGGAGGAATTTTAATTGTAGAGCATTTTGACAGCTACTCTTAATTAATTAATAAAAACAACTGGAGACATGTACAAGCTGATAAATGGGTCTGATAACATTTTATTAAATAAAAATTGGACCTAACAGGATGTGAGTGTTTCTGTGACTTCCTGTTCAGTCTGAAGGCTGCTGTAAACTGTCTGACTTTACCACGGTTATTTGTCACCGCACCCGGCTGCTGCCGCCTGCTCTCGTCCACTTTACAGGCCATGTGCAGTTCATCTCGAACGAGCCTGTTTTCTCCATTTTCTTGTGATAGACACCTCTCTATCATCATCTTGCTTCAGAAAGCAACAAATATGGTCTCATATGAGCTGAAACAGAAGATCCTGTCCAACAGCAGTAAGATCTAGATGACTAAGCTCTTTTTTTCCAGTTTTTTTCCTGACATTGGAACCTTGTGCTCTGGTAGACACTTTATTTACCTAAACCCAGCTGATGGAAACACAACTTAATTTCAGTGGACACCCCTTCTACTGGCCACTTTAAGTCCCTCCCCACCCACAACACAATTTGTTTGGGAACCAGAGTAAAGCCATGGGCTAGCAGCAGCCTCACTCGCTCTGTGGCTGAGGTCTTGCGTGGTTATGTGAATGTAGGCTGAGTGGGGGAGATCCTGACCCTTTGTGTAAAAAAACAGGAGGTTGGGTTGAAGGGGGGAAAGACCCCTGTAGAGCACGTTTTGCTCTGGGAAGAGCGTGCATCTGTGGAGGGCGGGAATACAGGAAGGGAATATAGAGCTGGTCTCCCCTCCCCTTAAAGGGAGCAGTGATTACCTAACTGTTATGAAGGGGGCGTAGTCTTCCATGTCTTTCCTGTGCTTTTGTTTTTGGCCATGAACCCATTTTGAAAGTTCCCTGGAAAGCAAATGAGGATGGTAAGCCAAGCTGCTTTTGTGAGACCTCTCCAAAGGTGGAAAGTTGAAGCTAAAAGACAAACAACCCTTTCTTTGCCCTGAGTTACTTTTTTTAGTGTGTGTGTGTGTGTGTGTGTGTGTGTGTGTGTGTGTGTGTGTGTGTGTGTGTGTGTGTGTGTGTGTGTGTGTGTGTGTGTGTGTGTGTGTGTGTGTGTGTGTGTGTGTGTGTTCGCTCTGCCATTAAAGAAAGGCCATGTCACGAATGGAATCCTTTTATGATAAATGAGGTTGCCATAGCAATTACATTCCCCTCTCTTCTCCAGTGAGATGGGGGCAGGGGATACTTCAGAAAAAAAACTACCATTCACAGCTCTTTTTCCCCTCCTCCTTTAATGGTCCACAGAGGAGTTGCTCTGATAACCAGCCAAATGCTCAGAATGGATCTTGTAACGTTTTCATTCCAACACCTTTCGGATCGGAGAGGAAAAGGGGCGGGGATGAGGAGGAAGGCATTTTCAGCCCGAGAGTGTTTCAGTGTGTGTTTGTGTGAGTCAAAAGTGTGGGTCGGCAGCTGAGCTACATTTTATGGGAAAGGCAGTTTCCCACCATTGTGTCCTCAGCGGTTGCCAGACACTGACAGGGCTTGTAGGCTGGGTCTGTGTGTGTTTTGTGGAGTTCTGTGTGTGTGGAGAACAGACACTGCTGGGTTTAGAGCAGCACAGGAAAAGGCAGAGTTCAGATTGTGTTGGAGCCTCTAAGGTGAAGGCAGGCAGCTCTTCCAAACCTGTGAGAGTCCGGCTGCTTTCCTGGATTGGTTTTATTTTTCCATTCTGTGGTTGTGGAGTGTTGACATCCTGCTTTGATTTTGAGCGTGACGGTTCCCAGCGTGGCCTAGCCAGTGGTGCTTGTGGCATTGGTGAGGTAAAGGTCTGCATGCCATGGGCTGTGTCTTCTCCCTGCCAGAGGACAGGAGAGATGCTGCTGAGAGGTGAGTAAAGTGATTTATTTACTGCTTCTTCTAAGGGCCAAGAGATTTTTTTTGCTTGAAATTGTCTTAAACATTTGCTGCCAGCTATTGTTTAATCTTACTGTTTAGTTTGATAGAAGAGATCACACATGGGCATGTCCGTTTTTGAATGCCATCTTGTGGTTTGTAAATGTTGAACTTGTGGCTTGTTTCCAAAGTAAGTTTCCTGCACACACTGGCAGGATAGTGGTTTCAAAAACCATACATGTTCCAAGTAGGTTATGTAAGAGATGGTCATAAAATCTGACTACGAACATAATTTGATTATTGGGTCTTCTGTTTTTTCCCCCCTTTTTCACAAGCTCCTCACTGTCAGTTACCATGTAAGCCATCATTATACTGAACATTTCCAGCCTTGTTTAATTTTATTGTTTATATATATATATATATATATATATATATATATATATATATATATATATATATATATATATATATATCTCTATCTCTATCATGCCATTGATTGTAGCATCATAAGATCACCAGTTTGAGTGTTGCAGAATAAGACTGTACTGACCGTTGAACTTATTTAGTTCCTGGATGAATGAATGGAAAGTTAATTTTGACAGTGTGTAGATGGATGGATGATGAGCTGTAAACTATTTGTACTAAACTGTAAATTGTTCACAACAATGAAGGAAAATGTGTTCAATATTATGAGCCATTTGCGTCTTATCTTGTCAAACTGGCAGTCAACATATAATATGCAAACACTTTGTCTACTTGAAAAAATGTTGCTCAATTTCAGGCTGGAACTTCAGTAGTAGTCCCACAACACTTAATGATGCGTCGTCCACCATGATTTGTTCACTTTTTCTTGTTTTTGTCCATGTTATTTTTCTTCCTGTATATTGTTCTAATTAAGACTTACTCTCCGGAGATTAAAATATACAAAAGAATATATTTTGCTCTATGTACTTTATGATTAATTGTACACATGCTCAAGATACTTTGCATTTGTTGACAAAGTATTCAAATACTAGAGATTTTGAACTCTCGTCACCTGGCTATTTTCTAATGATGCACAGAAACGCTAATAACTGCACGTAAATGCTTCAGCTTGGGGGCAAAGGCTTGTTTAAAAATAATTTACACTTTGCTTCAGAGTGCAGTCTGAATTAACCACGGGGGGCATTTTTTATGGGATGTTGGGCATCAATCCCACAATCCCCTGCACTCTGCTGTTGGATGGGTTCTTTAGGTTGTAAATTGTGACTAAATGTGTGTTAGAGGTCAAATATAGCAAATACATGTCTCTATTTCTCTTAGTCTCTATTTCTCTTAGTCTCTTCTCTTCGCAGCCTTGTTGCTTTTGGATGTGGAAAATCTAAAACACATTCATCTGGCATACTATTTCTGTTTGTAGTTATGTGTGGACGTTTTATTCCTGTTTCAGTGCAGACAGAATTGCAGCTGTCCACTTGGACCTTTGATGCTGAATGAAGCGGCGTTGCCTTTTATTTGGCTCAATAATAGATTTTGCTTCCTGTGTCCCCTTTTTACTTGCACTGTGCTTGCACAAGTTGTTTGATCTTTTCCCGTCCATTAATTACTCCCTAGATGAATCTGACCACTTTACAATATTGAAAATTGCGTGATGTATGCTTATGCTTAGTACATCATATGCTTAGTATAACTAATGGTTGTATGACTGCGGAGTCACTGCTCTGCTACTCCCGGTTGTTGTAAGACACACAATGACCAGACAATTTACCCACATTGCCCAAGAGTTGTTTCTACACATTTATTTACGTGCTGATTATTTCAATAAATAACTTGCTATTATGAGTATATTTTTGGTAATTATTATATATCCCAATATAGCCTATTAATGAGTGCATCACATTAAATAATAAACATGTATGCTTTAATTAAATGTTATGCAATAAATCTCTTCAATAACAAAAAAAACTGTTGGGGGAGGGGCCTGGATAGCTCACCTGGATTTGTAAGTTTATTTGATTAGGACAATGCACATTAATAAACATTTCTGTAAATGCACTAGTGTTAGCCAGTCGGTTAATTTTCAACTGCAGTCCTAATTACCTAGCACGAGGGAGAGCAGGCACCCATATAGAGAGGTTTACTCCTCGACGCAGCAGCCCCGGGTTCGACTCCGACCTGCGGCCCTTTGCTGTATGTCGTTCCCCCTCTCTTTCCCCTTTCATGTCTTCAGCTGTCCTGTACAAATAAAGGCCTAAAATGCCCAAAAAAATGACCTTTAAAAAAAACTACTGGTTGAACAAACAAGTGGAATTTCTGTCCTGGGTTTTCCGCTACTGTCAACTAGGAGGCTTACCAGAGTCCAGTTCTGGATGAGATCAGGAACTCGCCAAAATCAGTCATGGAGTTATTCACACCACATCAATATGATCATATGACCGTGACACTGCAATTCCCTAAAGTCAGTGAATGATAATGTTGTCAACCAGTTCTACTCTATTGTTTGTTTGTGGGCCTTTTACCTAAACAATTATTAAGTAGTTGAGCTTGTTTGATCCATTGTTAACACTAACTAGGTCGAAGTATTACCTGCTCCTGTCTCATGAGTCATTGTTCTCTCACATTTTTGCTTTTTTTGTGATAAACAATTTTTCTTTTTTTTTTTTTTTTTTTTTTTTACAAAATACAAAACATACAACTCACATGCACTTTAATATTCCTACAGATTCTGTCCCACTCCTCATCAGCCAGTTTAATACTTAGACCCCTTTACCATGTCTTTTTGATGGCTGTCCAGGCTCCATCCCTTAGGTTCTGCATAAGCATAGAATAAAATCCTCACGAACAGATGGTGAAGTTGCAAATATTGAGACCTAGGGATGCCAAATTGCTGTACCACCTCCTCACAGAATTTGAATATGCCACCGTGAGTGACATGTGGTCATTTAATACACAGACTAATACTAGAAAACAGCTAAATGTACATTTTGAATCTTGTCTAGCACTGTTAAAGGTTTGTTTACACCAGTCATGTTTATTAAGGAAGACAGGCCTATATTCACAATGTCGTGAATTCAGCTCAGATTTGTCCATAGATTTATTTAGGCGTTTCATTTATAGTACTTCCACCTCACAGAGTTAAACAATAAAGGGCCTTTTAGACCAAACGCGGCAGCAAAATGCAGCCAAGCAATTCGAAACAATGGGTTTCAGAGCGCAGCGGTGCCGTTGCTGCCTTTGGTCTGAAAAGCCCTTAAGGCCATTACATGCATTGCAACCTTAATGGCACATGACATCACACACCCATCACCACCTTACCCTACTGCTCTCTTAAATTGCGTAATAACAAGTCAAACCTGTTTGTTTTCCCCAGAGCACCCACCACAAGAGAGACCAGTTTCATTGAGAAAATGAAGAAAACAGTGAGTGCTGTAACTTAATCCTTTCCATTATTTCTGCTTCAGTTGTGTTTTGTGTGAACAGTCTCGTGTAGATATACTTAACATAGATATATTATCCAGAAGCAGTTTTGTTTCTGTTATTCCATAACACTAAGGCCGGCCACACACTGGCTGCGTCGCGTGA
>CM042316.1:27077170-27217170 GCA_023566125.1 Zingel zingel
TGATTTGTTTGGATAATCCTGCAAAAAGAGCGTTACGGTAGTCTTACTTGCTAAAGCCAACAACGAGTATCTCAGTTTTGTCTGTATTAAGCTGTAAAATGTTTTTGGACATCCAGCAATTAATATCATAAATACAGTTTTTACTACTTTGATAAGAGGACTGAGATAATCAGTGGAAAGTGAAATGTACAACTGTGTGTCATCGGCAAATAAATGTTAGGATATATTGTGTTTCTTTATGATAATACCAAGCGAAAGCATGTACAGATAGAAAAGCAGTGGCCCAAGGATTGACCTTTGTGGAACCCTAGAGAAGATTTTTGTTTCTGCAGATTTAAAAATACCTATTTAAACTCCTTTTAAACTAAAAGTCCTGTCCTTTAACTATGATGAAAACCATTTAAGAACAGGACCTGCTAAACCAACTGAAACATGGAGCATTTTATTTAAAATGTCATGGTCAACAGTGTCAAAGGCATCAGTAAGATCAATCAATACTGAAATTCTCTGAGTCACTGTTGATCTTGAGGTCATTAATTATTTTTATGAGAGCTGTTTCTGTGCCATGATGGGTATTGGTATTTATCATATATTGTGAATTGAAAGATATTCATCCAGTTGTTTATTTACAATTTTCAGGTATTTTGCTTGTAAATGGGATATTGAAAATGAGTCTGTAGTTATTAATTATACCTGGATCCAGATTGTTTTTCTTCAACTTAGGTGGTATTTTGTGAGTCAGTTTGTCTTGCCAGTCTGTCTCACTGACGTACAGCACAAAGGCTTAACTAGCATGAGCTGTGTCGGCTTTTGTGTGCACCATGAAAGAAGAGGATTTGTGTGTTGTCGGTCTGTGTGTGTTTGTCATTGCGTCTTTGTTGGGGTGCAGAGCCCCTGGCCTCATTTGAGTGAAGAACTTCACTATGGGAAATCTAGTTAAATTCTTAAGCACAGTCACATCCTTCCTCCTATATTTCATCTATTGTCTCTGGCTATATTAGAGCGACTACATACATTAAAGTCATTGAGAGATTTTTCAGGGTCTCTTGTAAGACATTTTTCAGTATGGCATGTTGTTTACATTCAGTATTTTAGTAGAATAAATTGCCTGACAACAAAACTTGATACACTATCACACTTAAACCGGAAAGCAGACAAACTTCTGCATGGGTTATTGTTTAACTGCTTGTTGTTTCAATATTAAGCAAAGGCCACACACTGATGGCTTCTCTCTGTGCCCTATTCTGTCTGCAGGTATTTGCTTTGGGAAACAAGACATATGAACACTACAATGCAATGGGAAAATATGTTGACAAAAGGCTAGAAGAACTTGGGGCAAAGCGCATCTTTGACCTTGGTTTAGGAGATGACGATGGCAAGTAAGTGACCTGTTAATCATCTGAGTCAAAAAAGGAAATTATTACTAAACCTTTCTCTAAGTGCAAAATGCAACACAAAATAACATGGTGTGTGGACCTCAATAAGTGATCCTGAGTACACACCACGGTAGGCAGCTGAACCCCATCTGAGTATCTCCACCCTTAGCTTAAGAACTATCTTTTCAAAGGTGCACCATATTTTTCTCACAAGCCATTCAGAGCAGACTGGGCTTTTTGGTAGGGTGGCTCTTTTTTTTAAGAGACAGGTGCTTCATTGGAGTGTTTCAGACATATACAGGTATATGCAGACAGACAGTATGTGAAAAATGTGTTTTGAACATTATAGCAATAAACATGTTCTAGTAGAAAACCAAATACAAGTGTAAATGTGAAAATAATGTTTGCATATCTCCTTTAGAAAGAAATCTTATATTTGTAAAATGTACATGGTTATATAAATAAGAAGTCTAATTTGTTGAGCAAGAGCAAATTCAAATGCATTTCTTAACTGATTGGCCTGGTCTTGTCTTTCAGTCTGGAAGAGGACTTTGTTTCATGGAGAGAGCAGTTCTGGCCGGCTGTCTGTGAGCACTTTGGAGTTGAAGCCTTAGGAGATGAATCAAGGTTCATTCACAGACAATTTGCCCTTTTGGGTTTTTGTTTTTATCATTTCAAGTTTTTACTTCTTGTCACATTTTTTTCTTACCCCATCATTATTTAATTGTCTTATTGTGTTTTCCCCCCCAATCACATTCTTTACCAGCTCTTTACTGTATTAAAGCCGGGAACATTACATACAGTGCCTTGCGAAAGTATTCGGCCCCCTTGAACTTTTCGACCTTTTGCCACATTTCAGGCTTCAAACATAAAGATATAAAACTGTAATTTTTTTGTGAAGAATCAACAACAAGTGGGACACAATCATGAAGTGGAACGAAATTTATTTGATATTTCAAACTGTTTTAACAGATAAAAAAACTGAAAAATTGGGTGTGCAAAATTATTCAGCCCCCTTAAGTTAATACTTTGTAGCGCCACCTTTTGCTGCGATTACAGCTGTAAGTCGCTTGGGGTATGTCTCTATCAGTTTTGCACATCGAGAGACTGAAATTTTTGCCCATTCCTCCTTGCAAAACAGCTGGAGCTCAGTGAGGTTGGATGGAGAGCGTTTGTGAACAGCAGTTTTCAGTTCTTTCCACAGATTCTCGATTGGATTCAGGTCTGGACTTTGACTTGGCCATTCTAACACCTGGATATGTTTATTTGTGAACCATTCCATTGTAGATTTTGCTTTATGTTTTGGATCATTGTCTTGTTGGAAGACAAATCTCCATCCCAGTCTCAGGTCTTTTGCAGACTCCATCAGGTTTTCTTCCAGAATAGTCCTGTATTTGGCTCCATCCATCTTCCCATCAATTTGAACCATCTTCCCTGTCCCTGCTGAAGAAAAGCAGGCCCAAACCATGATGCTGCCACCACCATGTTTGACAGTGGGGATGGTGTGTTCAGGGTGATGAGCTGTGTTGCTTTTACGCCAAACATAACGTTTTGCATTGTTCGATTTTGGTTTCATCTGACCAGAGCACCTTCTTCCACATGTTTGGTGTGTCTCCCAGGTGGCTTGTGGCAAACTTTAAACGACACTTTTTATGGATATCTTTAAGAAATGGCTTTCTTCTTGCCACTCTTCCATAAAGGCCAGATTTGTGCAGTATACGACTGATTGTTGTCCTATGGACAGAGTCTCCCACCTCAGCTGTAGATCTCTGCAGTTCATCCAGAGTGATCATGGGCCTCTTGGCTGCATCTCTGATCAGTCTTCTCCTTGTATGAGCTGAAAGTTTAGAGGGACGGCCGGGTCTTCGTAGATTTGCAGTGGTCTGATACTCCTTCCATTTTAAATATTATCGCTTGCACAGTGCTCCTTGGGATGTTTAAAGCTTGGGAAATCTTTTTGTATCCAAATCCGGCTTTAAACTTCTCCACAACAGTATCTCGGACCTGCCTGGTGTGTTCCTTGTTCTTCATGATGCTCTCTGCTCTTTAAACGGACCTCTGAGACTATCACAGAGCAGGTGCATTTATACGGAGACTTGATTACACACAGTTGGATTCTATTTTTCATCATTAGTCATTTAGGTCAACATTGGATCATTCAGAGATCCTCACTGAACTTCTGGAGAGAGTTTGCTGCACTGAAAGTAAAGGGGCTGAATAATTTTGCACGTCCAATTTTTCAGTTTTTTATCTGTTAAAGTTTGAAATATCCAATAAATTTAGTTGCACTTTATGATTGTGTCCCACTTGTTGTTGATTCTTCACAAAAAATTACAGTTTTATATCTTTATGTTTGAAGCCTGAAATGTGGCAAAAGGTCGAAAAGTTCAAGGGGGCCGAATACTTTCGCAAGGCACTGTATATAACAGATGATGACAGCAGAAAGCTTGCAATCACAATTGACACTAACTTATGTGTTTTTAAGTAAAGGTTAAGTAATATATTGTCTGCTTTAGATGTAAGGTAGTTTTTACATAATACCTATTTTTCAGTAAGATAAGGTGGCCATATTTTCAGATAGTAGAATTTCCACATGGACTGTGAAAATAATCACAGACTAAAGTAACAAGGTGGTCACCACACAGTGATGACCAAATGTGACTTCTTGTACACATAGGGTCAAATTGGATAGGTTTAAAATGATACTCCACCCAAAGTCTTTTTGTTTGTTCTTTTTTTAAACCGTATCCAAATATTGGACTGTAATGCTTAATCAGGACATATTTGCTTTATGATAAACCCCACCCATCTATATGTGAAATTAACTAATGTGTGTGTCTGTGCCTGAAGAGGCTAACCTTAAGTTATTTTTCCTCACAGCATACGGCAGTACGAGCTAAAGGAGCATACCGACCTTAACATGAACAAAGTGTACACAGGAGAGATTGGCCGCCTGAAGAGTTTTGAGGTCCAAAAGCCGTAAGTGCTGTGGCAAAGACGTTGCTCACCACCGGAACTCATTCATCATTAAAGTGCTGTCTACTCACATTTCACCCACATTTATAACCAACTGCAAAGTTAACCAAAGGTCACTTTATTAAACTGAAGCTTTCTGCCCCCTAGTGGACATTGGAAACATATTTCACTAGCCTTTTTTAATCAAACAATAATTCATTTATTTAAAGAGTAATGGATCTTTATAGTCTTTTATTAAAGTGAGATTTTACATCTCTTTTGTGACTATTTTCAACCCTTTGTAAATGCATTTTTACATTTAAGTGTTGCTGTTTTTATTTATAGGCCCTTTGATTCGAAAAACCCTTTCTTGGCCCCAGTCACTGTCAACCGCAGACTCAACAAAGGCGGTGATAGACATCTTATGCACCTGGAACTAGACATAACAGGCTCCAAGATCAGGTGAGACTGGTTGGATATAGCTATAGTACATTTCTGGATAATGCAATACAGGTCAAAGTCTGAATTTATCACCTTCTGTGATTTAAGATATGAGTCAGGAGACCACGTTGCTGTTTTCCCCACAAATGACTCTGCACTAGTGAACAAGCTGGGACAAATCCTTGGAGTGGACCTTGATGTGGTTATCTCTCTCAACAACCTTGATGGTATGGCATTGAAAGCCAGAAGCACGTTGACTTGAACAGATCGTCCCTGAAACCCTCTCACGAAAACCTCCCTTGATATCTAGACTTGCAGTATCTGCTCACTTAATGCAGAGGAATTGAATATTGTTATATTACTGCAATTGAATGTTACTGCTGTAATACGTTTTGTTACAAATTAAATGAGACAGATGCACTTTGTAGTTAGGCAGCTCCTGTTCAGTGTTTGTTAACATCATTGAAAATGACCGTAAGTGCTTAATAATGAAAGACACAATCTAAGGTTATCTCTTTGTAACTTTCTGTACAGATGTGTATTTTGTGACCAATCAAATAGGAAATGAATTAAAGCATGCTTTTTATAGACATTCAGTGTAGCAGGTAACCATACGTATGTGTTTAAATATTGTTGAAACACAAAATGAATTCCCTGAAAGTCAAGGTGACACGAAGATCTACAAAAGTTAAATTAGGAAGCATTTACTACGGATTAAATGGAGCAGTACGTTGACCTGTAGTGTTGGTGTTTATATTTATATTTTGCCCTTGATAAACATTTTAAGCTTTAATTAAACATTTATGATTATCAGTTGACCATGACATGAATGTTGAGACAATTCTAGATACTAAAAAAAAAAAACCTGCTTATGTATTTTCAGAGGAGTCCAACAAGAAGCACCCATTCCCCTGCCCCACCACCTACCGCACGGCCCTCACTCACTACCTGGACATCACACACCCTCCTCGCACCAATGTCCTCTATGAGCTGGCACAGTACGCCTCTGACCCCAAAGACCAGGAGAACATGCGCAAGATGGCCTCTTCCTCACCTGAGGGCAAGGTCAGTACCAGGTGGTAAAGATTTTTGGGTGTTAGTTTTAGAATAGTGTTGAACCCCAAATTGTCATTATCTAGTTCATGTTATACATCTCGCCCATCTCTGTATGTTTGTGATACCCTTTTTTCAACCCTTTTCCACCTCTTTTTATACTTGTCTTTTTGTTGCTGCCTCTCTACAGGCACTCTACCAGAGTTGGGTGTTAGGTGCCAGTAGAAACATCCTCGCTATCCTGGAAGATATGCCTTCTTTGAGACCTCCCGTTGACCACCTGTGTGAGCTGCTTCCTCGTCTCCAGGCTCGCTATTATTCCATCGCCTCCTCCTCAAAGGTAATTCCCTGTTCGGCAGGTAGTCATATCCTTTTTTACTAATGTTTTTTGATATAGGTATAAGCAACAAAGACACACAGGCTGCTCTAATCTGACAGATTCATATTGCACTGCCCTCAAGAGGGGTAAAGTACAGACTGTGCACGTTAAAGAATGTTCAGAGGATGCTTGCTTGGCTCTCCAGGGGTGTCTGGATTGCACAGAGTGGAATATGTTCAGGGAGTCCAGCTCTGATATTGATGAACTGACAGATGTTATCTGCAAGGCAAGGGCAAGGCAATTTTATTTATATAGCACATTTCAGCACAAGGCAACTCAAAGTGCTTTACATAAAACATTGAAAAGCAAAGAGCAAAATAGTGCAGTTGGATCTCATACTGTGAGAGTACTGTTATTCCAACTAAGGTTATTAAAGTATATCCAAACAGTAAACCATGGGTTACAAAGTCCCTGAAGATTTTCTTGCATGAAAAGAATAGGAAGGAAGGAAACATACAGATACTACACAAGCTTCAAAATGACATTAAAAGGGAAATTAGGGTAAACTTAAGTACAAGCGGCCAAAATGGGTTTCCTCAGGAGGGTGGCTGGCGTCTCCCTTAGAGATAGGGTGAGAAGCTCAGTCATCCGTGAGGAGTAGACCCGCTGCTTCTTTGCGTTGAAAGGAGCCAGTTGAGGTGGTTCGGGCATCTGGTAAGGATGCCCCCTGGGCGCCTCCCTAGGGAGGTGTTCCAGGCACGTCCAGCTGGGAGGAGGCCTCGGGGAAGACCCAGGACTAGGTGGAGGGATTATATCTCCAACCTGGCCTGGGAACGCCTCAGGATCCCCCAGTCGGAGCTGGTTAATGTGGCTCGGGAAAGGGAAGTTTGGGGTCCCCTGCTGGAGCTGCTACCCCCGCGACCCAATACCGGATAAGCGGACGAAGATGGATGGATTAAGTACAAAGATACAATAGAAACACAGCTCAGGATGACCAACCTGGCCTCTGCCTGGGACAGTATGAAGACACTTGTGGGGCTCAAGGGAGGGGGGAGGAGTAGGCTTGAACTGAACAGTTATAAGTCTGACTCACTGCTGGCACAGGACCTTAACAGGTTTTTATGTCAGATTTGACACTAATGACTTTAGCAATAAACATTCTGAACTCAGAAACAGTCTTCTGGCATCTCCCCCATTTATCCCTTCCTTTAATGTCGAATGTAGTGTCATCAACTGTTTTAAACACTGTAGACCTAAGAAAAGTCCAGGCCCAGATAATATTAGCAGCCACCTGCTGAAAGTGTGTGCAGAGCAACTAGGTCCAGTATTCTATGATATATTCACCCTGTCACTCTCCCAGCAGAGAGTGCCATCTCTATGCAAACTGTCTGTGGTGGTGCCTGTTGCCAAGGTTAGCCACCCCCAAACCCTTAATGATTTCAGGCCTGTTGCCCTGACCTCCTTGGTCATGAAATCCTTAGAAAAACTTTTTAAAAGTAGAGCTTCTAGCTAAGGTGGAACTCCTTTTAGATCCATTTCAGTTTGCCTACAGGGCCAAGAGGGGGGTACAAGATGCCACTATCACCTTACTTAACCTCTTATATAAGCATCTAGAGGGGAGTGGGAATCATCCTAGGCTACTAGTTGTTGATTTCTCGCCTGCTTTCAATACCAAACAACCTCATTTGCTAGCTGAGAAATTACTCAGTCATTTTAACATTGATCGGAGCTTAGTAGGCTGGATACTGGATTTCCTCACTCGGAGATGTTGGAGGGTGAGGGTGAACAGTGAGCTTTCCAGTGAGTTAATATCATCCACTGGATCCCCACAGGGATGTATCCTGTCTCCTCTGTTGTACATCCTATATACCAACGACTGTTGTAGCCATCATGACAATAGACACATTATCAAGTTTGCAGACGACTCGGTTATGGTCAGCCTTCTTAGTGCACATGAAAATGACCATGGTCCATTGATTGATGATTTTGTTGCCTGGTGTGAGAATGCATTCCTTCATCTAAACATTACAAAAACTAAGGATATGTCCATTGATCTCAGACGTCATCCCAATGTCCCCAGTAGTAGTGTTATCAAGGGCCAGGACATAGACATGGTGCCATATTACAAATATCTGGGCACCTTGATGACAACTGGCTTAAATTCGAACTGAAAACTGCTTCTGTGTGCAAGAGAGACCAACAAAGACTCTTTACACTGAGGAAACTTGCTAAATTCCAGATGGACAAAACATTAATGACTGTTCTACAGAGCTTTTATTGAGTCTGTCCTGACATTTTCTGTCATCTGCTGGTATGGAAACCTCACCATCAAGGATAAAAATGCGCTTTTAAAAATTGTGAATTGTGAAGCAAGATAGTGGGTGTGAAGTTCAGTAGCCTTACTGACATTTTTAACAAACAGATTTTTTAAAAAGCCATGTCTATTTGCAAGGGCACCACTCACCCTCTGTACGGAGAATACATGTTATTACCATCTGGCTTACGTTTTAGCACCCCCTTGGCTCTTAAACAGAGATACAATTTTATTATTGTTTGAGTTTTTGTAGTTCTTTTTACTTTCATTATAACTCCAATACAACTCTGGAACTATTTATTTTTTTACATTGGGCTGAAGCTGCTGTTTTTATTGTGTTAATTGTTGTGTGGTTTGTGTTGTATATTCTTCATGTGATTTCTTCCTGCTGCATACAAATTGCCCTCTTGGGACAAAGAATAAACTGAACTGAAATGTTAGTCAGATCTGATAATTAAAATAGAGGGCTGTTTGGCACTCTACTGTTCTGTAGGTTCACCCCAACAGCATCCACATCTGTGCTGTAGTGGTGGAGTACGAGACTGTGACAGGCCGCATCAACAAGGGAGTTGCGACCAACTGGCTGAAGAACAAACTGGTCACCGACAACAGCCACAAGTCCACCGTTCCCATGTACATCCGCAAGTCTCAGTTCCGCCTGCCCTTCAAAACCACCAACCCAGTGATCATGATCGGCCCTGGGACAGGAATCGCTCCCTTCGTGGGCTTCATCCAGGAGAGGGGCTGGCTCAAACAACAAGGTGTGTGTGTGTGTGTGTGTGTGTGTGTGTGTGTGTGTGTGTGTGTGTGTGTGTGTGTGTGTGTGTGTGTGTGTGTGTGTGTGTGTGTGTGTGTGTGTGTGTGTGTGTGTGTGTGTGTGTGTGTGTGTGTGTGTGTGTGTGTGTGTGTGTGTGTGTGTGTGTGTGTGTGTGTGTGTGTGTGAAATACTTATTTAAAAAAAAAAGGCATTTAAGGGTTGATGGATAATCTTAATTCAGTTATTAGCATTCTCAGTCACTCTGAACACAGGCCTATTAATTAGTTAAGTAGGAATTGTGAACTAGTATGCTTACAAAAGTACTTACAAGACATGATAAATGTGCATGTCAAGATGTCTTGATATGTCCAGTGGAAGAGCCTGAATGGAATAAACAGCATGTACAAAATAACCAATGTTTTGTTTCCTTTCATAGGAAAGGAGGTTGGAGAGACAGTGATGTTTTTTGGATGCAGACATAAGAACGAGGATTATATCTACCAGGAGGAGCTGGAAGAAGCGGAGAAGAATGGAGTTCTAACACAGCTTAATGTTGCATTCTCCAGAGACCAGGAGCAAAAGGTATGTCTGTCTAGCTCACTGCTGTTAGTGTCCCTTAGAGCTGAACAAAAATATCTTCATGTTATTTAAAATATTGAACACCTTTATGGTCAAATAACATATTGAGAATAAGGAACAACACTGGAAAATAGTCAATTAGACAACAAATGTACATACCGTATATTATTTGAGTGTGTGATGATAAACCCTTTTATTGTCGTGTGTTTGGAACTTTTCAAACAATGTTTTCACTTTCCAAAATAAAGGTGTACGTGCAACATCTCCTGAAGAAAAATAAGGAGGACATCTGGAAGCTGATTCACTCAGACAACGCTCATATCTACGTCTGCGGGTAATTAACACATTGGACCAGCAAAAGATTTACATGAAATATCATGTATTCAAAAATATCAGATTTTCACATTATTATATTTATGTTGTGAACTTAATTACTTGAATTATAAAAATATAGAAAATATTGCCGCTCATTTGAGACCATTTCATATGAAGGAATTAAGAATTTACACTGGAGGGAAAACAAATGCTGAAATTTGGAAACTCACGTTCTCTTTGGTGATTTGGCACCTTCTAGTGGGATAGTGAGAATTGGTTTATACTGCCATCATTCAGGAATCGACAAGGGGGTAAGCAAGCCTCCACAAAGCGTACCTCCTATGGAGCCATTTTGATGCTAACAAGCCGTCACCCGCCGTTAGCATTCCATTGACTGCCATTCATTTTGGCGCCACTTTGACAGTGAATAACTTTACATCTGAAGCGTTTAAAGACTCTATTTGTCCATTGTTTATTTCTAAAGAAACACAACAATGTACAAAAGGCTCCATTACCTTGTATCTCACGTTATGACTCCGTAGCAGACGTTTTTGTAAAAATAGGCTAACGATTCTGTCATAACCACATAACTTTCTGTCGCATATGAGACAAATTACTCAGGAGAAGCTCGCAGGCAGTTTCGACTTACATTAGCTGTTTAAGTTTAAGTTTTCGCTGCAAGATTTGGAATGATTGAGATTTCTCTTGGCACAGCTACCAGAAGACGTACAACTTTCAGACAGGTTGCTCACGTCACATCTACGTCAGCAAGCTCAGTTTGAGGCTGCGCAGTAACGCTCAGCGCTCACCGGAAAAGTGCTTCTAATATCCTTCACTGGTCTCAGTGGCGGTCTACGGTGTAGCTTTCTCCATTTTCTTTAACTGTCTATGAGAAAGCAAATAACTTCCACCATGTTTGAGGTGAACATCGTTGCTGGCTGATGATCAGTTTTTTGATTAAAGGGAAATATCCTCCAGTAGATGGATAAACAAAAAATATAAAATATGGGGGGGGGAACACTGACGACCAGATTTCTAAAGCAGGGCTCTTCAACGTTTTTAAGCCAAGGATCCCTTAACTGAAGGAGAGATGGACAGGGACCCCCTACTACATATTGTATAAAATTAAGTTGAACATTAAACTGGCCTACAAGAATGTGTAGTGCAGCCTAAAGTCTTTTATACATACATTTTAGTGCATAGAATACTAAGCTATTAAAGTATTAATTGTTGGCATCATTTTAATAAATCATCTTTTATGGGGCACAGTGAATCTCTAGGATGAATTGTATATGTGGGTGGCTATCTTAGTGACTACCTTACCTAGAGGCCAGTAAGCCTGTTGTCAATGGGGATTGCTAATAATATGTGGGAATTAGGTTTAGACATTTTAATTTTTGGAAAAAAAAACAGAACAAAAAATTTTTTCAAAAATTGACAATAATGTAGGGGGAAGCCCCCCTGCAGTGACTCTGAGGACCCCCTAGGGCGTCCCGAAGATCTCTGTTCTAAAGTGATCTCTCTCCTGATTTAGGGATGCAAAGAACATGGCAAAGGATGTGCAGACAGCCCTCCATGAGATAGGAGAAGAACTGGGAGGCATGACACGCACACAGGCCACCGATTACGTCAAGAAACTGATGACCAAGGGACGCTACTCGCAAGATGTCTGGAGTTAAAGAGCCTCAGAACCAGCCTTGGTCTCACTACTTAAGTGTTGGTTTTAAAAAAAAATTATTTTTATTGTGGGTCTTGTTTTTATCAGGACTGAATATAAAAACATTAAACACTTGTTCATCACAGTGGTTCATGAGAGCAAGCAGAAGCAGATGAGGCAAACACTACCTCAGCACAATTGTTGATAAACACATTCAGCAATTTCATCATTACATTATGTATCTGGACCCCAAGTGTGTATCCTCCTAGGGTCCTCACTTGAGCCGTGGTCTCAGACCAAACAATGGTTACCCTGTCTGGTTTCTCCAAGTCTCTGATATAAATGATTGAATTTGTGTAATTGGGTTTTTGACTGTAACTTAGGTGCTTGGAGGTTGGGTGTGGGGCCCGCTGGCTTGAAATTCCTCAATCAATCATACAAATGCAGCAAAGCGTCATCTTCATTTCAGACTTGGTTTTGATTAGATTTATTTTTACGTTAATGAGTCAATCAGAGCAGCTTTATCAACTGATGACGACTCGGGGGTGGGGCAGGGACTCACTGCACCCCACCTCTGGATGTACATGATATAATTCCATTGCTTAATAGATTGTCGACGTAACCACAGCAGATAATATTGGATCGTACATCTAAGTGAATATACAGAGCATTGTGTGTTCCTGTTGCAGTGTGAACACTCGGAGACTCTTTAGACATGAAAGGGTGCTGATCTTAGTGTCTCAGAGCTGATCTTGTCGTACTTTTAATAGTACTTAAAATACATTAAATGTTTTAGAAAATACGTTAACATTCTGTGAGGAAAATTTTTGATATAACAAACTGCATCATGGGTACAATTATGTTTTCCTTTGTATTTTGACAAGGGATTTTGCATGTTATGCATAATTTGCTGTTTATTAAAATCAGTAACCATAAACTTTTTAGAGGCACAAAAAGTCATGCAAAGGGAGAGATCATTCATAGAAAAACGTGAGATTATGTGCATTTTATTTTATGCATTTCAACATGATGAAAATGAATTTGTAGGTACCCTGTAATAATTGTAAACTGTCATTTGAAATATTGGCATTGAAACAGAGGTTTTGTATTTTATATGCATCTGATGGCAGGAGTATTGTAATGAAATGGAATTGTCTTGTTTTTTTTTTTGTTTTTTTTGTCCAATCACATATGCACCACTACATGGAGAAGATGACCAGACATATCAAAACATTTAGTCTCCCAGCATCTGTCAGTCAGTCTTTATCTCAGTACCTTTATCTCAGTACCTTTTGTGTGAATATGGGAGTTTGAGGAGATCAGCAAACAAGATTAAGTGCAGCCTGTGCCTTTTTTAATACTGCCTTATGTATTAATTTAGCATTTAAACCCTGACACTTAACTGTCTTTTTAATAGTTATTTTTTGTCCATGCTTTCATTATGATAGAAAGTCACTTCATCCAGTACTGTCTCTTTTTTTGTCCTCCCACTTTATGATGTAATTAATTGATTTTATCAAGGCATGCCTGTTTTTATGAATAAAATTGGAATAATTTGTCGGCTTAATAACTTTTTTTTTCTAATTAAATAGGGTTAAAGTTTGAGTATGTAACTGTTCTACAATGTATTAACTCCAGCAGATTATCTCAACCATCGGTTAGCCATTTGTCATCAGATTTGAGGTTTTAGCTCCATTCACGCTAATACTCACAAGGCCGTATTGTTGAGAGAATAAAATCACACAGGGCTGCAGTGTGTTTGTTTAAATTGTGTTGTAATCATGAGTGACTTAACAGTGACCTTACCAGCAGCACCCTCTCCAAGATATGTACTGAACTATTGGTAAAAGTTAGCTGAACAAAATCTGTTATAGGGACTAATATGCTAAATCCTGTTCTGGGTTACAGCACTGTATTTGGATCCAGAAACATTTCATATAAGAACAGCACAGGTGGAACTAATATCGTGAATGATGAATGATGACTGATTATGTTTCAATTAAGTTCCCCAGTAAGACAAAACGGACACATCTAAATGGAGTACAGCCATCAATTAATATCAGTATTACTTGCACCTGTGCTTTTCCTACTGTGACATCGCAACATCTGTGAAAAATGTCTGTTGGGTCAGTCATTCTCACACACACACACACGTTTGTTTCACCACTTTGTGGGGACCTGTCATTGACATAATGCATTCCCTAGCCCCTTACCCTAACCTTAACCATCACAACTAAATGCCTAACCTTAACCCTTACCCTCACCCTAACCATAACCTAATTCTAACCCTAATCCTAAAACCAAGTCTTAACCCTCAAACAACCCTTTAACCTTGTGGGGTCGAGCATTTTGGGCCCACAAGGCTGTGAAGACCCCACAAGTATACTGTATTCCCCGGTTTTTGGACCCCACGAATATAGTAAAACAAGCACACACACACACACACACACACACACACACACAATGACATTTATTAGAAGTAACTACACATAGCAAGTTCAAAGTCTCTGCATGTACACTTTGATTCTGCCTTGAAGATACACTTACCATACATTTTTATTAGCTGAAACTTGCAAAAACACAGATATGCTCCTCTAATTTTCAGTGTCTATTTAGAGAGAACTTAGATCGAGATACCACCAGATATGACAGCGAAATAGATTAATATGCATTCAGCCTATCTTTTTAAACTAAAAAGAGCACACAAACTGCCGTTCTAGCAGCAGGTGGCGGTATTATAACTTAGCTTTAAATACGACCAGTCCTTTCAAACAGGAAGTAGTAGTAGAAGAAGAAGAAGAAGAAGAAGCTGCATAAGGGAAGTGTCGCAGAGTGTTCAGCTCAATTCTGTGGCGCTGCGTAGATGTCAACCTGGGTTTTTATCAGCTAATCAGAAGAAACAGACTTCATTGTATTTTTTAACTATATATACAACGTCACAGAATGGCCACTGGTAAGTCAACATGTCTGTTGATTGCTTGTGTTTCTTGAATAGATAATGAAAAGTGGGCCGAATAGCATTGTAGCTAAATTAGCTGACCACCGCGAGGCCCGAGTGAGGGCTCCGTCTATCTCATGGAACATGGCTCATCTTTCAGTAGAAGAACAAAGTTAGCTTTGCCGGGTGTTTGAGTAAACTTTTTTTGTCCTTCGATGCGGAGTTTACTCTGTGATCACACTTTACTGTACTTTTTTTCAAACCCATGACTGTGCCGTAACGCCAGCATATGGAAATACCGCAGAGTGAGCAGGGCCTTGTCGCTGAATAGCTAACTCAAGTTAGCTCAAGGTGTCTGCTAGCTAGCATGAATGCGCCTTTGTTTATACCGATGCTATTGTTCCCTGCTAAACGAGACACGGTTTGCGCTACTTGGACAAATGTAGTTTCACAACAAGTTGGTAATATTAACATCTAAACAGTTTGTTTTAAATCAAACTACCGAGGCTGGACAGCAATTATAAAGCTATGGTAGTTTGTTTCGTTTCAAGAGTTAGCCCAAGCCTAGACCAAATTGACCGCCATTTTTACCGAATCGGCGTGGTGACGGGATTGTTTTAGTGTTGGCGGCACGGTGGCTCAGTGGTTAGCACTGTTGTACAGCAAAAACACACTGCTGAGCACTGGGTGGGTTGCATGCTAGGAACTCCTGCCATTTCCTCTGACTTAGGTACTGGCAAAGTGGAGTTTGTTTGCGTGCCTAATGTTACTGCTTCTAAATACTTAGGGTGGGTTAAAGGCAAGGGTACGTTCCTTGTACTTGGCAAATATGTTTGTGTATGTATATGAAATAAATATGAAATAAATAAATCCAGGCCAACCTTTTTGTGCTAACAAGAGACTGTTTTATTTCCTTCAGATTCGGGCTACGGTGGCTCTCAAAGGTAATGTTCAAACAAGCATCTCATTGATTCCCTATGTTAAACCAACATAATATATATCTGACATATTATAGTTTTTAAATCCATCTATAACCTGAAGCTAACTGCTTATATCATGTCTTTGTAGCTATGGGTCATATGGCGGGCAGCAGAGTGGACAGGTAAGACCCTGCCCCAACTATCTGTAGCGTTATAATTTTAAATCAGTTTTATGGGGGTGGAATTATAACATGTCTAATTGGTCATTCTGATTGACAGGGTTATGGACAAGGAAATGGCAGTGGCGGTGGCTCTTATGGGGGACAGAGTTACAGTGGCTATGGACAGCAAGGCGTGGCGACACAAGGTATAGTATGTCTATTTAATAGAACCAATTTGCAGAACCACAGTAAGTGGTATGTTGATACTGATGATTCTCACCCAACGCTTAATCTTTTTTTGGCCAACCTAGCTGTAAGGTTATTACCTCTAAAGGGGGAGTGTTAAGTTAATGAAATGGCAGGCACTGGTATATTCAGAGTTATTTGATAGTAATTAAGACCACAGTTTTGTCACTTAAAAATTTCCAGCAATTTTCCATAATCTATTGTACATAGGAACGAAGACAGTCAATCATGATAACTAAATGATTATTGTGTTTTATTATATTTCATATAACATGTGCACTCCTGTAACTTTCACCAGCGCAAATTTGGCCCACCCCCATGGGTGGGCCAAATTCTCTGGGCGGGCAAAGCAGAGATTGGCCCATCTGAGCTTTCATTTTCTCAAAGGCAGAGCAGGATACCCAGGGCTCGGTTCACACCTATCACCATTTCTAGCCACTGGGGAACCATAGGCAGGCTGGGGGAACGCATATTAATGTTAAACCTCAAAGTGAAATTTTCATGACATGGGACCTTTTTTAAGATCATTTTCATTAAGTTTATTGACCACGAAACAATGGGTTGAACGGTGCATTGTTTTGAAAGGGATTTGATTTTTATTTTGTGAAATTTCTTTTTGACAGACGGTTATGGCCAGGCTCCGCAACAGAGCTTTGATAATTATGGACAGGAGCCATCTGGGTAAGCTGCTAATATAACATTGTTAGGGGCCTTCTTGAAATGTCAGTGCTGTAGTCTGTGCAGCGTGAGTCTCACTGACATTCTTTGCCTTTTTTTTTTATTAATGGCTTAGTAACATTTAAATGTAAAATATTAAGATTCTAACTAGGGGTGCACGATATATTGACTCAATATCGTTATCGCGATATCACGTTGTGCAATATTATACCGAAAGTCTCGCGATAATTGTGCGATATTGTTTTTGCTTGCATCCCGCCCGACATGTACCCAAAGAATATAGAAGCAACAAGAGGCGAAACTCAATAGAACTTTGTGTTACATTCAGTCCAAGATGGCGGAGCTGCAGTTCCATTGCAAGCTGCGGCACAACGTTCCATTGAGTTTCGCCTCTTGTTACGTCTATACTCTTTGATGCACCTCTCGAAAAATACACATCACTTGGCAGCATTGCATTTCCCCCGACTCGTTTCCTGGTTCTTTCTCCATAAACAACATGAAATCAAGGAGAGGGTTAACTTCTCCTGCTCCAGATTTCACCGTGGTCAGAAAGAACAGGGGAGACACTGTTTCTCTCACTATGACTAGTCGCTACTCGCTCAGAAAATCACCGTCACTCTCTCACTTCTTCCTTGCTCTACCACACACACGCCGTCTCGACGCACACACCAGAGCACGTATAAACATCAGCTGCGTGGAGCCTCCGCAGAACCATAAAACGAAGCAAAAGAAAAGAGCTAAAGAGAGGGAAGAGTGGAGCAAAAATAACACAAAAGTAAGAAAATGAAAATAACAGGGATTGAAAGGAAACTTTAGAGGCCAAAAGTAACCCTACAGTCACATTAGCTACAACAGAGAGCGACATGCACTCGCTTGTCGGCGCTCCTGGGCGTGCCTAGCCTACCCCTGGTTGCTTGGCAACAGTAAACAGAAATTCTTCGGTGCTACCTTAAACCACGTCTTAAAAGTTACTTCAGAGGTATTAAGTCACAAGAACAATGTTTTTGGATTTAAAAGTATTTATTTCTTGATAAAAGTAACACAATATGAGATTAAATGCTATATATACATACATACACACACACACACAGAGCGTTTTCCGCCACCTTGAATTATTTTCTTCGACTCGAGCCACTGACATACGTCACGCTGCCTTCACTCTGATTGGAAGTTGCTTGTGGCCAAACGGCCACTCCCATTGAAAATGAATGGTAGCCTGTCGCTCTGTCTCTTGTAGCTAATGTTACTGTAAGGTAATGCCTCCTCCTCGGTAGCTTGGAAATATTTTGGACATGCTCTTTATTTATTTTATACTGTCCAACCAGTAAAACATGTCCTGTTCTGTAGACACATGTTGTACCAGTCCAATATGACTGTCAGTTGAAATAAACCTTATAAGAAAACTTGTTTTATTTGTTATAGATCTATTTTGATGCGTTTTCCCGTAACTTTGGTAATTTTACATATGTTTAAAAATATCAATTAATAACCTAACCCCAATTAATATCGCAATATTCATTATCGATTGCAATATCAAATTTTTTCAATATTGTGCACCCCTAATTCTAACATACAAGAATTGGAGCATCATTAAACAATCTGATGAACCCAGATGCATACTCTAATGTGTAGATATACTGAAGTGCTAGTCTGTTGATTACGCAATATAGTTTATTTGACTGTTTTCTGCTTCACTTTATAGTTTATTTTTAATTGACAACTGCTTGTCTTACCTTCCTGATGACCAATAAAAACAACTCATTAATAGATTAAAATATTTGGCATCTCTGTTGTGCTAACTGTAATGATTTTTGCTAAAAACACTTCAAGGTATGGCGATAAGTTGTCGTCAACATCGTCTTCTTACGGCCATCAAGGTTCCTATGGTAGCCAGGGTCAAGGAGGAGACAGCTATGGACAGCAAAGCTCCTTTGGTGGGCAAGGAGGTGGTGGCAGCGGAGGCAGCTATGGAAGATGGAGTGAAGGTACAAATAACTAGATTTTGAATTAACTGTAATTACTGGACGAGCAGGTGCTTCAGGGCCTCAGGCCTTTTCAGCTATTGTGCAGTGGTGCCCTTGTTGTACCTGAATGTCATTAATGAAGCCTACAAGGAGGATGTGCTGTAATAAGACTATCCACATGCTTATTAATAAAGCCTTTTATCTATCCAGAATGACATAAGAACACTGAAAATAATACTATGCATGCACTTCATGTAGCGAATAAGGGGCATTTTTTTTTTTTTTTTTTTTAAACCACTTTTATAACATGAAATGACACCAGTATCCACTTGTGAGTTAGCTAGTTTTCCAACCAGCCACCGGCAGCTCAACAACCAGCGATTTGCTGATATAAATTCACACTGTCAGATATTCCTACACCCTTTTTCCTTTTGAAACAAAAATACAACCGTACACCTTCAAGTATCTTTCACCTTACTAAAGGTCTTTACACATGGGGCAGACGAATACAGACAAGTATGCAAATATTTTGCCTCAAAACTATTCATACTGGCAGAGATGCAAATTTGCGACCATTCAGTAAAGGTTTGAATATTCGCGCCAACTCATCACCTGCGGACAGTTAGCATATCGGTGGAACAGTTTGAGATCCTTCTGGGGGTGAAGAGAGTGCGAGAAAGTGACTGTAGATGCGGTGTGAGCAGATGAGAGGAGAGTTATAAAGTTTAGCAGTGAAGATATCAAGTGAATAATTTGCTAGACTCTGCAGTTTGAGCCCACATAAACGCAGCAGCTCCTCAAGACCAATGGAGATGTGTTGTTTCCTGGCTGCTGTGTGGAGTGATGGGTGTTTGGCTCCCGAGACTCCAGCCCATGTACTACCCCCCCCCCCGGCTTTCAGACCACAGTTGGGAAGCAGAAAAAAGCTACTGAAGCTATTTTTGAGTTACCTGTTGGCGAAATGCGAGTCAATTTAATGTCCTCAGGGCCCTATATGTCTAGGGCTTTTGTTGTGAAAGGTAAGAACAGAAGAGATTGTCTCTGCTATTGCTGGCATTTTTGTGCTACTGGGTTGGCTCGCTGAAGTGGGCAAGCGTTATTGTCAAGCCCGGAGTCAGGTTGGGTAGTACTCAATAAATCTCTCTGTACACTAGGTGAAGGAGGTGTTCAGGGTGGGAGGTTTGGACGTGACCAAGGAGACCGTAACGAAGGAGGAGGGGGCTACAGAGGCCGAGGCCGTGGCGGCTATGACCGTGGTGGTTTTGACCGCAGTGGTGGATATGACCGCAGTGGTGGATATGACCGTGGCGGAAGAGGTGGACCTCCTGGTATGGGGTAAGTTGCATAGTGCCACTGCCCCCAAGGTATTTCTTATACACTGTGAAATATGAGACATGACTTGTTGTCACTCAACACTTCAACCATTAACTACAAACCATCCACATAGATGATTTTCACCACTCATCTGCTTTGTGCCCCGGAACCCCAAACTTTAGTAATTTTTCATCCAAAGTTGTCACAGATCACATGAGTAACATTCACCACCCCTCTGCATTGTGCTCCAGGTGCCTGAACCTTTTTCAAAACTTGATTCACCAGAAATGTTCAAGACTTGCTGGTGTTGTATCCACATTGCTGTTAAGATCAAATGATCGTTAATGATGCATAAGTGGTGGTTAATTAGAAATTAGTTGTTTGACCGACTGAGGATCTACTTGTTATCATTGGGATCTTAGTTAAAGCTATGAATGACTGAACATGTCTGCCAAAATAGGAGCTTAAAAGGCACCACTAGGGTTGCAAAGGGTCAGGAATTTCCAAGGGAAGTTAAGCTTGGATGTTTGAAATTTTTGCACGATTTGAAATATAAAATATTGACTGTTTTTAATAGTGACCGTATTTGAAGGGGAAATGCACATAAAAAGCAATATTAGGTGTTATGGCATGTTTTTGTTAAGTGTGCCCATTTAATTGAAATTAATTATAACCATGCACTGCATTCAGCAGCACACACTTTAATCGCATACTGTACATCCAGGTAATTGGCCAACATCCCATTAAATGAATTAACTCTGCGTGTGCAGTGCATGCTCCTATCACATGTGCAGCCAACACTACTGTCCTGTCTGAGCCAAAGGACTACATGCTTTCATGTAACTTTTAATTATATTACTGGACCGAATATATATTTTATATTCAGTTAACCAGCAGCTAGAAGCTGAAACCCTGTCAGGGTTCAGATTTGCAATGACTGCCTTGGTCTATATTATCCCTCATCCTGGTTGGAGCGGTTAACTTTACGGCTTATGCGCACGGCTCTCTGGCGGAAGCCAGGTCTCCCTGGTAAATGGGCTAAACATGGAGCTAACTAATGCTCTGTTTGCACTGATAGTGATCCCCGTTTCCTCCTCTCTCCCTTTTGTGACTAGCACAAATTTTAAAAACTTTTAAATTGAGTTTAAATTTTGTTTGAAAAATGGTCTGCCAGACAAAGATCAGAACCCCGTCCATGGCAACAGTCTGTTTTATAACGGAGCGTAGAATGCCGTGATTGACCAATCAAACTTGAGTATTCAACCATGCTGTTAAAAAAATGTTGCCATGGACGAATTTTTCAAATATAAGAATTTTTGATCATAGACTCTGCAGGACCATTTTTTTAAACCAATAAAATCCTATTGCACACAGCCCACATTGTCTTGAATTTTTCAGAGCACCTTAACCCATTAGTGAACTAACTTGCCACAAGGCACATTTCACATTGAATGTTTGTCTGCCTATATGGTGAAAGGTTTGTTTCTATCTGCATACAACATGGTAAATAAAACCTGATCAGATAACTCCTATATTTCCATGTTATTCCTGTTAATTCCCATGGACAGTTTTCACCTCTTGACTCCCAGAGTTTTGCCACCCTAGGCATCAGAGACCTGGTTGTGCAACCATATTATCCCAGACAATGGGCCAGGCTTTGTTGATTCTGCATAAGAAGTCTTAAAAAAAACCCTATTTCATTAAATAAAAAATGGAAGAAGTCTACCTAAAGTTTTCTGTAAGGTGACAATGCTGCAGCACATGATGATGATGATGATAAAACGCATGGAAATGTGTGCTCCACACTGAGATGCGCTATGAACCATAATTTTCACCATTGGGGAAACTGTCCTTTCCCCTTTTAGGTCCTGCAGAATTAGCACTTCTCAGTTTTGAAGAGAGATTCTAGTTAAGGTTCCCATCTGAGGAGGAGTGCCTTTCTTGTGCCCTGAGCACCACATGATTGTTTTTTTTTAACAGTAGAAACGCCACTGAAACGATGCCCTTAGACCTGGAGTCACATCTTCAGCTGCTTCACATTCAACAGGTTTCATTCAAGTGTTGTATATTTGACAATGGCGAACATGTGTGTTGTGTTAACATGGATCTACATTTTATACTACAGGTGTTCAGAGTGAATGAACTAAAACTTCGACCTCAGTTAAAGGATCTCATACGCACTCAGTGGAAGATTGCTTATCAGTTTAACACCTTGACACCAATTTGGCTAATGTTAATAAAATTAAAAATAAAAAAAAATCAGCTGGTTTTCCAGCTCTTGGTATCCAATCTGGTTATGTAAAGAGAAAGTACCAAATTCATTTGTAAATGGTGATGCGGTGACTGTCTTCGCTCATCTACCCAATTGTTGAGTCAGAGCTGCCTAGTCGTCTGTTTATTGATCTTTAATGTCAAAGACTAACTCATTCCTCGTGTGAGACATTTCCACCATAGTCGCACACCCTGGCAGGAGTGCATACTGATGGGGATGTAGGGGAGCTTTGAGCTCTCAGTTGGGACAAAGGAAAAGCCATCATATCTCCAATTTTTCCTCTGCAGAGGTGGTGACCGTGGTGGCTACAAAAATTACGGTGGTAAGTGACGAGCATCAGAACTGTGTCGGTGGGGGAGGAAAGAACTTAAGTTAGCAAAAAAGAAAAGGGAGGGGGATTTAAAGAAAAACTCGGTGAATGCCACCATTTTCATGTCATGTCCAGATCCAAGGGACTCCACCTATTAATCTTAGCAGGGTTTCTCTTAAATGACTTCAGATATGGTAAAAACATGGAGCCTGAGTTTTAAAATAATGGTATTGTTGCATGAAGACGAGGGCTGATTGTAAATGACAGAGGTGCTCCCAGGACGAAAAAGGAAAACTTTCTAAAACTGGAGACATTTTGATTGTTTTCATTTCTGGTGTAAGCTCAAGAGAAAAACCCAGAACAATTCTGTTCTTGTTGCACGGTGTTGGTATGTGATGCAACGGTATGAAAACACCCATCAGAGAGCTGTAAACATGGACATTGTTTAATTTTCTTTATCGTTATGCATTGCTAGGGATGAAGTTAATAATTACTTGTGTGAAACAGTTTTTAAGATTCCTTGCTCAAGTGTTCTCTTTCACCCTCTGTTTTATAGGCTCACGAGACTTTGACTCAAGGGATGAACCAGGTAAGACTCTTTGAGCATTACATGATTAAATAACCTGATTTGTATGATAAATGGGCTCTAATTTCATATCTGTCATTCATTGTAAATGAATCATCCTTTAATACCTAGTGTGGAAAGTTAGTTGATGGCATATGCCAGTTGTGTTTAATCACAACTGAAATTCCTTGTAGCATTAATGTATTTGAATTTGTAGTATAATACATTTTAATGCTAATCAGATGAGTTAAACATGGATTTTTGAAAATCCAGATTGTGTTTCTGCAAATAAGTTATCAAAAAGCAGTGAGTTGCCATGGTTACCCATATAGATGGATTATTTGTGATATCCTACAATGTACTTATTGTATGAGAATGAACACTTGTAGTTCAACGTTCTACTTCTGCCTGTGATGGACGCAGTATTTCTCCATATAAAATTAGTGCTGGCCAAATGAAGCTTCGTGAACCATTTTCTTTTTCTGAGCTCACTAGATGGCGCTCTCTGTTCAAAGAAAAAGGTTAAAGGAATGGCAATTAAGTGTGTTTTCAACCCTTTGTTGAAGAGAGCCCCATCTAGTGGGCTCAGAAAAAAGAGAAAATGGTTCACGAAGCTTCATTTGGCCATTGCTGTATAAAATGACTCCTAATAGAATCATTGCTGACCTTCTTTTCATTGATCTCTTCCACAGCCGGTGAGCAGGACAACTCTGACAACAACACCATTTTTGTCCAGGGACTGGGAGAAGATGCCACAGTTCAGGAAGTCGGTGACTTCTTTAAGCAAATTGGTATCATCAAGGTAATTGAATTATTCTCTTGGCATGTTCTTACTCATTTACACAGGATCATGCATCCTAATGACCGTGGAGACTTGATTAAACAGCCAATGTCTGTATAAGGTGTCTGAATGCGTCTCGTTTGTTACTAAGGTGATAGAAGTGTTAATTTTTTATGTAAATTTTATTTTGCAAAAACAGTGTAAAGTCACTTATTCATATTTCAAGTCCTTCACACAAACAGACGAGACATGCAAAAAAAAAAACTGATCAAACGACATAAATGCAGTCGGATAACACTTGTCATAGTCCCTAACAATATTCAAATTTATAAAATCAAATTCTCTGAGATTGCCATGTCTTCAAAAAGTCAGAGGTTCTGTCTTTACTCTTCTAATGTCCATAACAATATATGTATTTTGAAGTAAATCGATAACACAAATTGGCATGTCTTTATGGAAATGATTGTACTTCATACTTCCTCCCTTTTATTGTTGTCACTTTATCCTTTGATCCAGTCACATTAAGATTTAGTTGAGTGTTAACTTATTTGTGCGTAAATACCTGGCACTTAGCCCAAACCGGTGTAGAAACAATAAATGCAAATGTAAGCTCTGAGAATCCTGTTTTCGTTTTGTTCTTCTAGTTGAACAAGAAGACTGGCCTGCCAATGATCAACATCTACTCTGACAAGGCCACTGGTCAGCCAAAGGGAGAATGCACAGTGTCATTTGATGACCCGCCCTCTGCCAAAGCTGCTATTGACTGGTTTGATGGTAAGGGCACTGCCGTATTTTCCAATTTCTTATATCATATACACATTAGGACTGCACGATTTGGGGAAAAATATGAATAACGATTTTATTTTTTATTTTTATTTTTTGCTTGGAATTAATATCATATTCTGGCATGATTTTTTTTTTTTTTTTTTTTTGTGCCATGTTATGTTTATTGCAAACATGAGCCATGACAAAACTAATTGGCAGTACCAAACATGGATGGATTTTTTTTTTTTTTTTTTTTTTGCTGCATGTCATTTCCCCTCTCTCTCCTTTCATGTCTTCAGCTTGTCCTATCACAATAAAGGCCGAAAAAGCTTAAAAATAAAATGAATCACGGACAGGGGTGAATTGAGATTTTTACAACTATTTTATCGTGCAGACCTATAACGCATCATTCAAGGTCCCTTTTTTAACTGAGGTTTTCATTTCAGGCAAGGAGTTCAATGGCAGACCCATCAAAGTATCATTTGCTACCCGCAGAGCTGAGTTCACACAGAGAGGAGGAGCAGCAGGAGGAGGTGGGCGAGGGGGACGAGGAGGTGTGTATTGATGGAGCTGTCCCAGGGCTTGAATAATAGCCAAATATCTAGTTTCAAAACTGAATTGCTTGTGTTAATGCTGCTTCCCCTGACGTTTTTTTTTTTTTTTTTTTTTTTTCCCCCCAATCGCTTTCAGGTTTCAGAGGTCGTGGTGCTGGTGGTGGAGGAGGAGGACCCAGCTTTGACATTAAGGGAGGAGACTGGCCCTGTCCCAACAGGTTTGTATGCCTTTATGTAAGTTACATTAAAAAATAGGTTAATTTACAGTAGAAGGGGCTCATTTAGCCCCTTTGTGAAGGTGAATTTTTATGTATAAAATGTCCATCTGATTTGTTTGTCCTTAGCTCTTGTGGCAACATGAATTTTGCACGGCGGCAAGAGTGTAACAAGTGTGGCGCTCCTAAACCAGGAGATGGAGGAGGATTTGGAGGTATGTGTTTTTAACTTGATTTCAATACTGGAGAAAATTGTTCCAGAGCTTCCCTACTATCTGTGCATATTCCATAAAACGCAAGGTTGTCATCCATTCTACGAACTATTTCTTCCCATGGACATGAACACTTAGTTTCTGCAGGCAGGTTACCCAGCAGCTGTCCACTCTGCTGCTGACATATGGCAGACGTGTTTACGGAGTTGGTATGAATTAGATAATTGCATCAAATAAAAACAGTATATACATATCATTTTAAAGTTTGTCAATTAGAGCAGCAGAGACTAATCGATGAGTTGCAACTATTTTGAGCGATTTAATCAGTAAAATTCTCGGATTCCAGCTTATTAAATTCTAGTTTATTCACTCGTCGATGAAACTGAATATCTTTGAATTGTGGACACGATATTTAAATACGCCATCTTGGGCTTTGAAAAACATTGATCGGCATTTAAAAAAAAAAAAAAAAAAACTGACATTTTAGAGACTAAACAACTAATTGATTATCGAGAAGAAAATCACACTGATCACAAAACGATTACGGTTTTGAGTCGCGAATCGAATACATTTTCAGATCCGCACAAAAAAGGGAATTTTAAAAATGTAATGCACCATGAGGTTTACCAGTAAACGCAACATTTAGTCCCGCCTGTTATTGTTTTTCCGATATCAGCAGTGACCAGTGCTAGTTTGTCTTTTAGCTCATAGCTTTAGCGTTAGACGGTTGTATGTCCTGGTGTTGGAATCCTTTACAGAGAAATATAGTCACACTTTTACATCGTTAAACTGTCAGCATTGTAAATCTGTTTTAATCCAGTTACTACTGTAGCTACCTAATGGTAGGCTAACGTTACCGGCTGTGTAGCGTGTTAGTGTTTACTAGTGTGACGTGCAGCGATGTTTCTGTTACCTTTTTAACGTCTGTTTCGGAGCATCAGCGCAGACATTTAGGTGGCACTGTAGCGAGGCACTGAAATCCGCGTTGCTTTTCCACCTGGTAGATACCGGGCACCGGTGCCATATTAGCAGAAAATTGCGTTGCCTATATCTTTTTGCAGCAAACGCGCGTGTGTGGAAAGCTGTCGCACAACAGCTGAAATGTGTTGCACACAAACGTAGTTTTAAACTTTAACCAAATCAAATATTTACGTCTTTTGAAATATAAGATTTTATTTTTTTTCATAAATATATTTAAGAAATCACAAATATTTAACAGGTGGTGGCCAAAGGGGGCAACCCGAGGCCTGTTACTGTCGAGACCTGCTTTTAGTTTCAGTGCTGGTAACGTTAGATGATAGCTCAGGCCAGGCGCCAGGACAAAGTGGGGCAGGCCGTGACATGTTTTTCCATCTTTCGATTTCAGTACCTCAGACAGCGTGACAGGCGCTCCTTCTAAAAATGACTAAATATAACTTATGTTGATGCAGAAATTAATGTGGAACCCAAACGATGCAACCCTATTCCTGAAGCAATTTTTAATTTATTTCCTCAGCATATAAGTTCATATTGTTGATTTGTTATGGCCATTATTTGAACAGTGAAAATGTTTTTTTTTTTTTATACTTTAATGTCACTAATGCTAATTATTCATTTGAATTGAAATATTTACAATATTTTCACAGCAAAAAATATGATTTAATTTAGAGTATGTAATTGGATTACATTTTTTTTAATGTAGTATTTTCCCCTTGCCTTACTGACATAATTGACTGTTTGCAGATCGTGGCGGCAGAGGCGGTTATGGCGGAGACCGAGGTGGTGGCTTTAGAGGTCGTGGAGGTTTCCGTGGGGGTGACCGTGGTGGAGACCGTGGAGGAGACCGTGGAGGCTACGGCGGAGGATTCGGAGGGGGTTACAAAATGGGAGCAAGGTTGGTTGCATTCTTTTTATTTTAATTATGACCAGAATGGGGTGCAGCCTGTCTGAGCTTAGTCCAGAAATTCTGAATCTGTAACTTGGTTAAAGACAAATGCAGTGCCCCATTTTCATACAACATAATGAATAGGATTGGGCATCGAGAACCGATTCCTACTTGGAATTGTTTCAAAAATTACAATTCCAGTGGAATCATTTCTTTATTGGAATCGTTTGGAGGATTTGGTTTCAAATCTGATCATGGGTTCCAAATTTAACATGCAAGAGTTTAGGTTTCTGTAGCGGCCAGGCGCTTGTGTTGCAGCCATGGAGCACAGTAAGCAGCGCTCTAGTGTGGCTTTATTTTATGTTGAAAAAGCCCGGTAAAACTGCAACCCACCATTGAATCAAAATAAAACTTTCCTCTTATTTGTGAAATAAGCATGTGACCCGTTTCAACTCCACCCCTCAAAGAATCTGAATCGAGAATTGATAAGAACCGGAATCGAAAGGAGGAATTGGAATCAGAATTGTGAAAATCCAAGTGATGTCCAACCCTAATACTAAATGTATACCATATGTACTTACTATACCAATTAAGGATAACACTTTAATTGAAGGTATCTACGCAAGAGTGACATGACACATGAACCCTAGCTTGTCATGACAAAAACCGAATGACCCTTAACTAAAAGACGTGTTATGTCATAAACGTTTGACTTGTTTATGACAAGTTCATGAAAGTGTCATGTCACTCTTATGTAGATGCCGTCAAGTAAAGTGTAACTCAATTAAGTATACTTGATTTTGTCACTTTCCTAGTGTGAACACACTACATGGCAAATTCCAAATTGTGTATTTAGACTCATCCTGGCACCAAGGCTCATTTTAACTCCCTGCTTTTTAAGAAGCTAAGTTGTGAAGTGTCTAGTGTATAAATATTCATGCTACGCCCTTCAGTGTTGTTGTGCCATTTGAGGGTTTTGATATATTGCTGCTCCCTGAAGGTGAAGTGCTGCATTAATCGAGGGTCCTTCAAGGAAGGACGGTCACCTTTTTATTAGTCTCTTTGCCAGAGCATCCTCCACACACTGCGAATGAAGGTCTGGCTAGTCCACAGAGCATTCTGGGATGGGAGAAAAACGTGCTTTGGTTTATTGGCGTTTTCTTTAAACCAGTCACAATCCTCATAGTGGCTCCGTGCGGAGCTTAGCTCCACCAGCTAAGCTCCGCACGGAGCCACTACACAATATCCTTGGGAAGGAAGTTGTTTTGGTGGAACGTGTACATTTAAGTTGTTTTAGTCATGCGAGAGAACTCCGATGGGACAGTCTAGCTGTCTCAATTTGCCATGCAGAGATCTGGGGAGCAGTTAATCATAATCCTCATAAATCCATCAGTTTAAAATTCTAACACAAAGAAAGCGGAAGGAGACTGACCTGTGAAAAGACATGCATGTAGCAGAATTTCCTGCTGCACCGGAGCAATCCCGGAAGTGGTACATTGTGGATATAGACTACTTTTATTAAAAACTAATTGTTATCCACTTACAAATTTGAAAAGGCAAAGGGGTGGGTGAATGTCATTCAGATGATAGCAGTTGATTCAATGACAATGGTGGATGTTGGTCTTGAAAAAAATACAGCCGGTAACTTACATCTTTGTCTTTACCCCGCAGAGGTGACCGTAGAGACGACAGAAGAGACCGGCCATACTAAGTGTTGAGCAGATGGAAACCATTCCAGCCCTTGAGTTCGCCATGGAGGGTGGATTTAGTTGGGAAAACTGGGGGGAAAAGGACCAGGGATCAGACATCCTGATCTGTGCACCTTTTTTTATTATTTTTTGTTGTAGCCAGTGCATCCCAACTATTGCTGCTCATCTGTGTGAGGGATGGATGTGTTGAGCTACTGTAAAGGGACTTTGGGGCTGATTGGCACTGTTGGCTTGTGGTCAAAAGTTTATTGGGTTTTTTTTTTTCTCTGCTTTTGTTTTATTTCTTTGTACATCTTTTTAATTTTTCTCAGATTCTAGCTGCAGATGTTTTTGTGAAGTAGACATCGTACCATTGTTTTGTATGAACGGATTAAATGTTTTACTTGGTTCTTTTTTTTTTTTTTTTTTTTCCAAAATGATAATAAAAAAAACTGATCTTTTCTCTGTGCTTTGTGTGAGATTATACAAAGACTTAAATACTAGGTGCTAGGACTACTAGGTGCTAGGACAGAACATGTGGAAAGAAGAAAAAAAAAAAAAAAAAAGTTGGCACACTATTATGCTCCCATGAACATATATTAATTACAATTTTGTGCGGGTTTATATCCATAATTTGCGATATTAAAGACAATTGTGTCAAGCCTTAAAAACTACATATTTAAATTGCAATAGTAGGCTTATGTACAGCAGGAAAAGCTGCCTTGCTCTACTCGGCTGCTGTGCAGGCGGACAGAGAGGGGCGGGGCTGGCCCGCCCCCTGTTTATTCCCGGTGGTTGAGTCGGCTCCGGCACTCCTCGCAGGGATGGAGAGGTTAGGCGAGCAGCAACATGCGCTCAGTTTCTGACAGCAAGGAAAACCAACAATGAAAACTATATTTGGAGCTCAACAGAAATGCCCCACAGGACCAGTGTGGTGAAAGTGTCGCTGTCCCGCAATGAGCCGCCGACCTCCAGACCGGTGTGGAGCTGGACCGGACAGGAGGGCAGCCTGGATCCTGACTGTTAGCGCCATCATCACCGCTCAGAGTGCCGGAGGAGCACCGCTGTTCTCGGACCCTGGGGTACTCCTTTCTTTAGACCTAGTGGTGTCTGGTAGATGGGGGTTATATATCACTGAATTAAAATAAATTATTAAATGTACGTCAACTACAAGATGCACGTTTATTTTAGTTGATGTGGACATCACAATGACATTAGAATTGTCATACGTTTACGCACAAGGGCCAAATGCACTGAGTTTGGGATTTGTAGCGGAACGCTAATTTACGATACACAAAAGCCTCCTGTGGTCAGGTAACTTGTAGGTTAACAGAGTACGAAAAACTCCTACTAGGAAGGATTCAACCTGTAGTCATGCGGCCACTGACCCCAATGATTTGTTTCGGGTCGTGGTTCTCTTCAACTGCTCAAAACAATACATTGTTTTATCAGCGTGATACTTTTACACATCTTATGAAAATGGCCTACAAACGAGCTGTTATGGTTTGTGGCCTCAGCATTAGATGTTAAGAATCTGTAGTTGAATACTTTTTTTTTTTTTTTTTTTTTTTTTAAACCTCAATCCCAAATAAACCTTTTTGGATTTCTGTCAATTAGACCCCTCCCAAACATAAGCCAGGTCATTATGTAAGATAAGAAATGCTACATTTCTTTGACTGTAAATTATATATGACAAAAGGAAAGTTTATTTCATGCATAGCCTATATAATATAAAACATGGGCTATGCTCATATTGTCACCATCAAATGTGCAAGCTCAGTTTGTGCAATGGGTAATGTTTACCACGTCAATCCTTGTCTACATATTGATTTAACAAGGCCAGAAGAAAAAGACATTTAAATGCTAATTATTTATATTTCTTTTGACATACAGCAGGGGTCTGTGGGACCCCAAAGATTAAAAAGCTAACTATACAAATACTGTCTTGAGATCTGCTGCATGTTTAGTTTATTGTCTACAATAATATATACTAAAGCTGCATATAGTGACGCAAAAGGAGACCAAGCCCATTACAATTATTTGTGTCTAAGGGTATTTTGGGATTTTACAATTTAATTACCCACAGCGGTTTGGACTGCACTAGTTTAATTTGACAGCTGTCTTTGCCTTAAGCTGTATGAGCATATAGTATCCGGCTATTACATACTTTACGTTTCCACAACTCTTGTTCTTACATCTTTGGGTGTCTGTAATGGGACAAAGACATTTTTTGTTGCACATTCCTGTTTGCCAAAGCATATCTGTCATCTCAATTTTAATTTCATCCCACCTTCACCACATCTGTAATCATAGCTGTGCCTGCTGTTGTCTGAACACGAAACCTGCTACATCCACATGAGAGATCGTAATATTAAACTATCAACATGACTAATCTCAAACCACTACGCAACATCTGTTGTCATGTACCCAATTGGTTTATTTTTTACATTGTTTTATAAGTGTATTTTGGGTTTTATTTGAAATTCTTGAGAAGCAACTATCCATTTTCAGGGACAGCCCAGGGGTTTTTCTCTCTTGTGGGTGGTCCAGATCTATACAGCTGCCTCGACAAACTACAAGAGCTACAGTACAAATGAAAAATTATCTTTTACACAAAAATTACACTTTTATGATTTCTTTTTCCCCCTCGTTGGGAGGTATGCCTCTATGGGGATTTACCAGAGTGTTCTTATGAGACGCAAAGTGTTACTGTGAGAAAATCACAGTTTTACATAGGGGCACTTGGATGCAAAATAATAATAAAAAATAATGATTGGAAAAGTGTTTTGTTTGGTTGTACAGTAGTATTAACAAGTTTCATATAAATTGCAGGTTTTTCTGGAAAAGTACGGCTACCTCCATCAGGACAACCACATCCACAATGCAGTTGAGATGCAGTCAGCTATCCGGTAGGTGGTAACGCTGGTCTTCATCTATTAAACCCTTTTCTTGCCAGCAACATGTGGTTAGCAGTTGTGCCAATATCAATATATACATTACAACTAGTCAGATGTCCTGAAATGAACTTGCTATGATTTTAGAACAAAGTGATTGGCCAACATATCTTTCTCTATATTTTGCTGATCAGAGGTAGATAGTGCTCAGTGTGTTCATCAGGGGGAAGGGTGAGCTCGGTGTGGGACAAGCCCCAGGGCTGAATGGCAGGGCAGTAAAACACCCTCACCTCTGCACTGGGAATTCCGAACCCTCTTTGAACCATCCAGGAATGTCAAGAACCTCGCCCTCTGGTCCATATACTGACAGTCACTGTACTATTTGTCTCGCATTGCCAGACCTAGCTCCACAACGCTGTGGAGTAAGGTCTGGCTACACCACACGTACATCCTAGGATAGGAGAAAAAACGCTCTGGGTTATTTGCATTTCTTGAATCCAATCACAATCGAGCTAAGCTCCCGAGACAGAATGGATTAATGCAAAATGGTCTCGGGAAGGAACTTGTGTTTGTGGCACCCCTGAAAAAAGAAATAGTCACGTGCAATATTAAAGTTAAGTTAACTGTTCACACAATACAGTAACATGAGCGATCCAAATTTTCTTCAAAACTTGCCATTTTCAGCATGTGGCTTGCTAGATCGAAGGTTGTTGTTTCCTATATCTAAGGGATTTAGAGAATGGCAACACAGAGAGCGGAAGCGCACCAGATGTCAGGCTTTATCCTGGAAATGTACTTCTGTTGATACAGACTACTGTACTGTATTGGAAACTCATTGAAAAGCTTTGCGTGTGCTGAAAGCTTGGGCTGAGCGTTGGCTAGTAAACTGTGACACTGTTGTTACTGTTGACAAACTTCATCTCATGTGCACATGAAGCAGCATTTGAGCAATGAGGCGCTGGCTGACAGTGTAAACATCAATATACTGTAAATCTTTGCTCTTCTCAGAACAAGAGGAAAACTACATTTCGTTAAGCCAAGAGTCAGACTGGGTAGAGAGTATCCAGTTAGTTTTAAATACCAGTTGATTCATGATTAAAAGGCCAAATGTCTGTTTAGGAAGAGCATCATGCAAACATTACCTCTCTCTGCAGCGAGTTCCAGTGGTTGTCCCGGCTTCCTGTCACAGGCGAGCTTGACAGCCCCACTCTGAGGCAGATGGCGGAGCCCCGCTGTGGGGTGTCGGATGAGGGCAGTCAGCAGATCTGGGCCCAGAGAGTAAATGCCATCTTCACTGGAAAGAGCATCGCTCTCAGGCGACCACAGCGCCGCAGGAGGCACTCTGCTGCACAAGGTATTGTGTGTAACGTGCACATGTGTGAGACACCATGTTTATATGTTTGTTTTTGAGTATCCATATAAGAGAGCATGTATGTTTGTGTGCAGTGAAGACCTGACCGAACACTAGCATGCTGTGATATCATCCATTGCCCTGTATAGTTGCAAAATTCAGGGAATGTTCAAAAAACGGCAATAGTTATTTGGTCATGCTGTATTTTTTTTCAGAAACAAAAAATCTAAAATGTAGTTGAGTTGAACTTTAAATGTACACTGTGAAGGAATTTCTCCCATCTAGCGGTGAAATTGTATTTTGCATTCAAACGAATAGTGCTCTCTAGCGCCTCGCTTTTTCAAATGCGTGTTGCAACTACAGTAGCCGTTATGTACCAAGAAGCTATGACATGTCTTCCAATAGCGCTTCCTCAAGTTTTCTTTCGGTTGATGAGGTTCATTATTTCAAGCAAACTACAAACTGCATTAAATCATTAGTGTGAGCATGTATAAGTAATTACCCTTGTAATTTAGACCATAACATTGACTTAACTGTCGAGAAGAAAGCCGGCCTTTTTAATTCCCTTTTTTGCTTTTTTGGCGACGAGGATTCCTTCTCCTGTGGCTCGGCATAAGTATGATCCTCCATTATGAACTAAAGTGCAGTGCAGGCTTTCAAATTTGCCAGTGACAAGCGCCTCTCACTGATCTCCTTCTCCGTTTCAGCTCGTTTCAGTCACGTGACGCTGGCTCTGAACAAAAACGCGTTGCTAGTGCTTTATGTCGCTCTCAGCGATTATAGTTTTTCTAAATGGTGGAACGACATGGAAGCCTCCTGGGATATGCCCGTCCAATGTAAATACAGATAAGAAATTCTTCGCTTACGAGGATAAGTCAGATCATTGGCAGAGGTAACTTTACACCAATGAGGACATATTTATGAATGAAGACATTGATTTTAGCTAATAAAATACTTAAAACACTACACACCATTAACTAAATGAGTTGACTTATTTAATGTTGTATTGAACTTTCATTGGACATCAACAAAAAAAACATTCCGCCTCCAACAAAAAAACTTCTTTTCAAGAAATTTTTTTTCCGACTTATCTTCACTATTCTAGCTTGACGAAGATGGCTCTGTGTCAGGCTCAAAGAGCCTCAAGTTTGCTCAGATTGCTGCCAGTTTTTCAATGTATGCAGTGGTCAGCCTGTTGTGTGTCTTGGTCTGAGTGTTCTAAAACAGGGACCATAGCACTCAGAGTGGCTGATGTTGGTGGGATCCGGGGGTTAATGACTGCTGAATGCAGTGCATGATTCCAATTCAATTAAGTAGGCATACAATACTAATAACCAAAACATGGCATAAGACCATACAGAGGTTTTTTCATGCTTGTGTTTTTTATGTTATCTGTTGATTGTTGGAGCAGGTGATGCAAGAATTTGTTTTGTGTGAACAGACAATAAAGTCTTATCTTATTGTACTGCTTTTTTATGTTGTTTTCATCATTAAAGGTACTATTTTATATTGAAGTTGTGCAAATTCCCTGAGCTTAACTTCCCTTGGAAGATTTTGGGGAATTTTATGGAATTCTTCCAGAAATGTACCGACACAACCACAATCCTATTGGCCTGTATATGGAGGTTTTATAATTAAAGCCGGTGGTGTCTGATGTTGCATGCGTCAACCTGGATGGTTCCTGCTTTTAGCTGCAATTACACAATCCACATATGTTGTATGTCATCTTTACTGGGTGAAAACCTGCACAATAACATTTTCTTTTAATTTAGGAGTAACATGCTCCTTTGTGCGTTGAGAAAGAGAGGACCACTTAACCCACTGGATAGTTTTTCTCAGTTTGTAAAATGATTTGGGAGATGTCAGTGCTTCTCTTTGAACAGCAGCGATGTATCCTGCAGATCCAGTTTCTCTTTGAGCTCTCGCATCTGAGCAATTGTCTTTATAATTCCAAGTTGTGGCTTTACAAATACTGTAGTTTTGACAAAGCAGTCACTTTAACCCTGTAATGTCTTACAGTATTCTTGTTTTTAGCTATTTATCGTTTATCTTGGTTTTTTATTATCTCTAATGCACCTATAGTTGTGGCACTCACAATTTTATTGTGTGAGTCTCTGGGCAATGACAATAAAGGTTTATCTTATCTTAATTGATTCTTCCTCTAAATTCCTTTAAATAATTATTGAGGCTCTTGTTGAAGATTATCCTAATTTTCTGCTGTAAACACAGTAATAAAAGCATTCAATGGTGAGCAGATCACTGCAATTTCAACTGGCTAAAGAATGCAGGATTTAAAGTGTTTAACAGTTCAGAAGAGTTTGTAAGTCTCCATGAGGTAATTGAGGTCCTCCCCTTCTGTCTTAGGGTGCTTTACAGAAACTCTATGAGAATTAAGAGGTGCAATTTCTCCCCTCTTATAAAAACATGTATGGGAGATTTTGAGAGGAGCTAGGGCAAAATCTTTACACTATAATGTATTTCTTTTACCCCGTGTGGGGCATTTCTTTTACCCTCTAATGCATGGGGTTCAATTGGAGTTGATGAAGCCATATGGCTCAGGGAATCTGTGAATTTGTTGACGTTAGCTGGATATTTAAAAAAATGACTTAATGGAATTTCAATTAAATTTGGTGGAAAGTCAGAGCCCAGACCCAGGAGTAAATTATTATTATTTTGAATGGATCTGGATCCATTTTCAGCCTGTTATAGACTTATAGGCTGCATGTTAACACTACACGTTTCTGTCTTTAATGACTAATGTTTTAATTAATTTTGTTCTTACTCTCTTTGGTCCTTACAGTGATTTGTAAATGCACAGCAGCAGCCTAGTGACAGGAGTAGGGCGTTTTCTTCTCACTCTCTCTCTCTCCTTGTGCCTCCAGCCTCATGATGTGTGAAGCCTCTGCATTCCTTCCTGTCACTAACAAGGTTGGCTAATGTTCGGGGAATGCAGTGGTGGCTGATGTTTGCCGCTGCCTCTTCATGTCAGTACCTGACATGTTCCTTCTGGTGAACACATCCATAACTGACTGGCTGGATTATGTTCTTTGTCAGACTGGCTGACTATCTCAATGGCCAGAAATCTTACTGGCTAAATCTTGCTGAGTGACTGAATGTTTGCATGGATTACAGCCTGTTCTTGATGAAGTAAACAACTCATTCATTGTCACTATTTTAGTCCCAGATGTGATTCATATGACAGGTGGCAGTATTATTATCCAAGGAGTTAAGTGGCAGATACTTTTATGCCCTCAGGTCAAACCCCTTTTAGATCTGGCTTCATATATCCACTGATGTAGTTTAGCGGTGTAATGACCTAATTGTGAGTATAGTAAAGGCTGTGTAACCACGGCCTTGTACTCAAACATGAGTTTGCTTTGTCCTACAGTGGCAGCAGATACGTTTCTCTGCGTGATTTGAATAATGCTTACTGGAAGAGTTTTGTGTTTAAATAGAGCATTTGGTCAAACAGATTCAGACTTTGTCAGGTCAACTTTGAATTACTTGTGTACAGCCATTGTTTTTAGCCATGATGGCGGATTGCCTCGATGGATGATGGCGACGTGATCCTGTGGATGGCAATGTTGGTCAGTCTGTTACTGACTTTGTCCAGACTGGAATATCTCAACAACTATTGGATGGATTGCCAATACATGTTGTACAGACATTTATTGTTCCCAGGGAATGAATCCTCCTGACTTTAGCGATCCTTCACTTTTCCTCTAGCGCCATTCAGTTCACATTTGTGGTTGTTGTGAGGGAAATGATTTGAAAATAATTGGATGCATTCAGTGAAATTTGGTACATGCATTCATGTCCTCATTAGAATTAATTGTAGTCACTTGGCACATGGCAATTCCTTAACTTTTCATCTCTCACATTTCAATTTGCCCAATACTTTGGATTATGACATTGACATTCCCATTGTCCAACATCAGCTTTGTGTTTAGTGCTGATTATTAAATGTCAGCATGCTAACACACTAAATTGAAATGGTTAACATGGTAAACATTATACCTGCTAAATATAGTATGCTAGCATTGTCATTGTGAGCATGCTGATGTTAGCATTTAGCAACACTGTGCCTAATACAGCCTCACAGCACTGCTAGTATGACTTCCGGCTCTTGTATTTTCTGGATAATTAGTATTGATATTTCAGGTATTTGTCCACTCACCCTTGTAGTTTGACAGTCTTTTCTGCAGTTAGGACACCTGTGAGCCAACATGACTTAAATCTAATGCTTAACTTTATTCACTCTCAGCTATGTTGTGATTTTGTTTTGTGTGAACATGGCTGTCTCTGAGCTTCCTGGAAACTGAAAACAAACCTTGACTTGTGGTGGAATCCGATGGTTGTTCCCACTGATATTTACAGAGCTGACATTCCACAACCCTTGTCAAAGATAAGTGCTATAAGAGTGTGTGTGTGTGTGTGTGTGTGTGTGTGTGTGTGTGTGTGTGTGTGTGTGTGTGTGTGTGTGTGTGTGTGTGTGTGTGTGTGTGTGTGTGTGTGTGTGTGTGTGTGTGTGTGTGTGTGTGTTTCATAGGAGTGCAATTTTACACATTTCAGCAGAATGCACACTTTGGAGCTCAGGGTTTTGCACACGATGATTGCTTGATTAGTCAATGCTAAAATGCTAAGATGGTGAACCTGGTTAACAAAAGCAGGTAAGCATTGTCATTGTGAGCATGTTAGTGTGCAGACCTTAGCATTTAGCTGTGTCAAGCAGCCTCCAAGTTGACACCAGTAACAAACGAAATCTGTCTGCACCTCCACAAACAATAACTTTGGCTATCAGATCATCTCAGTCACTTCCTAATGTCTGTGATAACCCGCCCTCCCCACACTGCCGCTATAGAGGGCATCATGATAATTGCTTCCATAAGGGAAGTCGGGGAATGTCTTGTGTATCTGACTTCCTGGCTTCTCTGCCGTCCTCGGGGACCTCTTACTCTGCGGCAGTCTGGGAAGGAGAGAAGGCGCCTGAGCTCTGCTGAGAATACAGATTTACACACATGACAACAAGCTGAATGCATATAGTTCATCTAGGAGTGAAACATGAAGCTGGGTTGGGTAAGCCAGGGAATGTGTTCAAGTGTCCCACTTACTCCAGTGGTCCCGATATTAAATTGTGTTTACAAATCAGACTTTTATTAAAGAAGACTGCCGGTTGTAATGGCAGTGACATTACTCCTGAGGTTGAATTCTTATCTTCTTGTATCTTTTTTTTTCCTTGAATGAATGTAAATCTTATTCACTCCCATATAGCTGTAGTGTTCCAGGCCCTGTTGTTTCCACTTTTATTATTATCTACTATTTCTGTGAAGCGTCATGTTAAGTTTAAACCAAGATTTGTGTTGAGTTCCTGCTGAAGCACAAATTCTGTTTATGTGTTTACACACATTGATGGCATTGCCAGACCCATGTCTGAATGGCTCCAGATATCCAGATATTTTATTTCTCCAGGGTGCTATTGAGGTAGTATGGAGTATGGAGTGCATAACTCTTGTTTATCACTCTCATCTTGAACATGCCTCTGCTGTATACTAATTAACCAAGCACAAAAGGCATCAAAATAACTCAAAGGTCCACATTCTCAAACCTGACTGCCTTTGTGTATGATTGAGCAGAAGTGTGCAATGCAGGCGTATGTGCAGACCTCCCACTCACATTCGGTCTCCACATCGGGGCAAACAAACATCGACCGCATCTTTATATATTTTGATAACTGTATGTATGCGCTTGATCTATCTTGCCACTTTCTAGTTAAGCCTCAAATGTGAAAGTATGTGTAAATGTATAAAGCCCTTGTGGCAAGTCATCTGCGGTGCATTACCTACTACACAGGCTGTACAAATACTTTTAAAGGGCAGTACCCTTATTACAACTGCACATTTGTAGTGGTTGTGTTTACTTGTCTATGTGTCAGAATGACTCAAAACCTTGAGACTATTATATGAACAATATATAAAATACTGGGGAAAGATTGACTATATATATATATATATATATATATATATATATATATATATATATATATATATATATCTACCTATGAGATATACATACAGTATGTCACTGAAAGACCCTGTACAAATATTGGGCTGCCTTTGTACCATTCAGTTGCAAATCAAAATCATAAGGTAAATGTAAGTTGCAATCCAATGATCCTTGTTTGGACAGTTGGATTGGTTGTTGGTTTGCATGTGTGTTTAAAATAAAAAAAAATTATAAGGCGATAATTATCCTGAATTTTCAGTTTATTTGGGATTTTGTCGATGTATAATAGTAACAAAAGAACAATCATCTTCGATTCCAAATATTTTTATAATTTCTTTTTAGCAGTTTCTTGCCAATATAAAAAAAAAAAGTTAGAGGACCAGAAATCCAGAATTATCTATATTTATTTATTTTTTTAAAGATGGAGATAATTTAGATGATCAATACAGCAAACTCTAATTCTTAAAATTCCTTTCATCTTATTGTTTAAATTTTGTTCACTAACTCTTTCACCATTGCAGACCGTTATTTGAACAGGCGATGTCCAACCTCTCCCTGTAGGTTCATATTATCTAATGATTGTTTCCTGCGAGGCGGCCTCTCTGTCTGCTTGTTGTGGATGTGTGCTGTATGGCTGAGAGCTTGTTTTTTTGCTGTTATGTTTGCTTTGTCTCCAGATTGCTACATTGATGAGTAATCCTTCATGTATACGAAGAGATTAGTTTTTCAATTTAAGAACTGCAGAATTGATCTCCCCACTTCTCTCTATCCCTGAACAAATGTAAGATTCCGAAGTTTGCGACAAATGTTATTATGTCTAAGCTGAGAAACCACAGACACATGTTGAAGTAAATTGGTTAGTCAAGTGTGTGCTCAGAGTGCTTGTTAGTTTATCCAGCTGTGAGCTAATGTGGTTAACATCCTATCATTTTGGATGTGGAGAGGCTCTACTTCAAAACATCGCGGTTGAACATGAGATATCTGGCATCCAAATATATAATGCAGATATGCAAGATGTAAATACATACAGTAGCTACTCCAGTAGGTAATACTTATATGAATTGTTTATGAAAACTTTTTTTAAAACCACCTTTAAGTCAATAACAAAACCAGTAGAAATACCAAGCATGAATTCAAACAAGTTTACATATAAACAGACAGATTAGTGGCACTACAAGAAAACTCTTGCTAAATGGTAAAATGTAATGGTGGTGGCTTCACATGCAAAACAATGAGCAATGACGGACACACAAACTAATATTTTAGCCAAACAAAATGACTGATGGAATATGGGGAAGGTGGAAATTGTTAAAGTTGTCGCTTTCGTCACTCTGGAGGAGAAGAACATGTCCCATGTCTAATTTGTGTTGGATTATTACAATAAAGTGTGTTTTATTAACAAAAAGTTGAAATATTCTCGCTACCAAGGTTTTTTCTTTTGGTTATCTGGTGATTTGAGCTCATCTGCAGTTGCACTGGCTGTAAGTCTGTGATTAATAAGATTGTGAGCTGTCTCTCTCGCTCTCTCTGTGGATTTTTTTCTCCAGCTGAGAAGTGGTACAAACGTCATCTGACCTACCAGATAGTAAACTGGCCTCGTCACCTAACTCTGGGCTCCGTGCGGCTGGCAGTGTGCGCTGCCTTCCAGCTGTGGAGCAATGTGTCGGGCCTGGTGTTCCAGGAGGCTCCTGAAGGCCCTGCAGACATCCGGCTGGCATTTTATGAGGGGGACCACAATGACGGGGCCGGCAATGCCTTCGACGGACCAGGTCTCGTGTGTGTGTGTGTGTGTGTGTGTGTGTGTGTGTGTGTGTGTGTGTGTGTGTGTGTGTGTGTGTGTGTGTGTGTGTGTGTGTGTGTGTGTGTGTGTGTGTGTGTGTGTGTGTGTGTGTGTGTGTGTGTGTGTGTGTGTGTGTGTGTGTGTGTGTGTGTGTTGATTGTTTTGTGTCATGATCTTGTGTATGTAATTTGCTCTCAGGCCTCTCTTACAAAACTTTCCTGAATAAATAAAGCTTAACAAGTCCTGCTGTTTGTGTGTTCACAATAACCGGATTACTGTGAATAAACCAGATTAGGATAATAGTTTGATTACACACTCTGTACTGACCGGAATTACACAATACTGCCACTGCCTCTTAACGGTTTCTCTCCTCTTTGACTTTCAGGAGGAGCTCTGGCTCACGCCTTCCTGCCTCGCCGGGGCGAAGCCCACTTCGACATGGCGGAGAGGTGGACGCTAAATGGACACAAGGGACACAACCTGTTCATGGTGACTGCCCACGAGATCGGACACACTCTGGGACTGGAACACTCCCCAGTCCATCACGCCTTAATGTCGCCATACTACAGGAAACTGGGCCGCAGCCTGGTGCTGAGCTGGGACGACATCATTGCAGTGCAGCAGCTGTACGGTGAGATGATTGTGCTTTTTATGGTGATCTCTTCCAGCCCACACATTTTATCTGTGGGTTTATTTTAACTGTGCGGACAAGCATTTGCCTTAAATTCTCGTCCAGATTCAAACATTGCCCAAGATGCCAAATTTCCAAGATGCCAAATCCCTCAAGGGAAACATTTTCTTTGTGGAATGGATAGTGTGTGGTCGCAAGGTCAAGAGGATTGGTGAATTTAGCACCTTCACTGGACACAGATATATTTTTACCACTTTTTTCCTCAGGTATAAAGTCTGAAGGGATGGGGGAAAAGCACTTTAGTGGACAGATGACAAATGTCTCACTGTCTGGCCTCAGGACGGCTGAGTTAAAGAAAGTGAAAGGAGGTTGCAATTTAGAATGAAATAGAGCCACTTACATGAATTGCTGACTTGTTATGAAACCAGACTTGCCTTTGAGGAAACGCAGAAGTAGAGTAATTTTTACTCTGCTACCCATTAAATCTGGAGTTGTGGCACTGAGCTATGAAAAGGCCAGAGAGGTAGCCCGAAGAGCACCAGCTGCACACACAGAATAAGATTGAGTAGAACTGCAACACTGTTGAGAGTTCATTAAAACCTGGATTTGACAGAAAGAGAAAAAAACTTTTTGCATTCCCTTTTAATTGTGTTTTCGGCCAAACGTGGTAAAACAAAATCTTGCGTACAAGGAGTTGAAACTACACTTTCTCGGTGTATTTTAGTTGAGTTTGTCTCTAACAGCATGAGTGTGTTCTATCAGTTCCAGCTCTGTGGCCTCTCAGCTGAAAGGTTTAGACTGAGGGCAGCAGAGGGTGTGTGAATGTCAAAATAACACTCCCATGCGCGCACACACACACACACACACACACACACACACACACACACACACACACACACACACACACATTTATCCATTATTATTATCCAGCCTCTAAGTGCTACACACAGTGTTCTGGGCGTTTTATTGGCTCCGTTGTGATAGATTGCTGGTATTGTGGGAGAATTACACACGTCTGTGTGTATGACAAATATAATAGTTTCTGTTTACCGTGAGTGTTGTCCCTCCTGGCATGTGTGAGGCAGGTTTCCACATGTGCAGAGTTCTCCTATTGCTTGTGTTTTCTCTGCTGCTAAAATACTGATTTCACTGCAGCAGTTGCATAAGAACATCTTTAAAGTATCTTCTGCAACTACTCAACCTCCTCTGTGATGATGTGATACCCTGAATGTAAATAGTGCATCAAGTGCTTTCTCTGCTTTGACTCTGAAATAAGCTGAAAACAGCTGCAAAGGGCCAGTGAAGACACAGCCTGCTGCAGGAATGTTTGCATGGCTGCAGGACAGTCTCACAATCATTTGGATAATTCAACTCTGAACTTGAGATTCACCTCAAATGATTCCTCTTTTTCTGCTCTGCCTCTTAAGATATTCTGGCCTCAGCTTCCTAAAATGGTATTTGCCAGCCACTGACCACTCTGCTGCCTCAGACACACATTTTTAGCTCAGTTACACTCTGCAGCACTTAATGCCACTTTGATTTATTATGTGACCATTGCTACTACCATTGCATGAATAGCCACTAATGAGCAGCAATTACAACAGATTATCGGTTTTTAGTTGCTCATTGAGCTGTGAGATGTGAGAAGCTAATCCTGGCAATGTTGAAAAAAATGTGATGACTTATTTCATTGCTTCACAAAAAGTTATCCAGGATTCCTTAGTTGGCGCACAGGTGCAGTTTAGCAAAGTGCAACATGCTTTTTACACGTCTGCTTATCAACCTGATTTCCACCCTGTGGCAGTAGTTTCTGCAGACTGCAGCTGCTCCTACGTAAATGTCCAGCAGCTCCAGAGACGGATGAGAACCATGACTGACAGGACTGTAGGCGCTGTGAAAAATGCTACATCTGCTTAAAGATATGAGCTGTGTGTGTGTGTGTGTGTGTGTGTGTGTGTGTTAGTTATATTAAACAACACACTTGTGGTGGTTTTGCCTACATAAGACAATGTATGTACAGTATATATGATTACTCAGATCCTTTACTTAAGTAAAGAGTTATACCACAATGTACTGATTTACAAGTAAAAGTCCTGCATTGAAAATGTTACTATTATAATTATTTATTAAATTATTTATTAGCAAAATACACTTTACATAACATAACAATGGCCCCTGTGAGTGTTATTGTATTAAATGTATTATTAATTTTACTGATGCATTAATGTCCAAGTAGCATTTCCCTGCTGCTTTAAACTGTAACATAATATAATATTTTATAAAACCATATGTTAAAAAGTCTTTATCTGCATCTAACTATAGATGTCAAATCAATGCAATGTCAAGTGAAAAGAACTTTTTGTGTACTCACAATACTTATACATTTTCATGCCATTGGCATGGCATGAAAATTTCACTTCATGAGTTTTTTAAAAATTAATATGCGTTCCCCCAGCCTGACTATAGGTGTAAACTGAGCCCTGGGTATCCTGCTCTGCCTTTGAGAAAATGAAAGCCCAGATGGGCCAATCTGGAATCTCCTCCTTATGAGCTCATAAGGAGGAAGGTTACCTCCCCTTTCTCTGCTTTGCCCGCCCAGAGAATTTGGCCCACCCATGAGAAAGAGAGAGACATCATGGCTTTCAAACGAGCAAAGTGGCAGTTGGTCAAGACCACACCCCCAACCTCCACCTTGCCCCCCCTTCTCTCCTCCTCAATCGCTACAGACACAGAAATGGCACATACTAAGGAAAGCTCATTGTGGGACTGGCTCTAGTGGCTGTAATTCTGCACCAAGGCTGAATTTCAGGAAAGAGACTTCAGATACAGTATTAGGGAACCACTAAGGCCTATATAAAAGCATCCAAAAAGCAGCATGTCATAGGACCTTTAAGTAACATTTTCAACATTTTTTACATTGTGATATTTCTTACTTAAGCAAAATATCTGAATACTTCTTTCACCACTGATGAATGTAAACAGCATAAGGAGGGAGGTCAGACTTCCAACCCTTATCTTACAACACTGCTCTCACTCACACACACACACACACACACACACACACACACACACACACACACACACACACACACACACACACACACACACACACACACACACACACACACACACACACACACACACACACTCTCTCTCTCTCTCTCTCTCTTTCTCTCTCTCGCACTGCTTTATCGCTTATAGGCAGCTGTTCATGTGTTATCCACTGTGTTGTGTGTATATCTATTTTTCCTGCCGTCCTGCTGTTCTTGGGTGTGCTGATTTTATCCACCTTCTACACAAATGTTTGTTCAGCTCATTGCAGACTAAATGGCTGTAATCACGTAAAGCGCCATCGTTTTACTCTTATGCTTTGGTATGTTGTGCTTTTCCCTTTTGTCCTGCTTTGATTTTTCCTTTTATTCTTTTGGTCTCATGTGCCAGGAATTTGCACTATGAGGCTGCACAGGCCAAAAAAAAAAGTTTTTTTGTGCTAACAATTCAGTTCAAGTTTAAGGTTTCATTGTGCGCTCTATCTAGAGTTCTTTGTTTATTTCCTGTGCAGTATAATGTCATCCATCAGTATACATCAACTCAGCCACATCCTGTAAAGGACAATTTAAATGTTTACATTATCTATGTCTTGTTTTCAGCCTTGCCATGCTGTCTAATTTAGAAAATACTTAAATTGCTTTTGGCATGCATGAGAATGAGACTGTCTGTGCCTCTCAGTAACATACTATCTATACTTACAGCTTTGTCACTGTAGTTTTAAAAAACAACCCTACTTAAAGTGAATATGACATACATGGATTCATCTCTCATGACCTTGTCTGATGCCTTTTAGTTCACTGTTTTGTGGCTTTGTTTTTGCCCTCAGGTAAGCCATCAGGTGATCGCCCTGTGAGGCTGCCAGGCCAGGTTTTGCATGCCGCTCTGCAGGAGTGGGAGTTTACAGAGCTTCACAACGGGCGTCAGACCACAGGGCAGCCTCTCTACTGCCAGGGTGTCTTTGATGCCATCACTATGGGTGAGGTCCGGAGGAAATATTATTAGAAATATTTAATATCAAAGAACATTCAGCCACATCCCTCATGACTGTGGTTACTGGTGTGTTTTTTAAAAGCTGAATAATAAAATAAAAACCTGCAGAAACGGAAGAGAATCCTGTTTCTAAAACTATTGGACAAAGGTATATTAAAATCACTTGAAATGAAACAAAACAGGAAAAAGAGTTTTCATCCAACCATTTTCTTCACCATTTTATTCTCTGACAAAAGTCTGAACTCAATGTTCACTCGCCAGATTTTTATCTGAAGCTTTCAACTGCATCTCAGTCTTCATACAACACAAAAAGTCATAGTATAGTATGTCGAAAAAGGCCAAAGCGTAGTATGTTGAAAAGAATCATGAAAAAGTTAAAGTATGTCGTTAAAAAAGTCATAGTATAGTATGTTGTATAAAAAGTCATATCATTAAAAAAGTCAAGATTGAACTTAAAGTGCTCAAATTATGCTTTTCCCTTTCCTTTATTGTGTTATATATCTTTTTTGTGCACGTTATATAGCGTGGCACGCCCTCATACTCTGCTTCTGACTGGCTTGTAGTGCTGACCTAGCTACTGCGTATGTGCAACTCCCAACAAAGATGGAATAGACGTGTGATGTCTCACTCTGTAGCTAAAACAGAGAGCTCAACACACAGGGTGAAAAGAGGAGCTGCAGCAATGTGCAGTACGACAAAAATATGGTGTTTTTTGAAAATTAAATCATGTAAACCTATTTTGATATAACCTTTAAATACAATTATGAACCTGAAAATTAGCATAATATGAGCACTTTAATGTGTGTGTGTATGTATATGTATATATACATATATATATATATATATATATATATATATATATATATATATATATATATATATATATATATATATATATATATATATATATATATATATATCCTATTGTGTTTTTTCCTTTCTGTTTGTATCTCTAGACCAGAATGACACAGTGCTGGTGTTTCGGGGCGGTGTGTACTGGACAGTATTGGCTGAAGGCGGAGTGAGTGGCCCGCTGCCTCTCCGTCAGCGCTGGTCTGACCTTCCTCCGGCCATCGAGGCTGCTGCCTTCTCCCCGCTAGACTCCAAGTGGTATTTTTTCAAAGGTACTGCTTCACTGAACTCATTAATGGGACTCTCACACTTCCCTTTAAAGACATTCCCTAATCTGTTAAAGCCCCCAAAATAGATTTGTTTGTGCTTTTTAATGAGGAAAGTGCTATTTAAAGACTATAATGTACTGAAGCCTCAGCTGTAGTTTTAAAGTAGCTTCACCTTTGTGCTAAATGCTAACTTGTTATGGTTAGGTTAGGTTAGGTTATGGCCAAGTTAAAAGTAAAAAAACCTGACAGTGTTATCTAGATTCACTTATGTGCTAAATGCAGAACAGATTTATGCAAAATACACTCTGTAAGTGTCAGTACACTCTACTAAAACACTATTTATACCATACTTACTATCTCCATTTTTTTCTTTTTTCTTTTTGTTAAATCTGTGAGCTAAGCGGCAATATTAATACTTTGCTCTCATAAGTAGCAGGCTGCATTTCCCAAGACATTGAACTGTGAACATAGAATAGTGCAAAACTTTATTATAAAAAAATATTTTCTGTCTTTTGCAAGGGTTATAAAAGAGCAGAGGTTATGGCATTTTTTGTATTTTGATAGAAGTTATAGAATTGTCTTCTTTCAAAGAGCAAGTGGCCAAGGGAGTTTGACCTGTCAACGGCATGATGTTATGTGAAGTACTCGATGAATTTGTAGAGCCACTATGATCAAATATAAGATAAATATAAGATGGTGCGTTGCAAATGATTTCTACAAAAATAAATCTTGAAGTTTAAATTGTTTTATTGTTGACTTATAGAATTTGTAACTTCATGTTTTTCTCCTTGTCTCGTGGTGTGCAGGGAAGCGGGTGTGGCGCTACACAGGCAGTGTGCTGGACCCCGGCTTCCCCAGGAAGAGCAGTGAGTTGGGGTTGCCCCGACACCCTGACTGTGCCTTCTACTACGCTCCTCTGGGTCACATGGTCCTCTTCAAGGGCTCCCGTTACTCTGTGCTTAACCTCAAAACCTTGCACCAAGAACCCTACTACCCCCGCAGGCTGGCAGACTGGACTGGTGTGCCACAGGGGACCAATGGGGCGCTGACCCGTCCCGACGGACGCCTCTACCTGTTCAGAGAACAGCGGTTCTGGAGATTTGACCCGGTTAAGGTGCGTGTCACCAGAGAGGGCCAGTGGGCCAAGGATCTGAGCTGGACTGGTTGCAGCAACGTTCCTCAGAGCAACAACATTCTTTGACCAGCAGAGGGCGCTGTAAGCTTTAGATAAAGAGCAATTTTTTTGATGTATATACTATAATGTAAGGTGCTACAACTTGTTCAGCCTAAACCCACATTGAGTTTATATGTTGCAAAAGGAGCCTAGCTCAACAAACTCATGCCATGAATACTTGGTTTATACATTTTGATGCACATATAGTATTTATACTGCAGAGCAATGGATATTACTCTATATGGATGTGCAATTATAGCCTCATTATTACAATAGATAATGACTGGACTGTCTACTCTTAAGTGAGCAGACAGGTTGAACTATGCTTTTAAAACCCTCTCCTTTTCTCTTGTAGTATTTGCACACAAACAGAGAAACTAAACGATATGTGTTTTTATCATCTCTTCTGCAATGTCACTAACATATGTAACATATTGTATAAATGACTGTTACTTCCTTTGGCCTGTGATTGTGTGTTGCTCGCTAATTGCTCGCTATGGTAAAAGGCCTAAATGTGTATCACTGACTCCCAGTACAGCATGTGCTCAGCGTTATGTGAGGTCATATTTCTGATTCACATATGTCAAAGCAGGTAGATGTTTAGGTCCAACGTTTGGACAATATAATTAGTACATTATAAAGTGTATCATGATGGATGTTATCACAAAGCTGACAGCTGTGATGCATTTTAAGAAACCATTTAATGATGATTCAACTGTAACCATGAATGTTTCTCCATTTAACCAAAATGAAATTCTGTCTGGTTTGTGACTGAAGGCCAAACTCAACAGTAGTTTTATAACAGGGTGGTTATAAATCGGTGACACATCCTTCATTCACTGGTGACCTTTTCATCTTATCACTTAGCGAGTATTCACTTGGCGTGTCATTTCTCATTGCTGCAGGCAGAGCAGATGTCAGTCAGTCCAATGTAGATCTTACATCACTTATAGAGTATACTAATCCTACAGATAATTCATTTTGACAATGACATTACATACTTGAAACGTTTTGTCTTGTGGAAACATGTCAGGACACACAGTTAGTCTTCATATGCCATGACTCATGAGGTCATTAAATGCATAGTATTTTCCTCTCCTCACAATACAATATTATCTTTTATCAGACTTGATCATGAGCACTGTGCAGTAATGTTGTGGGTTTGACTACCATCTGTTGTACCTGATCAGTCCAATTCATGATGTTAAACTTTCACTTAAATGAATCTGTCTGCTGATCTCTCAGTTTACAATAATTAACATTTCTGATGTCCCAGGACACATTTGGGCTGTTTAGATTGTTAGATTAATATATTGTTAGACTCATATATATATAAATACTAAAGTCCAAATGTTCTGTGAACTCTAGGCTATCTAAGGAAAAAAATAATTATGTGAGAAAATTCAATCCTCTTCTATACAGTAATTTGGCCTCATCTAGTCCATCACTTGTCTTGTACATTTGAACACACAAATACTAGAGTAAAGATAATTTGAAGTGCATTTAAACAAATGTAATCAAAAGCCACTAGGCTATACTTTTACTATGTAAAGCCTGTAACACAGGCTGACAGTGCTACGCTGTGGAAAGCAATCAGACTAAATCAGATTTCTAATCACGATCAACATCTACATCAAAGAGTGCCTTCACACTGAGATCATCATCTGTTTCAACAGCAGTTAAAAAATAAAACATTAGACAGAAACCTAGTCTGGCATTAGTACCCTGATAGTTAACAACTTAATACAGAGCTTTTCCTTCATGTTTTGCTATTCAAATGGCTACATTTTAGCACAGTAGCTGCACAAATCATTAGTTGGATGTAAATATAAGTAATTTCGACATTCAAGAATATTATTACCTGCACTGTTTTAAAATATCACTTACCTTGTACCGCTCTCTTGGCAGCTCTGTGAGAGTAGGATTTGAACATTTGTACTGTATATTGTAGAAATGTATGGGACGAGTTAAATCATTTTAAGACTTTAGACATTTCTGAGTAGAAAGTGTCACCTGCAGCTGAACTTTGGTTTCTTCTGTATTCCAGAGGATTTCTCTTTTGCCAAACTACACAGCTTTGTCCTCTTGCATAACTTCACATCCTCTTTAAGGGTTTCTCATCTTGTCCAACTTGTGTTGATGTCCTCTATGTGATATGTTATGCTTTTTTGCACTGTGATTATTACCACAGCAGGTGGCGCCGCAGCAGGAATTTAGATGAAGAACTCATCGACTGGCTCCTTGTTTGTGTGTGCTGACAGTAGCTCAGCAGTAGTCCTGTTCTCCACGTAGAGCTCTTTTGAGGGGCTTTGTCCTGCTGCCACAGTCCTGCTGCCATAGCCCTTCTTGGCTGCATCTGCACATCTAGAGGAGCCCCATGTCCTGGAGGCAACCTGAGGGTGTATGTGTGTCCGTGGCAGACATTCAATCAGCTCCTTGGCCAGACCCTCAACAGCTGAAGCCCCAACAGCTGCAGGTCTATCATGGCTGTGAGTCATCAAAGGGTCCATGGTAGAAGAGCGAGCAATTATTTTGACTACCGTGTCAGAGTGCAATGAGACAGGGACTCCTGTGTCTACGTTTGTCTCTGGCTCCTCCTCGTCCTCTTCCAGAAGGAGATTGGCGAGTGAACGCACGATGCAGGGGCGCAGAGGAGAGTCGGGGTGATTGGTGGTTGACGGCGGTGCAGGGCTGCTGCGCTGGGATGAGTAACAGGAGCTGCCTGGAGGGGTGCTGCAGCAGCTTCCTGATCCCTGGCTCTCGGCTCCACCACCTCCTCCATGAAGCTTCTCAAGGACAGGGTCACTGCGCGGTCTGTGGCCTGTTGACAACCAAAATCACATCCAGCAGAGTCACAAAAGTGGGCATCAAAAACCTTTGCTATTGTACTATACTCAAAATTGAGTGTGGTTTCTTTATGGAGCGTCAATTTAAAGTGACTGGAGAAAAGAGGTTCATAGCCTTAGGGTCAGATCATTTGCTGATGGCGTTGCAGGATAAGACTGTTTTTTTGTTTTGTACTCCATACCACAATGAGTGGTCTAAGAGTAAGTACATTAATCTGAATCTGATACATTTCTTAATACATTTTTTAATAAGAAGTGATTTGTTGTAAAATATATCATCATGGACATCCTTTACAGTTGTTGCCGACTACTTACACACTGAAAGTGAATGACTGGACAAAAGCATCACAACTTTAAAGGTGCTGTAGGTACGATTGGGAAGATCCAGGACTTAGCCAAAGAATTTGAACATCAACAACTTCTCAGTCCCTCCCCCCCTTTCTGCTAAAGCCTAAAATGTTCTCCTAAGCCCCTCCCCCCACAAGGGAGAATGAATGTGTGTACCTGAGCAGCGATTGACACTCAGTTAGACACCCCCCGGCCCTGATTGGTGCAACAGGGAGCGGTGGATTTTTGCAAAAATGACCTGCTTCATGTAGTTCTACTGGAACATAGGGTCAGTTTCAGCAAATGTGACAGAAAGTTAGTTTTATAAGTCTTACCTACTGCACCTTTAACTTTTGTAATGATGCCTTAAACAAAGGCACCAAAAGTACAAAAAAAAAGTTTTCTGCTTTGCACTTTGTTTGCAATTCTGCAAAACACTGCACACTGTTTCTTACATTAGAATCTTTGTTCAAGAATGAAAACTCTAGCAATCATTGGGAAAACACTTCTCGTCAAAATGCAAAACACTATCTGAAATTGGGGAAATATCACCTTGTGTGCCGCCATTAGTCTGCAAGGAGTTCTCCATCACAATGCCACTCTAGGTCCCTACTCGACACCTTACTCCCCATTTCTCAATACAATTGAGGAATAATTTTCAGCTTGGCGTTGGAAAGTGTACAACAGCCATCTACGTGCCCGCATGCCTCTTCTGCATGCAATGGAAGAGGCATGCCGTGACACTGAGGTGGGGTCAGTCCAAGGTTGGATACGGCATGCAAGGCGATATTTCCCCCGTTGCCTGGCCAGGGATTATATTGCTTGTGATGTGAATGACATGATGTGGCCAGACCCAAACAGAAGGCAGGATCCATAAACAATCTACCCAATCCTTTACAAAACAATTTTTGGTTTACCATTGCACTGTAATTTTACTGCAATTATATATATATATATATATATATATATATATATATATATATATATATATATATATATATATTTGTGTTTACAATAACGTATTGATTACTGTACTGTAATTCTACTTTTCTTTGTTTTTGTTGTAAAATGGGAAAAAATAAACTGTATAAATTTTTTTCTGAAGCCTTTCTATTTTTGCATTCATTGAAATGTAAGTAGATGTTCTGTACTGGAACACTCTTTCACAGGAGCCTGTCTGAGAAAATAGATATACAAAGTACTAAAGAGAGCAGTGTTTGTCAGAGTAATATAAGTGGTGTATGTGTGTATAATTTTGTTGCAAAAATGCCATTTGAAAAAGGATTGTTACGTTTTGATTGCAGATTTCATCTTGACACAGAAGTGAGATATTTATCTCCAAGTGTTGCGTCTTATTTGGCTTGTGTGAAGAATTTTAACAATGAGCCACATTTTGCAACAAATGTGTAAGCCATCAGTAAAAACTGTAATGCATTTGATTTTGAATAAAATAAAAACAAGGTGACGCTCACTAACAGCTGGCAACATGAGAGTTTTGGGATCTAAGAAAGGGCTCATGGGCCGTAGACCGCTGCTGTAGAAGACTCTGATCCACTTCAACAAACTGCGTAGTAATGTGGCTAAATGGCTTATAAAAACTGTTATTCAACTCAAACTTATAAGTTACCTGTGGAGTTTTCTTATAAACAAACAACAGTTTTTTTTTACATTCAGTGTTAATAACCTAAACACATAATGGGTATAGTATGTAAAAAAAAAAAAGTCATAATATAGTAAGCCTTAAAAAAGTCATAGTATTTATGTCACAAAAAAGTTATAGTATAGTATGTCATTAAAATGTTAAAAAAAAGTCATATATTTTTTCGACATACTATACTATGACTTGTTGGCGACATACTATACTATGACTTTTTTATGACTTTTTTTCGACATACTATATACTATGACTTGCTTCTGACATACTATATACTATGACTTTTTTTCGACATATTACACCATGAACAACTACAACTACTATTTCTAGTCACTGTTCCATTATCTTTATTGTGACTATAATTGCTACTGCTCACCACACCCCCAACCGGCACCGTCAGACACCGCCTACCAAGAGCCTGAGTCTGTCTGAGGTTTCTCCCTAAAATGAAGTTTTCCTCACCACTTGAGGTTTCTGCCTAAAAGAGAGTTTTTCCTCGCCACTGTCACACTAAATGCTCTTGGGGGAATTACTGGAATTGTTGGGTCGTTGTAAATTATAGAGTGGTCTAGACCTACTCTGTCTGTAAAGTGTCTTGAGATAACTTGTTATCATTTAATACTATAAATAAAATGTAATTGAAATTGTGATTCTTTTCGACAAAATACGCTTTGACTTTTTTCGACATACTATACTATGACGTTTTCATGATGCTTTTCGAAATACCATGCTTTGACTTTTGTCAACTGAATATACTATGACTCTTTATGATTCTTTTGACATACAACGCTTTGACTTTTATCGACATACTATACTATGACTTTTTAACGTCTTCAGTAATGTGAACGATAAATATAACTTACTTTTTTTAAGATCTTTTTCAACATACTATACTATGACTTTTTACGAATTCCATAATGTGAACAATAATTACACTGCTGAACCAATGCATTATGAGCTTCACAAATAACTAATATAAAATGATTAGTTATTATTCATAAAATGAAGATAGTTTGAGTCTTCAACATACTATGACTTTTTTGACATACTATACTATGACTTTTTTATGCCTTTTTATGGACATACTATACTATGCTATTTTATTACTTTTATTTGATAAATTATACTATGCCTTTTTACAACATACTTGACTATGACTTTTTTAAGACTTTTTCGACATACTATACTTTGCCTTTTTATGACTTTTTTAGATATACTATACTATGACTTTTTTGACATATTATGACTTTTTTTGTCTTCCGTAATGTGAACAATAAATATAATGCTGAAACAATGTATTATGAGCTTCAGAAATAGCTCTGTGAGATAAGCTGCTAGACAGTAAACATTTGAGATGGAAGGTTTAACTCTTCAACATACTATGACTTTTTTTGACATACTATACTGTTACTTTTTAAAGACTTTTTCCATGACTTTTTATGACTTTTTTTGACATACTATGACTTTTTTTGTCTTCCGTAACGTGAACAATAAAATACAACGCTGAACCAATGCATTGTGAGCTTCAGAAATAGCTCAGTGAGATAAGCTGCTAGACAATGAAGATTTGAGAAGAAGGGTTTAACTCTTCAACATACTATGACTTTTTTGACATACTATACTATGACTTTTTTGACATACTTTACTATGACTTTTTACATCTTCAGTAATGTGAACAATAAATACACTGCTGAACCAATATATTACAAGATTCATAAATAGCTCAGTGAGATAAGCTGCTGAAGATTGGAGGTTGAGGGTTCAACTCTTTAACATACTGTGACTTTTTCGACATAGTAGGGTTAGGATTCAACTCTTCGACATACTATACTATGTAGGACTTTTTATTACTTTTATTTGATAAACTATACTATGCCTTTTTTTGACATACTTTACTATGACTTTTTAAAAGACTTTTTTTTCCATACTATACTATGACTTGTTTTTCGACATACTGTGCTAAGACTTTTTTTTCCATACTATACCATTACTTTTTTATGACGTTTTTTTTCCATACTATACTGTAACTTTTTCGATATACTATACTATGACTTTTTTTTGACATACTATGACTTTTTTTGGCTTCCGTAATGTGTGAACAATAAATACAATGCTGAAACAACACATTTTGAGCTTCAGAAATAGCTCAGTGAGATAAGCTGCTGGAGATAAAATGAAAATTGGAGGTAGCAGGTTCAACTCTTTGACATACTATGACTTTTTCGACATACTATACTATGCTTTTTATCAGGGACGTGCACAAGTACAGGCTATTGTTGCCCGGGCAACAGCCCGTTTGCCCTGATTGGATTAGCTGCCCCTCTGTCAAAAGAGCCTAAATAACCTTTTCTTTCTTTCTTTTTTCTTCTTTTTTTTCTGTTGTGGCTGCATTAATACCATAGGGGTGCAAGGTTGACTCAATATCGTTATCGCAATATCACATTGCGCAATATTATATCTAGGGGTGCAAGATATATCGACTCAATATCACTTATCGTGAATCCTACATTATTTATTTAATGTGAAGTTGGCCTACTTTATCAGGGGCATTTTCTTTAGGTTGGAGTAGGCTAATAACTCATTAAAAACAAATGTTTCATTAATAATAAATACACAGTTAATTCTGTATGTGCCGTATATGGCATTGTGAATTAGTTATTATTTTATGGATATCAAGAGCTCCAGTTCACAGAGCATTTGAGTATATCATAAAAATGTCAAAAAAGTCATAGTATAGTAGGTCACAAAAAAGTCATGGTATAGTATGTCATAAAAATGTCATAAAAAGTCATCGTATAGTAGGTCATAAAATGTCATAAAAATGTCATAGTATAATACGTCACAAAAAAGACATAGCATAGTATGTAAAAAAAAAGTCATAGTATAGTATGTCGAAAAAGTATAGTATGTCACAGTATGTCATAAAAAGTCATAGTATTATGCCACAAAAAACATCAACAAAAAAACGCTGTGTACACAGTTTACACTTGTGTATTACCTTGCCTGTGTGTTTGCCAGGGCAGGGGCGTTGTGAGGCTGCAGGGCGACAGGCTGTGGCCCTGTCCCAAGCTCCTGAGCTGCATTCCTCGAGGGGACACGCTGGGGCATGTCAGGGGGAAAGCACAGGTCAGAGGCCGCTGAGGTTGAGCCGGGGTTTTCACCTGCAGTACAGAGGGACAGAAGGAGAGGGATTGTGATTTACACCAGGACTAAAGAGATTTAAGCAAGTTAAGTAACTTGCATTTAACATATGGCTACTCTGACAGCTTTTAGGTGGCTCCGTGAAAGACAGCAACCACATGCATCCAGACATTTTTTATTTCATCATCACTGGAAGACTGAACCGATGCTGTTTTAATTTATGAGGCTAGTCTGTTAAAAGCTTGATTTCTTTATTCTGAGCTAATGAATGACATGTAACCCTGACAGTCGACACTGATTATTCTGTGGTGTGAACAGGCTAAAAAATCCTGGCTCCTTGGCTAAGATATATTTTTGTTCACCTGTTTAATTTTGTTGGGCTATGTCTTATCAGGTTTGTGTTATGTGACATTGTTAAAAACCTGAGATGTGACAAAAGATTTTCGGCTCCCAACTTGCTCTACTCTTTATCATTTGGTACAAATACAACTAATCTAAAATCGGTAACTTTATTTAAAGGGGTGCACATAAGACTGACTGACATAATACTGTAATAACCATGACATCTGTCATGAACATGAAGGAGTCTTTATAAATGTTTATGACTGTTGTCTTTAATTGTGTCATGAATAATTCCCTTGACTTTAAGTACAGTGGTACCATTTTTACTTTTCATTAAGATGTCATAAATGTTATAAGGCCAGTTTGACAACAGGGAATACAGTACCAAGGTGATTTACAGAGTTTTGGATAGATAGCTTTACTTGTAAAGTAACCGCTAACTGCTGCTAACTGTAGTTAGCTGCTGTTAGCCAGTTAGCTTGGTTAGCCGTACAACTTTCCTATTAGCTGACTCTGCCCCATGATGCCAAGCCAAAGCCGGAAAGATAACCACCTAGTATACCCTGTCGTCAAACTGGCCTCCTCCGTCAATCTCGTGGCTGTGTTTTTTGTATATTTGTGTTTGGACAACATCTGGTAACAATTTGGGGTTTGCATCACATGCAAATCTAAGTGTGATTTGCAAAATGAAAAATGTTCTTCCATAGCAACTGTCTTTGTTCATCGTGTGATAATTGTGATTGGAAGAAAAACTTCTCCTTCATGTATTCCAGATAAATAATGATAATTTTGTCTTAAACATAAAATGACAAGGCAACACATTAACATTCCTTCATTTCACAAACAACTGCTGCTTTTCCTCAAAATCAAACTCGTTATTCCCTTGAGGATCCTGGCAAGCTACACAGTGTACAAAATGTTCCGTTCTACCAATAACATTTTAGCAAAACAAAGATAAATATAGAGTAAACCTGCAGACTGCTGTGTGTTTACAGTTAGTGTAAGACTGTTTCACACTGATGACAAACTTCATGATTACACCTGACATAAATCAAGGAGAAGCTTTTCTTCCATAACAATTATCTAACATGTTGTAGAAAGAGTGGGGCAGACTAAAGACTGGAAATGACTTTAAAAAAAACACACAACATTGGTCACTAAGCTGCATGTAAAACATCATTAAAAAGCAGGAATTGAACAACCATGTCCTCAACATTAGGTATCAGGCAACATTAGAGGTGTGAATCTTCACTGATCTCCCGATTCGATTACGATTATCATGGCAGCGATTCGATTCGATATTTCGATGCATCACGATGTGTCAAATACATTTTTCTGTTAAAGCCATATAGGATATTTAATTCATAGCTTTTCAAGCTTCAAAAACAAAACACTCTGCAGTGCTCTAATACTAAATAAATTGGATACATAAAACTATGGCACTGAGCACATGGCACTTCCTGAATGTGCAAAACATAACAGAATATGTAAACAGAAACAATCGATTATGGCCTGGCCGATTATCAATGCAGCATCGTCCATGTCCACGATTCGATACATCGATTATTTGATTAATTTCAACACCTCTAGGCTACATATAGCATTTTCACATTTTGACACATTTGATGGTGTATTTGAGGATACACTTACCTGGAAGAGAACCTTGTTGCCATCCAGGTCTTCTGTCTGCCAGCGTGTAGTACTGATAGGGCTACAGGGGTTGGGCAACAGAGGGACTAGCTGGCCAATTTCTTCCACACTAAACTGCAGCACGGCAGAGCTGCATGGCTCCACTCTAACCCCTGGTGACAACTGTTTTAAAGCCAGCTGCAGGCACAGCCCGGGCTCTGTATAAAAAACAAGTGATTTTGTGTCACTCCCCTGCCTATTTGATTTCCTTCTTATTATAATAAAAAAGCTAAGCCTTAAAGCTTGACTTGAATGCTTTAATTGTTATTGCTTTAGAATATAAATACTATAAAAATCAAAGGGCAACAAGACGTACCTGTTCGGAGAGTGAACCAGCAGAAGCCAGTCTTCTGCTCCTCTGCCTGTCGCTGCAGCACTGTCTCATAGAGCCGCACAGCATCCTCATAGTTGTCATATCCACTGTACAGTGTCACACGTAGTATTTCACCTCCACAGTGGACTGGTCGAACCCCCCACACAGGCATACCTGCACCCAAACTGTAGAAGTCTCTGCTGGGCAGGAGGTAGGGCCGCAGCATGGCATTGGCGGGGGAGCTGCTGGAGGTAATGTGGATCCCTCCAGTTCGGCTGCCGCAGGTCTCAGTGTGGTGGTACTGCCAGGGTGGACGCTGAAAGAAGTCCAGCACTTTGAGGATTCGCTCCTCTCCATAGGCCTCATGGAGGAAGAAGGTGATGGCCAAAGATGGGTAGCCTGAAGCATTTTTGGAAAAAGATTTATTCTCAATCAACCTTAAATAAAAACAGATGCAGTTCTAACAAGGGCAGCTCGTTGTGGGATGACATGTTTACTCCATACACGGAGACAGAGTAAATGTATTATTCAGTTAAAAGTACATTTGAGTTTGTTTGTTTTTTTACATGAAAATGGTTTACATTTCTGTAAACATGTTTCCTCTTTATGGAGGATAATACAACATCAGAATGTGCAATGAGGTTGTACGGGCACAACAGAGTGCTGCATCCCTGTCAATTAAATACCTGAGACCCAATTACCATCTTAGATGTAAGTATAATAAATACCAGACCACACAGTAAGGATCCTTACCTGCCACAGGACAGAGGCGGGTGTAACTTCTAAATGGAGAGGCCCTCTCTGACACATGGAAGATGTGTAAGCTTGGACAGAGCCAACGGAGGAGGCGATCCAGGGTGTGCTGCAGCAACAGTGAGTCTCCAGGGTTGGCCAGCAGATGCAAGTTCATTAGCAGGAGCTGTTGCTGCCGCTGCTGCCTGACCCGACTGGTCATACGCTCAACTAGGGTTACACACACACACACACACACACACACACACACACACACACACACACACACACACACACACAATGCATCAATTTAATTGATTGATTGAATGATTGCAAAACCTGCAAATGCTAAAACCAGGCAGCACAGAGATTTTTAGAAGAAGCCACAACAAATGTCTTGTTAGTTAAAAGGGTACTCTCCCAATTTGACACATCAAAATCAGTTTCCATGTCATGGGGAGTATAGTCTATGTCTACGTTTTTCTCCCATCCTGGAATGCTGTGTGGACTCGCCAGACGTTACAGTAACATTACACAACTAACAAATTTAGGAATGCGTTTAGTGCCAAAACAAACCACATTAACCACATTGGAAGTGTGATATCACATACTAATTTGAGGCTGAAACTTGGACACTTTCCTTAACAGGAGGCTAATGTGACCATAGCTTAAGAATAAATAAATCCTGATAATGTTATCTTGGTAACCTCAACTTGGAGATTTTCAATTTTGAAAATTAACACTAAGAATAAGACATTAAAAAAAGACATGGGGGGGGGTCCTAAACAAAGATTCTCTATAACTAAAGATAGCACATTAGCTACACGATGCCCAAATGGTATGAAATGGTACACACTTCCTGTCTCCTAAGTAATGTTAGGCTCGGCCATGTTCGAAAGTGTAGTGAATCTTGGTCATGGATGTATTAGAAGATCTTGGTCTCTGCTGCATCACTTTTGACCACGCTTATTTTAAATCTGTCTCTTCTGAGTCTCCTAACTTTATAAAAGTACAATTTTAAATTACTAGAGTGCCTCTTTAACTTCCGTATCAGTGGAGGAATACTTACTGCCAGATGACATCCTGCTGCAGTCAGATCTGAATAAGACACAATAAAAAGCACATGAGTGATTCCCACTTTTGGCTGGAGGAAAGACAAAAATATGTCTCCATCGTGTGGTGGCTGGCTTGGAAACAGCATGCCCCTTTGGTCACCATGACAACACATTATTTGTTGTTAGCTAACATAAGTGTAAACAGCCAATTTATGAGAAAATACATTGAAGAGTACAACCGTTTAAAACACCTATAGTAATGTGCTAAGATGTTAAAACAACAGTTAAGTTGCTGGTTAGCCCCGTTCACGATTCACTGTCTTGGTCAAAACGAATTTCCATTGTGGCTCCAATGGCTTACAGGCTAGCTAACGTTAGCCCCGTTAGCTAACGCTGAGACAAGTTAACTCACTCGGCAGTTTCAGCTCCGGAGTCCACGTTTTCATCGTCGGCTCTCTTTAACACCGCCGCTCTTCGAAACATCGCCCGATAGCTAACGTTACACCTTCTTTCACATTTAGTCGAGCCATCTGCACATAAAGCTTGAGCGGTGTTTGCAACAGTCCGGGCTGAGAGTGAAAAGCATCCTGTCCACAGACTGCTAAAAAAAAGGGGGACTCTTTTGCTGGGACGCTGACGTCACCGGGCAACGATACACGTACCGTTATGTTAAAATACAGGGCAGAGTCTGTTATTTTGTAGGAAAAAACAAAAACTGGAGGTGCCCCCGATTAAGTTTGGCATGCTGGACTATGTTTAGGAAGCTACTGAGGCTAAAGTCTGGGCGAAAGGGACCCACAGAAGTTGTGTTGCTTTCAATCTAAAGCCGCCTATAATAACATGGAGCAGATGGCATGCGTCTAACAATATGAAAAGACAAAGGAGACAGTCCAGACGGGCTGGTAGATTTAGAAGTGCAGGGGACGTATGGAGGGGAGGCTCTAAACCCTGAACATTAAAGACTTTGTTTGTTAATACCTTGTTAAGAGCATTAAACTCGCTTTTGCAACACACCGCGGGTTTTGACAAGACCTGTGAAAGACTTGCTCTCAGTTGAGTTTATTGCATACAGTCTCTGTGTAGGCTATAACGTTACCTAGCAAAAACCAATGCAGTCCAATAAAATACATCTTATCTTAAAGTATGGAGACTCAAAGTGTTCAATATTAAACAAATAAACATGAAATAAATAGGTATAGATAATGTGAAATTTAACCATGACACTGAAATAATGCTATGTATGTTTAAAACCCAGCTCATTATTACTATGGGCCGAGCAGCTAGATGCGTGGACCCTACTGTTTGTTTTTTTGCCAGTATTATTCTTCTTTCTAAGAAATTCATGTTCTCATGCAGGAAAAATCACCAAACACAAATCACAATATTTAGAGGTCACTGTAGATTTAATGTGCAAAACTTCAGAACTTTATCTCAAAAAGTGAATTTAAAAAAAAAAGTTTGAATTGTGTCCTCATCTACGCCATTGCAGTCAATGGAAAATAGAGCATCTTTAAACATCAGTTTGTCATTTATTGATCTTTGTGAAAATACATTAAAGGCACCTCTATGTAATAATCGCAGCTCAGTAGTAGGCTACTTGTCTACTCAATGCCCCGAGCCAGTTTTGTCATCAGTCAGATAATAGCTCCCTGAGATCAGCACCTGCCTATAGTGTCAACTGTTCTGAGTTTGAGCCCCTGGTGTTGCAAGATTATCATACATATATTGAATCAGGCATTGTTCTGTGGACAACTGCCCTGCATATTTTAAATGTGTCTCTGCATTAACACACCTGATTCAAATTAACAATCAGCACAGTTAAATAAAGTCATGTTATTTATGAATAAATATATCCTCCATATCTCTCAACCCTCCCACCAGCCGTTGGGCCACGCCTCCTCATTTGAATTGACAAGTGTCACTTCAAATTGAAAAGCCTTAATGTTAAATAGAAATGGTGAATCTTTAAATGTCAAAAGGCAATTACCAAATGTAGAATTCAAAAGATAAAACTTCAAATTGAAAATGATTAAGTGCAAAGGCTAAAATAAAAAAACAATTCTATTTTAGATTTTAATTTAAGTATTTCTAGTTAAGCTTTTCCATTTCACATTTTGAGTTTCATTAGTTGATGTTTCTGTCATTCAATAAAATATTTCAAAGATTTCGGTTTAAGCATTTATATTTAAGCTTTGCATTTTAAATTTGACTTTTAACATTGCACTTAACATTTTCAAATTGTCATTTTACATTTCAACTTTGCTTTTTCAGTTTCCTTTTTCTTCTTTAAATTTAATTCTGGCATGGTTTTTCCTAGTAGCATAGTAAAATAATAATATTTTTAATTTGATCTAGCTTCGTTTTCTCTTTGGACTTTCAATTTGAATTATGAATAAATATATCCTCCAGTTATTCAGTCAACCCGGGTTGACTAAATAAAAAACTACAGGCATCTATAAGTTGTCTATAGACAAAGTACACACATTCTAAGAATTTACTAGTTATACATTAATTTTTGACAGTATTTTAAAACCCTGCATTTGCATAGCAATTTCTTTGACCGGATTGACTTAGTAAAAATAAAAAGTAAAAATAAATTACAGACCTTACTAGACAAATATTCAGAATTTCTCTTATGATCAATGAATTATCAAAGCTCACTGAGACTGCTTTGGACACATTTCCTGCATGTTTTAGATGATCAGAATCAACACACCTGTCTGAAATGATCAGCTCATTAGTTTGTGTCCTAGCTTAACATGCCACTGTGTACTCTGGCTTGATGCTGTGGGGATAGGTAGCTCAACCAGGTTGATGTTGGTTTTCAGTGCGAGAGGTTAGGAGTTCAAAACCCCCTTCAACACACCCTTCACCACCCTTACTTAAAGAGTAGGCCTGTTCCTTGAGCATACTCAATGGATGAGAAGGAAAGTCTCTGTCGCTTCTGCTACAGAAACTCCTTTTATTCACCATTTTTCTCTTCTCTATCCACCGCCTTTTTCATTTCCTGCTCAAAATGCACGGCCCCGACCATTGCTGCGGAGCAGCTATAATTATGAGGTGTTATTTCATTCTGCTTCAACTTTGTGGTCATTTCGAAGGCTTTCAGGAGACATTTGAAGCTTTGGTGGAGAGGAGGTCACTGAACAAACTGTTATCCATCATGGACAACCCGACCACCCTCTCCATCCCACACTGGTCCACCAGTGGAGCACCTTCTCCAAGAGGCTTCGACAGCTTCGATGTCGCACGGACCGCTACAAGAAATCATTCCTGCCTCACTCCATTAAACTGTACAACAATTCACAGCTGTGTGTGAGATAACTATCTCATTACCTCACACATTACAATATTGCACTATTATGCTACTTGCACAGTGGTCACTTCATATTTAATATCTAACATTATACATATTTTATTTTGTGATATACTGTATACTAGGTATGTAGATTGTAAATTGTATTCTACACTTGTATATACACGTATATTCTTGTTCACTCATCTAAGTATATTTTCCAGTAGTTCTGGAATTTATAATCTATAATAACAATCTTATTGTATTTCTTTTTTTTTTAAATCTTATTTATTATTTCTAGTATATTTCTTGTATTTTTGGTTTGTGTGTGAGTATGTGTGTATGTCCTTGGTAATTTGCTACTTGCTGCTTTTAACAGAGTAATTTCCCAATTTGGGATTAATAAATCTATCTAGCCATCTAGTTTGTGGTGTTAAGGAAACACTACATAGAAGCATTAAATTAAATCTCGACTGAGAAGAATTAGGATTAACCAGTACAGTTTAACCACAATGTAGTTTCATGTACCATCTTAAATTCTAAAATGCCTGTCTTCCTGAAGGTGTTTTTAAACTCATGCTGGAGGTGTTAAGTTTAGCCGAACCTTCAATGTAAACAAAGATATTGCAGTGTGCTTATCTAAATCATGAACCCAAACACCTCAGCACAGACGGAAAACATCAGCCTGACCATACTGCAGTAGACCCATCCTTAGGTGTGTGTGTTTGAATGAGAGTATGTGTTATGTGTTAACTTCCTCCACTGAACTTGGCAGGATGGGAGTGCTTGAGGCAGCACTGTCTTATCATTACGCCTCCCATCATCTATGGAACCATACAGTGAAACTACCTTCTGCCTTAAACAAGTTATGACATACTGCTGTTGTGTTGGACACTGACCTGAATGAGACCTGGGGTACTACTGTCTCAACTTACATAGCATGAGTTCCTAAGATTGAAATTCTACCACAGTGGCGCTTCTGTTGTTGGGAAAACTTCGTTGATTAATTTTATATTTGAGGGTTAATATTGGAAACACCTCTCCATATAACAAAATGAATCGACAGCAACACAAACTATAGCCTCCAAAGTGACCATACAGTTGAATCTACACCTCTCTCAGTATCAACATTTTAAGAAAGTTTGTTTTCTTGAAAGAAAAAGAAAAAAGTAGCACTTCCATCTCAAAATACTGTAGTAGGCCAAACAATGTACAGAGGCCTATAAAGTTCCTCCTGTGAACACTAAGCTAAGCTTCAATTATGGTTAGAGACTACTTCTGAGGTTTGCCAAGGCCTTCGCATGAAAGATGTAAAAAAAAAAAAAAAAAAAAGAAAATCCATCCCTTCATTTTTTTTTTATTCTACATTTAATATGATGAAAACAAGGCCCTGTACAATCCACCTTTGCAGTGAGTACAATAATTATTTTACAATTTGTACACATTAGAACATGGTGCTAGACTGGTTCCACCCTTTCGAAAATGCAGTCGAGAATGAAAAAAAAAAATAAAATAAAATCCGCTTTGAAAGCTGCACCACAAGGAACCTTCCATTTAGAGAGGAGTAAATTTTTTTGGTCGATCATACAGCAGGCCTTAAGTGAAATATGTGTCATGAGAGACAAAACACCATTTATGGAGCTTTCATGTGTCTTATTGCCCTGATTGATCTGATAGACAAAAGCATACTGTGAAGCTACAGCTCTTAATCTCTCCAACCACTAGTTCAGACCTGGCCAAAATATTGAAAATGACATTAAATATTTCAGCTATGTGAGGTGCACTTAATTCATTTCAGACATTAAAAAACAACCTCAAAAAACAGACATATTTTCAACATAAATTAAGCACTCATGTTTTCTCCAGTACTCAATGTCTTTTGTAAACCAGGTCTGTACCAGTTAACACTTTGTCCTCTTCTTTAAATTTAAAATCCTCTAGGAGGAAAAGGCCAAAAGTGTCTGTCAACCTGTACAGCCATCAATGTGCCACAAAAAACAAACATAACACATTGACATCAACATTTAAAACAGGGGAGTGAATTCAAATGTTTTCTTGGTCTCCATGTAGCCGCACGTTTGCTTTAACATGTTTACGCTCGTTCTCAACAGCACGTAGTTAATTTGCAAACAGGGTCTCCCAATTCTCTCCAAAGGCCACAAGAAACATGATTTTGTACAAAACTAGATCCCCTCCTTTCATTTCTCTCAGCAGAAGAAATCTAACATTGCTAGAAAACTTCCCCATCTTTTGCATTATTTTTCTTTTTACACATTTTTATGGAAGAAAACGTAAGCTTCCCAGTGTTTCCCAGAATCAATGATGAAAGCACTTCCAAGTTCATTCAAACGCATTGCAGTCCAAAAAAAACAAGGCTCTGTTTCACTCAACGTTAGCTTTCTTTGAATTCATTGTTTCATTCATTGTTTTATGCTACATAAGTGTACACTTTGCGGTCCTCCGGTGTTCGTGCCAAATATTCCCTCTCAATGAGTCCTTCAATGCGCTTCTTGATGACTACAGGGCTAGGGAGGAATCGTGCTCGTAACTGCTGCGTGACCTGTGAAGACACCAAAAACAGTAACAACATCAGTACATCCTACTTTTCACCCTATCATCATTCTCATGTTATTACCATGATTACGGTTGGGTATCGTTTGGGTTTTTTCTGATACCGGTGCTAAATCAATACTTTTAAAACGGTGCCAGTGCCTTAACGGTGCCTGAACCGAAATATATATATAAAAAAATTTATATAATATAATGTATATAATATTAAAAAAAGGAGCACAAAACGACAGTTGGCGACATTAAAGAACGGCTTGTTTATTGCTAAGGCCATATGGTCAAAATTAAATGATTGATTAATAATGTAATAACAATAACTTATAACAATGACTTATTTCACCAGTAAATTGCTGGTAAATGAGAAAAACAAGCACCAGATGGGAAAAGGGTATTTTACAATAACTTTGAATGCACCACGACGCTGCCGAGTTTCAAGTAAATGCACCGTCTGTGTTGTTTTTCTGACAACGGCAGCTGCAGTCAGACTGTTACGTGTCAGTGTTGGAATCCTCTACAGGGAAATACAGTCACACTTTACACCGCTTAACTTAAGCTGTCAGCATTTTAACCACTGCGTTTAATCCAGCTAGTAGCTAACGGTAACGTAGCGTCCCGTGCAGCGATGCTTCTTAAAAAAAAAAAATGTCAGGCACGTTTAAGGCTGCAGCTATCGATTCTTTTTGTAATCGATTAATCTAGCACTTTATCGATCGATGAATCGGATATTTTTAATTTATTTTTAAATTTTTTTTTTTTTTTGCGTTTTTAAACAACCAAAACTAGACCTATATGTAAATATTAGTTATACTTAACCTATTTTCATTTATATATTTGATTATAATGTCACACATCTCGGTTACACTTATGCTATTAGATTGTTGATCAGCTGTTTCTCCCTAGAGAGAGAGAGAGAGAGAGAGAGAGAGAGAGAGAGAGAGAGATGCGCAACAATCAGCTGTTTTTCTGAAGGAATAGTCAACGCGTCAGCTCAGATCGTGGTCACCACTACGTATTTTCTTGTCTTTGATTTTGGTAGTTGTGTTTGATGTAGTTTCATCGTCCATACGACGTCGGTCCTCTTCGTGGAATGGATGATTAAGTTAGACTCCATGTTTTCTGTTGAGATGCTAAAGCACTGACGTCGTGCTATTATTGTGGTAAGCTAGTTTGATTTTGCAGTAGACACACTGTACAGAGTTTTAGTTTTAATTACGTTTGAACTGATTCCAAACTTTGGACACTTTGTGTCGTTTCCTCCAGCCTGTCTCTTCTCTTAGCCCCTCACTATTTACGCTCTGGCATGTGTCGCCAGCAGTGAGCCACGTCTGGTGTGTGACAGTAGCGGAAAACACCGTCCGTCAGCGATACAACCTTAGTAACATTGATTTAACGAAGCTTCGAGGCAAGTCATTTTGCATCGAGGATTTTTTGTAATCAAATTATTCGAGGAATCGTTTCAGCCCTAGGCACGTTCCTCATTACTATCGTTTACGTCGGAACCATTGACCTATTGGCACCACGTTTCGGTACCCAGGCCTAACCATGACCATCACCATGTTTTACATCTGTTGCCTTTTTTTCTGTTCTTTTACAATACTGGACTGTCAATTGTGGTCAAAAGAAAGAAAAAAAAAACTATATTATAGTAATATTATATTATAATGAGATTATTGTAGGACTTCCTATTATTGACTGTATGAGGTGAAACTTTTAATGTTTCCGTGCTGAGGAATATTTCTTGTAAATCATAAAGTTCATCACGAGGAACTTCACTAAAGGGGAGAAAATGTGCAAATGGAACATATGCTAATGTGAGAGCTAATGAAACCATTTCAGCTGACTGACCTCAGCTACTAGAACATTGTGCTGCATCTTCTTTCTGGACTTCATAATGCGAACGATGGCTGCTTCGATCTCATGCTTTCTGTCGTCGTCCACTTTCTGTCGCGTCTCCTTCCTCTCCGGGTCGGACTCCCCTTGTTTAGCAGCCACTAGGTGGTGCACAACAAAGGAAAATAAATAAAAAAACAAGCAGTACAGTGTGGCTGAAGGTATACATGTTCTTTTCCCAAATAAGTGCTTAAAATAATTTGACTGTGATGAGGTGACAGGTACTATTTAAGTTGTTTTACACATTTATACATGCAGTACATGGGGCTTATGCATTTCATTGTTTACTGAATATTATGACATTAAAATATGGCATGAAATCAATATATATAGTACTACCTAATATCTTTCCTTCTCTTAAAGGCTGCATTACAGTTCAGTGCTGCAATTTTATGAACTGTTTTATATCTTCAGAAAGCGCAAGACCACTTCCAACAATCCATCAGAAATTCAAAATACGTTACTGTGCAGGTCTTAAGAAGACATCATGATTTTGTGTACCTGTCTGGATCTTGACACGGTGAAGTTTGGAGGTAAACTGGTCATTGACTGTAAACACATGGCCATTCTCAATCTCCTTGGACTTGGGCTCCTTGGTGAGAACTCTCTGAGTGGGCTTCCCACAGGCCAGAGACTGCAGCGCTCGCACCAGTTCCCTCTCTGGAATGTCCGTCTCCTGCTGGATCTCCTACAGGGTGAAAAGATCAAGTTCGGGATCATGACAAAACAATAAGCAAGTCGTAACAGAGACAAAAGCAAGAATCTGAAACTGCCTTTTTCCTGCTGAAATTGAAATTTTGTCTAACTTGGGGAACCCTAAGATAAGCGGCTTTCACACATTAACTGAAAACTGAAGTTATTTAGACATTACCCGGCGAAGCTGCATGCAAATGTCCAAATCAGTCGGTGTCCCTGCCAGCTTACTGGTACAAAGTCTGTGTAATCTCTGATTGCACAGAATGTGTGAAAATTTACAGCAAGCCAGAGCACTTACTGATGACAATAAAGATTCAGGAAAACGGCAAGAGACTTGGTTGTTTATGACCAAACGATTACATGGTGGAGTATTTTTTTGTTGTTTTTATTTGCAACGACGACCTGTCACATTCACAGTTACACATTCATACCTGGAAGCTGCCCAGTACAACCACAGTCTGAACTGCTGGCCACTGAGCAGCATTGGAGTGGTTGGGGTTAAGGGCCTTGCTCAAGGGCACCTCAGTGGTGGTAATGAGGGAGGGACGAGCGCTGCTCTTTCACTTTCTTCACTCAAGCTCGCTTCTTTAAACTTTAGGTCACCACTGCCGGTAATGTCCTGTCTACTGCCTGCTCTACCTAAGTGCCAACCCTCGTCTAAATCCAGTAAGTATAGTATTTCCAGTAAGTGAGAAAGCATCGGATACGGACAATCTCCTGTTGTGTGATACATGTGTGCAAGGTAAACTCCGGACAATGTTGGGACCTGATTCCTCAGACATAAGTCGGAGTTCATATATGAAAACGGCTTTACGGTTACGTTGCGTAGGGCTATAAATTGTGTACCTCAAATATGGACTTGTCTCTGTTGTTGAAAAGCATGAGGATGGTCATCTGGAAGGTGGAGACCTGCAGGATGTGCTTCCTGGTGTTGGAGCCGGTAACCTGGGCTCCTCCCACTCCGACCTCTGACCCATCCTCCTTTTGACATGTTTGGATGAAAGATCAGAATCTAAGAACATGATTCAGAACCCCCTTCCACGAGAAATCATGTTTTCTGTTAAAATGTAAATTTCAGATCATCTTCACAAGAGAAAATTATCACAACTTCTTGAAAGAAATGACGTGACAGTCTGCCAGTGCCAATTACTTGACAGTTTTGCATTCTCTGTAAAATTACAAAGTAAAATGTACACATTGAAAATTAAAAACACTTACTTCTTAACATTCACATGACACAAAGATTTAAATTGTTGTGCTCGTAAATCATTGTAACACTGTCCCACTATAGTTTCTAAGCTATGGCATAATCACAGTAGTTTAGCTAATGTTCCATTTTAAGGTGGCACGTACCTTTTTGATTGGACCGTAGAAAGTGGCGTTTAGATCTGCAGAGCCCATATGGTGCTGCAGTGTGAGTTGTCTGCCGCTGTGCTTACCAAGATAAAACCTACAAGCAGAGGGGAGTCACTCTAGGTTAGCATCTGAGAGTAAATCTGTCATGGAGCAGTTTTTTTTTTTACAGCAATATGTTGATCTTTATATTAAAATTGTATTAATTACATACAAGGCCACCCATGGTCTTGCTCCAGATTACATTAAAGAGCTTTTAACCCATTATAGCCCAGCCGAGCCCATATGATCAGCTGATCAAAAATCTTTTAGCTATTCCACCAACCAGACTAGAACTAAGGGTGACCGTGCATTTTCGGCTTTTGCCCCTCGGCTTTAGAACAGCCTTCCTCTCAGTGTGAGATCAGCTGACTCCACTGCAGCTTTTAAAACTCATTTTTAATAAGATGGCCTACACTTAATTATGTCCTCTCTTCCATTCTCTCAACACTGCACTGCATATTTCCTCTTTTTTGCTACTTTTATGGTTTTATTTATTGGCAGGTATCAGAACGCTGCAGACCGGCACGTTGCCAACAATTGCAAGTTTCAACTCGTCTCGTTGTGAATCAACTGGGGCTTTACGCTTCTGCGAAGATTCGACTGAGATTGGCAGTCGAATCGGGCTCCTTGGATCAAAGCATCGAATATTCGACTATTTGGCATCACCCCTAGAACAGACACAAGCTTATATCGTCAATAATGTGTCAGGAACTGAAACAAGGTGGTTACTCTGGTCAGCTTCCATTTGTAACAAAACATAATGTGGCTTAGTAAGACTCTTCATTTTGGATCACACATTTCAGAAACCCTTGCACTAAAAACAAAGCGCCGTTATGAAACCATTCACACACATAAGCAATAAACTCCTACTGTACAACTGACTAACCTTCTAAAGACTTCAAATGCATGTCGCGGTGAAGGGGGGATGTTGCACTTAGGTGTTGCTGATTGTGTTGGCCAGTATCCCGTGGTCAGGACTCTCACAGTGAGATCAACCCCTCCAAGTGACACCTGGAGTTAGAAAAAACACAAGACACACAATCAGGTTTCAGTCTACGCTGATGTAATTACACCCAGTAGCTCACTGCTACACTGGTTTTTATTGGTGCAATTAGGTTAGAAACAGATTAAAAAAAGACATAACTTAATTAGACAAAGCATAACTACAGGCTATTAACACAAACTAGGTACAAGTTCAGTTTATCTGAAACAGATCACTGTGATGCAGCCAAACTAATTCAAAACCTCTTAATTTCACAAGACAGAAATGTAGATAAATTAGAAAAATAGGTTTAAAAGGACTTTCTAGCTATAGATTAAGCAAAAGCGTGAACAAATAATTACTGTATACTCCACAGTTCACTAATATAATTCCTAACATGAATCACTTAATTCAGCAAACTACAATGACAATCAGATACAGTGAGAGAGGCTCCGGTGACAAAAAGCCATGTGACAGCACAGCACAAGCCAGAAATTAGCACCATGTATTCCCAGGATATGGATAGTTAGGTACATAATTGTAATTATGTAACTGAGCAACGCAGCAGCGCTCAGTCAGTCAAGCAGCCACGTACTGATTACAGTTCGCAAATGGGCTCATTATTTTGACATATTGAATTGTGGCATGCAGCGTCTCCTTACCCCAGTTGTCTGTAGATGTTGTCTAAACTCATCCATGGTGGTGTTGGAGATGCTCATATCCCGGAACATGCCCTCCAGTTTAGAGGTGAACTGACAGCCGCACTCGGTCTGAGCAATTAAGACCAGAAGAAGAATCACATTTAGTTAATCGAAAGCTGTTCCAAGGTAAATCAACAACTCATATGAGGGTCATCAGATCTTTGTCAATTTCATACGGCCTGCTTCCTGTATGTTTCCCCTAACCTTTGTAATGTACCTACACAATGAATAAAGCTTAAATCCCTACAACAGGGGTTAAGATAACCCTAACCCTATAAACAAGATCACACAAGTTGTCTGACAACGAACGTTTTTAGAATTGGACAGGCAGTTATAAAAGCACAGGGAATAAAAAAAATAAAAAAAAGCCATTGGAGCTGGATAACCAGATCTCCTCATCTAGAGGGAAAGCTCATTATTTTACTCCAAAGTTATATTGAGTTATATCACACTCCTGCTCACCTTGAGCTTTGAGATCATGTTCTTCTCAGAGTCATCAGAGACACTCTTGTTGGTGAGCAGCCTGCGGGCGAGGTGCTGCTTGTAGTACCTCTCAAACACGTCCTTCTCCTGCATGAAGCGGAACAGCACCATGGCCTTGTCCAGTATAGACTCCACCTCTTGCTCTGTCAACTGGACAAAAAAACAAAATGATGCAGGTTACATAGGATGGTCATAAACAGAGTCAATAATCTGATAAACCCCCTCGACTCCCTACTTCCTATGATAATCCAACACACAAATGGTTTGGACATTCCCTACTTATAAATATAAGCAATAATAGCATTGCTTGTTTGGGCGATATGTAGTTTGGCATAAAATCAAAATGGTTTTATGGTGCAGTGTGGTACTAATTTGGGAATAAGCAGGTCGGTAACATCTGTGGTGTGTCATAAAATACGAGTATGTATCCATCAGAGCGCTCACCCCTTTTACTCCTTTCTTCAGTTTGTCGTCAATAAAGAGTGAGAGGTACTCAGGCGAGCGAGAGTTGAGGTTAAGGAAGTACTCAAAGTCGCCTGCAATAGTTTGTTTGAAGAGCCGGTCATTATTAAAGGACTCCTGGAGAAACCGGTCGAAACGGGACTTCAGGTCCAGCAAACCCTGCAGGAAAGGAGACAGGGATGATTAAGGATAATACAGCAGCAACGTGCATGAACTGGTAGCTTAACACAGCAATTACAACTCCAATGGGGAAAGACGGTCTCATCAACAAAGAGTCACGCTGCTGTCAATTAGACGAGAGTAAGAACAGGAGTGGAACTGCAAACCACAGAAACGGTTTCACACAGGAGCTTCAAAAGCACTGAAAGATGAGAATAACAAGACTTTTAAAAATAAGTGCCTTCTCTCTAGTGGCCTGAATGACCTCACATGTTATTAAGTACTGTGCAACGACACAGTGTGGTTGAGGGCAGACAGAGACCATCATGGCTTGTGGCCACAAACGCAGGGGGTCAGAGCAGTTATCCTCTGCTGGGAGGCTATGGAAGTACATTATGGCTAAGGCTGGGCACGCAATGGTGTGCTAAAGTGTGCAGAGCCTGTAGAAATTACTCCATAATTACTAACAAGGTTACATCTCTCTATTCACCTAAAATATATGCGGTTGGATTATAGTGTGCTGTGTACAGAGCGTGTGTACCATCAGAACGGCCTCCTACTCTTGCAGCAGCAAATTAATTGAAAATGTTACAAGTTTCACAAGACTAAGCAAAAACATTGCTGCACTCTAATGTCTCCTGATGCCCCATCGTCTTACCTGGATGTAGTCTACAGGGTTCTTTCCCTCTCCCTCCTCTGACACAAGAGCCTTTCCTTGCTCCCGCAGGTATGAGCTCATACACTCACACATAGTCTTCAGCCCATTGGGAACCCTGCTGAACAGCTTGTACATGCACGCCAAATCTGTGATGGATATGCACGAATACACACACACAAGCACACATATTAGAGAAGGAGGCTTATTTGTGCAGAGTGAACTGAAATACCTCTGAGCATACTGATGTGAAAATATTTTCCGAAGGCATTGCTGAAGCAACAGCACTACAGTCCCAGTTTCTTCTAAATCTAGTAATCAAATTGTATTTTATCGTTTGTGAAATGAGCAAGGGGAGCATCGCGACTGCATTACTCATCTAGTAAAAAAAAAAAAAAAAAATATATATATATATATATATATATATATATATATATATATATATATATAAATAAAACATATATCTCTTGCAATTGACAGTAACACAGCTTATTGAAGAGTGTTGGGGATTTCCGTTTCTCTCTCTTTTTTTAATTTTTGGAGTGAGATATGAAATGTAACGTGGGTAATGTGTAATTTACTAAATTTAAATATTTGACAATGTACAAATGCTAAAGACACGAGGCATAAGCAACAAAGGACTGCAGCACTCTTACCGTCTGTCTTCCCGTTTTTGAGCATGTGGACCAGACCAGAGTTCTCCATCTCTACGATTGTCTTCATGTGTTTGGAGATGAGCTCCCGTTCCACCACCTTAACAATAGGCTCTTCTGTAGATTTATCCAGGCAGTGCATCACCCGCTCAATCTCCTCATTGATTCTGGCTTCCACCTTCTTTATGTACACACTGGCACTGTTTTCTGCAAGAAACTTTTGGCTCTCCATCTAAATGAAAACAAGAAACACTTATAAGCTGTAAGAGACAAAAATGTTTCTCAAACTCCTTCGCATATTTTTGCACTTTTTTACAACTTTGGTAATCCAGCCTACAGTACATACGACAGTATATATAACTTGCGTTGTTGATCCTTAGACGTTTCAAGAATCATCTGTATTTAAACTGTATTTTATTTTATTTATAAGGACCACAGAAATATAATTTGGATCCAAATACAAGATAAACAATGAACAATTGGGGAAAGTATGTTCTACCACAAACCTGGAAAAATTCTGCAGACATTTCTAAGAACGGTGCCTCAAAGTCTTCTTCATAAACAGATCTCCCTTCAAGGCCGAGGATCATTAACATTTGGCAGGCATTTCTAATGGCCCCCCTGGTGGAGAGGAGAAGCACACGAAATGTTTGAAGGCACAGAAGAAAAAAAAACAAAAAAAAAACCCAACATTTCTGGATGCTCATTTCACACTTACTATTGGTGGAAACTAACTTTTGATTAATTTGTTCACAGAAAAAAAAAAAAAGTAACAAAATTAATTGCAGCAGATGTACTTTTTAACCTTTATTTATTCAGGGAAGGAAGCCTCTCTTTTGCAGGAACGCCCTGATCACATTGACACACATTCACACCTGGAAGCTGCCCAGTACAACAATCAGATCTGCTGGCCACTGAGCAGCTCCACTGGAGCAGTTGGGGTTAAGGGCCTTGCTCAAGGGCACCTCAAAAGGTGGTAATGAGGCAGAAGCAAGTGCTGCTCTTTCACTTTCCCCACACAGATTTATCCTGTTGGTGCACCCTGTGATGATTTAACATTTTCCTTAAAAAAGGGACTGGGATTACCTCTACACTGCTCTTACAGACCATTCCCAAATACGTGAAATACCCACTTAGTTTTTCACGGCCACATACACTAACATACATGTGCGTCCAGACCGGCTATTAAAACAAAGAACTGAGAAGCTCAGAATACCACACACACACACACACACACACACACACACACACACACACACACACACACACACACACACACACACACACACACACACACACACACACACACACACACACACACACACACACACACACACACACACACACACACACACACACACACACACACACACACACACACACACACACACACACACACACACACACACACACACACACACACACACACACACACACACACACACACGGAGTGTGACTTCATTCTCTGCTCAGGATGCCATAACACCACCATATCTTTTTACATAGAAAATATTGGTTTGCTGCTATATTAATGTTCTGAATGTCGAGTACAGCCACTGAAATTATCTGACTAAGTATGAAGGACGTGAATTCCATTTTCATCAAAATTTATGTGCAACTGAAATAAAAATGAACTTGTCAGCATCAACTGGCAGTTAATGAGGTTGTCATGCAATCAATCCTGTCTGGGAGTCTTTATCTACCTGTCCACCACCTCCCCTTTCCTCTCACGTGCGATCATGTCCAGCAGGGTCTGTCGGAGGTGGTCTCTGATGCAGCCATAACGAACCACTTGATCCCTAAAGATAATGAGACCCAGGTTGTAGACATTTTCTACATTGTTCTGCTGTACATACACCCGATCCTGTGAGACAAACACAAAAAAAGTAATGTCTTGGTCAACATTGACTATATGCATCTTCCCCTTTAACATCTCTTATGTGGTTAAATGAGTTTCTGCGTCAACCTTTAAAGTGGGTTTATGTTTGAGTGTTGTTAAACTGAATATAAGATTTATCCTCTTATCAACTCCTGATGTACAGCATGATCGTGTGTGGTACAGTGGTTATTTTAATTTCAGTCTTACTTCCAGACTCAGCCTTCAGATTTCATTTATCTCACTATATCTCGCACAGATAATACTCCCTCTACACAAAGTTTAGTCCTGCATAGACATGTTCTCTTATTGCCAATAAAAGGTTTTTAATACTTTAAATCTACATGTGCAGCTGAAGCTGAACCACTGTGACAGAAGACATTCTTTCTTTAGTCATAGCATACATAATAATAACTTTATCTGTATAGAACCTAACAATAGTTTACAATAGGGGTGGAACGGTATACAGAAGTCACGGTTTGGCTCATACCTCGGTTCAGACATCACGGTTCGGTACAATGGAGGGAAAAGCAAAACAAAAACGCAGAAGGCAATTTTTTTATTTATTGTGCATGTCTCAGGCTGTACCACCTAGTGTCATACAGTCTCTCCCCTGAGCTAGCTGCAACAGCCTGAAGTACATAAAGTAAGATGTAAACAGTAAACAATAAGTACCCCACATCATCTCCAGACTCCATTTGGAACTTGTAAACAAAATAAGACAATCAGCTATGAATGAAATACAGCATCTCTTATTTATGAAAGTGCAAATTACATAGAAGAATAACAAAACAAAAATTCTACTTAGGCGAGAACTTCCCCCACAAAAGATTTAAAAAAAAAAAAAAAGTATTCTTGCTATTAAGTGCGACAGGCATACCTTTCTAGTTTCCACCCTGCCATGACCTCCTGTAGCTTCTCAGCTAGGTGAGTGCTTGTGTGCTGCTCATACAAGGGCAGCGTCTGTAGAACTGACGCTTTAATTTCCCACTCAGTCAATAAAATGAGCAGTCACCGTGAGATAGCTTTCCGTAGCACGCGAAGTCCAACCATCAGTCGTTAGTGAAACGGAGGGTGCAGCTGACAACTCGTGCTCCATCAACGTCCGTGTTTGGTTGTATATTGGGTTATATTATATAATGGACAGTTTGCCTCATGTGTGGACGGGATGGCATGTTGTAACGAGGTTCGAGTACATACAGCAAATACTTGAAGCCAGGTTCCTCTACGAGTGAATATGGGCGCATTGAAGATGACATGTAAGTTCCGATTGCTTCAGTGATTTGTTTTGGCCCTATTTGTATCTAAAGGCTGGTTAAGCACTGTAGGGAGAAGTTGGACAGTTTGTTTTGGTCTCATTCCAGTGATTGGCACATCTGGGTAATGGTGTCGGATATGCGTTAGCATGTTAAATGTATTTCCACTCACATACCCAACAGATTAGGTGTCCCTAAAGAAACGCGTATCTAACAGTAGTTCCGCATTACATTAATTAATTTGCACGCAAGTTTTATTTACTTTTAAACCGTGTATATTCATGTACCGAACCGAGACGCCCGTACCGTTTCGGTTCAATACGAATACATGTACCGTTCCACCCCTAGTTTACAAAGTGCTCTGACAGAAGAAACAGAAACAAAAGCACACACACACACACACACACACACACACACACACACACACACACACACACACACACACACACACACACACACACACACACACACACACACACACACACACACACACACACACACACACGTGAAAATAGATGGGGCACCTTTAGAGGACAGAAAAAAAATTAAAAATTCAATAAACAAAATGAAATTAACAGGTGACAGGGTAAAAAGACAATAAAAACACGATAAAAGAATGAATAAGAAGTATCTTAAGCTTCACTGAAGCCCAACTTTTTCTAAAATAATGACTAGTATTCACTTTTATAATTCTGTTGTGTTCTCCTCACTGATGTGTGCTGTTATTAAGCTGTGCCAATGTGTTCAATAAGAATCCCGAGAGAAATCAGAAACTCACCATATACATAAGGATGTCTCTGATCATCACCATAGCTGTTTGATGGTCATTCCAGGCCTGATTTAGGGTTTGAAGGAAGTTATTGTTTAGGGAGTTGAGGACATCTTCTCGTACCTTTCGGGGAGACAAACACACATGCATGAAGTGGGTATACTACAAAATAAAATAAAAAAAAAAAGCTGCATCACACTGACACTTACTTTGTGATTTCTTGGTTATGCAGTATTTTAATGTGACCCTACTTTGCGGTTTCTTTAATACCTTTTCTTTACTAGTCAGGCATACAAAGCTTGGTAGTGGTCACACTGCAGTGTGACTCAGCACTGTATACTTCTCCATGGAGTAAGATTCTTAAGGGCACACCGACTTCCCCTTTTTCTCCTTCTAGACAGAGATGATCACCTCTGCCCTTACTAATTCTCAAGATCAAGACTCACTTTTTTCTTATTCATAGCCAGCTCAATAATGTTGAGGTGTAAGATAGAAGCAAACAGATGCATCTGAATATGTCTTCCAATCAAAGACTCATTATGCGCACTCATGGCTTACATATTAAAGTGATTATGATGTTACTGCTGTTGCTTGGTGCTGATAAGTTGAAGCTTATGTTCATCTGTTCTGACAATTTATTATGCTGCTGGTCCATCATATTAAACAATACCTGTATTACAGCAATATACATATACTAAACTATTGTTTAATGAATGAAGTATGAATGTTCACTGATATCACGATTCTCTGCCACGATTTTTTTTCCTCACAAAGTGTAATGTGTATTGCACACATGAACCATGACAAAACAAAACAAATTGGCAGTACCAAACATAGATTTTGTTGGCACCTATAGCACATTGCACATTACCACAAGCCTGTAAACATAGAGGCTTCAATGAAAAGAAGGGAGAGCATTGCAGCGCTTGGGTGCGCTTTAAAACCTTTTTATACAGTCTATGTTTAAAACTCACAGAAGAAAGTAGTAGCATTTGTGATGCAGTTGGCTCAAAATTAAATGAGAATCAAAGTCATATATATATATATATATATATATATATATATATATATATATATATATATATATATATAAAAAATTCAATAAAAAAAATCGAACGTATTTAAAAATTTAATCGTGAACAGGTGGTGAATCGAGATTGCGATTTTATAACGATTAATCGTGCAGGCCTAATTAACGTACAGTCTCTACAGCTGTCTGCTAATTTTTCTATTTCCCCATTATGTTTCTTGTTTTTTTCAGTACTTGCTTTTTGTCTTTATTATTTTCTCTTCATTATTTTTGTTAAGGCAAATTTCATGGCTATGAAAACCTACTTGGCAATTTTGATGACATGCTATTTAGAAGGATGTGATGGACCACTGAATAAGTTGAAGTTGAAACAAGAGTGAGATTTCATCCATTGGCATCTAGACATTAGATATTATGGAGCAAGAAGACTCTGTATATAGTTGTTGACATATTTTTTGGAGTCACTACGAAACAGAAGAAGCAAAATAACCCATGAAGAAAAAAGGTGGGCGTGATTTTAAGCTCTTCTTCAGCCGTTGTCTAGATGAAATTATAGGAATTGTATCTGTCTGCTCTTTTATGTTGGCTTGAAAATTCACCTACTGTTCGGCCTGGTCAGAGTTTAGCAACATATGAAGCTTAGAGTCTAAACTCAAACCGTGTCATTGTTCAAAAAAAAAAAAAAGAAAAAAAAATCTCATCTCCAAATCCTGTCAATAATTCTTGAAGCTAGCAATTAATAGGCCTCTATTTAACCAAACTGAAAAGTAGAGTGACTGCCGCATAGGAATACGTTTATATTATATCTTTACTATCTAAGTAGTAGTAACTAGTTGAGATGCAAAAGAAAATCATCATCTTGAGTTGTTTTCAATACTTCAGTCTGGCTGAAGTGTCTGAAATAAGTTTGTAGATTTTAGGCTGCATTCCAAATCATTACTGCCGTCTTCAATCGAAAGTGACATCTGGATACTTATTAGATAATAAAAACTCACTCAGGTGTCGGCTCTCTCGTCTTTGAACTTCCGCTTGTTGACATTCCCTGAGTGCTAATTTACTAAACCTGCCAAGTTGAGAATGTATATTTAATTAACCTGTGAAACCATTTGGCTGCTGTTCAACAGTAGGCTGCTAAAATATTGCTCATTGGGTATCTGCACACTGTAAACTGCACAGAAACATTATTTACAGATGTCATGGCCAAACTTAATTTGTTACAAATTACATAGTATGCAACAAAAAATAAGTGACAGCTTGGGGAAACTATTCACTGATGGGTTCTCTAACTTACATGTATCAGCAGGAATTTTAAAAGAAATTAATCTCATAGTTACAGGATCAGCATTGGAATTCCATCTTTTTTTTTTTTTTTTTTTTTTTTAACAGACTGCTCAGAATAATCCAATTCACTAATATTTGACATGGCTGCCATTTCACTTTCAATAGATTTCTCCAAGCAAATCCAAAACTAAATGTCCAGTTTGAGATAATTGTGCTCTGTTAAGGCGCCATTCAAAGACATACTGTTGCTCTCTTAATACATGAGGCAAAACCTGTTTCACGAAAGGCTAGCAGACAGAAAACCAGCATTGTGCAGCTGAAAACCCAGAACAAAATTACAACTTAAGGACCCTATCCACAAACCCAGGCGCTTCAAGCAAGTTACAGAAATTGGGAAAAGGAGGTCTACGTGATCCTTAAAGAGTTCTAAAAATCTCCCATTACACAAGACAAGTGTAAAAAAACTCTGAAATTGTATTACCCAGCTTTCTGACTGCATTCAATACTCACTCACCCTCACCAGGCTGCTCATGAATGGAAACAGCTCGCTTTCAGATATTAACTTTGTTTGCAAGGACGACACAAGTAGTAACATGAACCTTAATATTAGGTCTATGCCAGATTCTGTTTAGCACCACGAAGGCCACTGAAAAGAGACTAATCTTAAATTAGGATCCACAATTCAATCCAGGTGTAATCCATTTCAATTTACTTTATTATTGTAGTAACTATACACATGTCAATGTTCTTTGTTGTTACTGTTACCATAGATCAACTATGATTTTTAGCATTTATAAATTGAGTATCTTATATTAAAGTATGAACTGATAATTATTTATTACACACTTGAGTGAAATAGCAGTCAAATATACTTTGAAACAACAAAAAAGGGGCATAAAGCAATGTGTCATCACTTGACTTTAAGTGTCTGGCAAATGAACCAAGTTTAAGAGGTGCACCTCTCTGTGTGTTATCATTTCCTTTGATAAAGAAAAGAAACACATTTGCCTGCTACAGCGATTTAAGGAATTACTAATGTGTTTACAACAGGAGTAATTACCTTGTTTTTGTAATCCCAAAATAGTTATCAAATCATGCCTAATGTTTAGCAAATACCTGCAATCTGTGTTAGTCTTACTTTGTTGATAAGGTGTTCAGTGACGACCTCCCGCAGACCTGTGTACAGCTTCTCTCCATGTTTGTGGAGCACCATTGTGTAGGCGTTCCTGTACAGTTCCTCGAAGCTTAGGCCGCTGTTATTCTTCCTCTGAATCTCCTGGATGGCATTTTTCAGAAGGTCCCAGATATTGTTGACGTACTTCTCATCCATCGTCATCTGCAAAAAGTAGCCAGTAATGGGTTAAATAAGATGACCATTACCTATGATTATTTGTACCAACACTTAGACGCAAGGATCTTGTTTCTAAATCAAGCCTCTCGATGCAGATTGACTCCCACCTCTGTGTAGTTTTGTCCTCAAGATTCTTTCTGCATTGGAAATGTGGGCCAGGGGATGGGGTGAAGAATAAATGGTCTACCTGACTGATCCCCATCAATAACCACAGGCTTGTTAAAGGTCTATACGATTTAATAATAATCAATTCACAAGGTTTAATTGTTTATTACCTACTCATTAAAGTAAATGACAGTTTTACTAAGCCTGGAAAAAAGGTCTACCTGGAAGAATCAATAAGGGCAATAATGCCACCTTACATCCAAAAGGTCCGAACATGACTGTAATAAACATAAGCTGTGGGGCATTATTATAACTGCAAATATGCTTTAAACCTAAGAAGTTCTTGGGGACTTCCCAATAGCCAAACCCATGTTGGTCAAAGGAGAAAACTTAATGTGTGCCACAGCTAGTGAGGAGGAACAGTGTGTGCTCCTTCTAAGCAGACAAGCCCAAACACATGCATGTCAGGATGCTGTTCTAGCTGCAAGTCGGTAAGGACTGGGCCACATTCAACAGGCTCACATGGGTCCTAAAGGTCCCATGTATTAACACAAGTTAGCCACTGTCACATAACTTGAAAGTACTCAATTACTCATAGAGGAGTAACAAAACAAGTATATGGTTGATGTACAGTCTCACACAGCCAGTCACAGACAGACTGAAATTTCAATTTAAGCAGAATGAGGTCAATCCATAAATGAGGTCTATCAGGGACTTGCAGACAAAGGGAGTGCCAGGTGGAGGAGAGGAATCCTAAATTACAATTTATCACTGAAAAACGACAGAAAGAAGAATTAGATCTTTTACTGATATTAATATTACAATCATTGATGCAAAACCATAACCTACGGTTGAGTTAACAGATTTGTTTATTTTAGCATCCATCTATAGCTGTAGAAACGTAACATTGCTGATTGTTCTTGCATACAGTTGGAAATCTAGCTAGCATTTCAGTGCACCAAAAGTCAGACAAATGCAGAGCTCAGACGCACAGACGTCATGCATTTGATAAAGAAAGCCAAAAGCAGTCAAAACAACAAGTGTCAAGAGTCAGGGCTAACGTTAGCATCGGCTATGACGACAGATCCAATATGTTAGCTAACGTTCGGGAGTTCTGAGGCAGTTAAAGACAATTAAAGTGATTCTTAAAACTTCCCACTGAGCTGGTAATATAACGCAGTGGGCACCTAATCAACAGACTGGACCATTTGAGGGCTGTACTTTGTTTACGGATGGGCAAGTCATATCTGCTGCCCAGCTGGTTAGCCTGTTAGCATTCAGCCAACAGCCCAGACCACGGTGATCGAGTCACCGCCTGTCGGGCAAGCAGAGCACCTATTGCGGTGTGCACTTACAGGAAAGGCCCGTATCCTCATTTTGGTGTCCTTCTTGGTGCCGCCTTTGCTGAGATTGGACATGGTTGCCTCGGCCGTGGGCTCTGTATTCACATGAAAGTATTCTTCAGGGAGGGACGGGAGTGACTACTGGTTAATGGAGCAGCCGACGAGCTTTCACTCGACCTCGTAGCTCCGCGTCCAGGCACCGCAAGTTTATTGTTGACAGCCAAACGCCAAATCCGATAGTTTTTCATACAGCAATGGCGGACTACCTGCAGTTCTCATTGCGCAGAGCTCACGCACTCCAAGTCACGCGAGAAAGTCATAATTTGTAACAATTTTCTCAACTTTACTTGCACCTGTACTTTTACTTTTAATTTACATTTTCACACACACATAGAGGCTATTCCAGACTGTGCAGCAGGGAGTATTGCTTATTCAATTAATTAAATAGTATATTCTGTACTGTAATTCTACACTGGAAGTAGAGTCTATTTTACAGTGGTGAAAGTACCTACTTTACTAATAAAAGTAGTAAAACCACAATATATCCAGTAGCTTTACTTCAATTTTGATTTACTTGAGGCTGACTTGAGTACTTCCATTTTATTTTACTTTTACCTCTACTCCACTACATTGCTTTCAAAGGGAAATATTGTACTTTTCTTTCCTCTACATTTAACAGTGACACCTAAAAAATATGATGCATTGTTGTGTATACTGTGCTCAAACTTACCTCCACCTCCATCAACTACAGCATTAAAGTACGCTACAGCTTACATTTGAATGCATCAATAACAATAATCTAATAATATAGGAATATAGCCTCACTATCAGTGGCCATTCTACATAATAAGTACTTTTACTTTTGACAGTTTAAGTACATCGTATTGCAAATACTTCTGTAATTTAATTTAAGTAACATTTTTGATTGCAGGACTTTTTTTAAAGATTGTTTTTTGGGGGCTTTTTTCCCTTTATTTCAGAGTGACAGTGGATAGACAGGAAAGGTGGGAGAGAGATGGAGGACCACACGCAGCAAAGAGCCTGGGCTGCTGCAAAGGCCTCAGCCTACATGGGGCGCACGCTCCCACTGGGTGAGCTAAAGACTGCCCCTGATTGCAGGACTTTTACATGTAACCATTTTTTTGTACACAGTAAGTAGATAAATCATCTGAATACTTCTTCCATCACTGCCAAACAAAACACCATTACAATTAAAAGTCCTGCATTTCAACTTTTACTCAAGTAACTACAGAAATAATGTAAAATGTATAGTATCAAAAGTAAAACAAAAAACAAAAAAATAAATAAATGCAAAAAAATACTCAAGCAGAATGGCCCATGTCAGTGTTACAGTAAGTATATGTGCATATTGTCAAGTCAAATTGTTTCTGAATTTCTATTCTATTATTTTATGTTTTCTACTGTGGTGAGATCATGTGCTGGTGTAAAGTCCACCCTGTGATATGCTTTGTATCATGTTATGGGTTTTCTTTTTGTTCCAGCTTAATTTGGTGTGGTTGGGTTGGTTTGGGGTATGATTTGCTGCCTAAGTCTTTGGGTCAGCTGGATGAACTCCTTTTCTGCCTACACCTCTTGGAATATTTGCAAAGTCTATACGTTTATGTCATTTTTCTCATATTCATAAATCAAATATTTGATTTAAATTTTAAATTCAAAGGTTCTCTAAACTAGAAAAGCTTTAATTACATTTTTATTGGGATGCCAAATTCAATGAATGTGAAACTGTATGTTGTCTTGTATGCTTATGCTTTTCTTGGCCGTTGCAAATGAGAAGCTGTTCTCAACGGCCTACCTGGTTAAATAAAGTTTAAATAAATTAAAAATGCTTTCAATTAAAATAGCTTTGTTTCTAGCAAGGTTTGTCAAATTTCAATTGGGTTAATTTGATTAAATACAGATGCATTCCTTTGAAAGGACCCATGTCAAATTCTTAAGTGTATTCCCAAACACATTTCTGTTTGATTTATTTCTACATCTGTTGGTTAGTTTTAGGAGCTTAATACATTGTATTCGTGGCAAAATATAATGTGGGCATGTCCTCACTGGAGCCTCATCCTAAGAAAATCTTTAGATACTGTACAAACAAGTTTTAATGATTTTACTTTAACTACATGCAGAATGTGGAGAGGAGAATTTGCTGTTTGCTGGGGGGAGGAGTGAGTAGTGGACTGTAGTAGATTTTGCCCCAGGGCCCCCAGTGTGTTAATCTGTCCATGTTTATGCAGTGTCAGTGTGACAGGCCAACAGGAATAACAGAGATGCCACTGTGATGATGACTAAATCAGTGTGGCAGAGCCCTAATGTCACCTGAGCTTTTTCCAGGCAACCAAGTACATGTTCATGGTGAAGTAATACTGCAAAGTATGGTGAAGCTACAGGATATGATGTGTTGTGTGCACTTTTCAATTCAGCAACCAAGACGCCTTTCACCAGATTTATTCCAAGAAAGAAAAAAAAATCTCAAAATTTCATCCATTTGTCTTCTTGTCAACAATGTCCTTGTTCATTACATCTGAAGAAGAACAAGACCACCAGCACTCATAACTCAACAAAACAAATAACAGATGACTGGATTTAGTCCTCAGTATAAGCATCATGTATACATTTCAGATTCATTTGGGTTATTTGTGGTAGAATATCATATGTATAACCTAAATACACATATGGTTTTCTTTTATCTCCTCTGTCTAAGCTTGGGGTTGTTCAAAAATGGTATGAAAAAAAGAGAACACGATGCAACCACTTTAAATACATTGAAATACTTCCCATTGTTTTAATAACAATCAAGTAACATTTTCTTTTAAAACTTTGATATTTACAGCAATTATATTTTTGCCACTTTTAACAATTATGTCACAGGTGATCATTACAATGACATTACATCACAGGTTAGAGTCCCGCTGTTCTGTGATAATGGGAAATAGATTGGATTCATATTTCCTGGATGAGCCGCAATATCAGACCTGGTCATGATGTATCAGAAAAGTTTTATATGAACACAGCCCTCAGCTTCCGTCCAACATTAGAGAACAAAAATAATTGAAGGTATGTCTGTTTTTCCACTTTGCAGCTTGACCAGGAAGTAGACGATGTTTGCTTGGCACATTTAGCCCTGACTGTCTAAAACAAACCTAAAGAGACAGATACACACTCAGTAAAGAAAACTGGCATAAAATGATCACAGTTATCAATGGAAACATCATGACCTAACAATTAAATGCCTTTGGAAACTCAGACCTAATAATAATTTAACAAGAGGCATAGGTATTTACATAGGAATCTATGCAAGGTCACAGAGGCAGACACTTCATATTGCACATGAAAAAGGCAGGTACATATGAAACAGTGGTTGAAAAATAATAGAAGTGGGGAAACAACATGTGAGAGAAAGAGCTCAGACAGTCTACAAACACATCTGTATGTCCTTTGAGAAATTTACCGTAAAAAATATTCAGTCCATGAAGCAGACCAAAGCAGATCAAAAGATTCCATCCAATCACGCTGATGCATATCCCACTGTAGATATAACACATACATCAAACCACTTTGCTTACTAATTTACCTTCCTTCCTAATGCACCCTCATTAAACCCTTTCAAGAAAAAATATATTTAAATCCTATGATTGATGAATATTTTTGCTTTCATCTACCTTCATTAGCATTGTTGACTGAAGAAACTCAAATATCACTTTAGGTTTACTCATCATCACTATCAATACCATCTTTGTAAAGACTGGTTATATTAAGCATTCCCCTATTGATCTCAATTACCTCCAGTCTCTCTCTCTCTCTCGCTCTCTCTCTCCCTCTCTCATCTACACACCCACTCGTCCATCCACTCATTTGCACACTCACTATCACCCCTCCACACACAGCCTACATACAATAGTTGTGTCCATTACAGAAGTTTCTCTTTGTGTAACTATTCTGTGGTTACCTACTCTAACTCTGCAGCATTTCCTATTTTAAACATTGTAAGGTAAACCTGAATATAGCATATTGTAACCCCATGGTCTTTTTTCTCAGATGCACAATCTGAGAATCCTATTAAAAACTTTTTGTTGGGTGCACAGAGAACTGAAACAAATGCTGTTGTGTCTGCCTTATAGCCACTGGTGGTTGTAACAAAAAAAAAAATAGAAAGAAGTGAACATGACATCTGAGGTCTTCACACAGGCATTACACAAATCATCTTTTGAGCATTGTGATTCATCCTTCATTCACCACATTTATACTCAAACTATGTCTATAACAAATATACAACATACATACTAAACAGACTCTTTATTTCAATTTTCATATATTAAAAGCTCTAAGAAAGGCAGCAAAGATGCGCAATAAGGCAGATCCATATGACACACTCAATGACACACTCCATATAACACGCTCTACTGTGGCACATTTACACTAAAAGATGAGATGGATCTTTTAAAGGGGTTCGGTTGCTCACTATCTATAGTGGTTTATGAGGAAATCAGTAAACTCAAAAGTAAAAGGAAGTGAGAACGATACAAGGGAGTGGAAAGGATGTCAGAGACAAATAAACTGAGGGTGTGTTTTTTTGGTCATGAGCGACTCTCGTTTGAGGTGTAGATGTATACTTGATGCAGTGACATGGAGTTCATATGCACAGGGTGTTTGCTTTTAATGTTTTATGCATGAAGTGGGGTGTTATGGCCAGGGATCTGTGACTCATTGATCAGTGATTGTCAATTTGTCTCTTAAACCTCCCCGAAAATGAGGAAAAGTTAATCATGAGGGTTATAATGCTGTGTAAGTAAATTAACTAAATCTCCCTTGTACAACTTCATGGTGATGAATTAATTATATATATGTTATAGAGCTGAATACAAAAATCTGTTCTGATGGGTATAAAAAATGGACTGCATTAATTTCTTAGCCATGGAGAAATCAACACTGACAAAGATAATACATGAGGTGTCCATACAGCATGCATTCATAAGCATCAGGTGAAGACTATGGCAGCTGCTTGTATGTGAACGAAGCTGAGCCATTGAAATCAATATAAGCTATTATGAAACATTTTACAGAAAGTATAGCACTTTGTTTCACTGTTACATGTTGAAGTAGTCTTTTTCCATAAGAATTTTTTTTCTTCTCTGTTGTGTGTCTAAACAGTATCCACATGTACATGTGTGTGTGTATGTGTGTTTTTACAATCAGGATCAGTACTGTATTAACGAACTTGTGAATGTGGTTAAAAACCTGTTTTTCCAGTGTAGCTGCTGAAAAAGATAAAAGTCACCCCTTCTGCTTTCCTGAACTGGAGACACGAGCAACATGTGGCATCTAATCACTGAACCGCTCGTTTCAAATCACTTGTCTGATTCAATTAGTTTTAAACTTTGTCCTGTCCATTCTGCATGGCCTGCTAAGCATCTAAGTGATTGACAGCAGAAAGATGCCTCCCTCTTAGGTCGCTAAAAAGGTATCTTCAGCCTCTTATTGGACCACAGAAAACTTTAAGAAACGCCAGCAGCCTGCTGTTGTCACTGACCCCTTCCTCCTTCTGCATCGTCAAGGCAACCATTGAGGCAGTGGTCGTCACTCCCGAAAGCCCCCTGAGACTGCAGAAGCTCATATTCCTGGTCCAGGAAGTCTAGGCTGTTGTTGCTAGGCAACCCACGGATGGTGAACTTGTGGGACACTTTGGTCCACTGCTCCCGATTTGCCTTCACTCTCTCGTACAGCTCAGTGGCCTCAGGAAGCAGTTCGGATAAGAGCCTAAAAGGACAGAGGGTAGTGGTGGCATGTGAAGTTATCCTGATACTTTATGAAGTGAGTCAAAACAGGAACGTTGTGGGGCCATAAAACCAGGGATTTTTATCTGTGGGTTTGTCACTGCAAACAACAACTTTACACACTTTATAATTTCTTAATATAACAAATATTGATAAGAGCAGCTTTAATAATTAAAAACAACCCAAATGTAATTAAATGTTCTGACCCTAAGACATCGTGATATGTGAATAAAGGGGCTATGGTCGGGAGGACGTGATGTTTTAGCTCTTTGTACGCACTTGTAAATGGGCATTGCAATATGTTCCATGAAGCTTATTTGTAGTTCCGGGATGTACGCTTTCTCTCTGTCCATCATCTCACTGGGCCTGTTCCCCATGGCTTTTTCCTGCACGCACACACACACACACACACACACACACACACACACACACATACATGAGTAATAAGCTTTCTATTGTGTAAAATTACACACACTTTATCCACATATTAATTTATTTCACATGCCATTTAACAGCCAATTTACACTGACACATACCAGATCTCCTTGGGAGAAGAACTCTTTATAAATCAGCTCCTGTGGACACAAATATCTGTTATTGTTTATATGGTTTCATATTCATAGTGACATTGATTGTAAGTTCAACTTATCTTATTTATTTATGTAATGTCACACAATAAAGCAGCAAATATAATCTGCAATACTTAGAAATGTTCTTGGAACAAACCAACTGTTAGTTTAGATGTTTGGATTTTCATAAAATGAGCATAAATCAATTTTAAAATAATACATTAAAATCTACTATGTAATACCATAATACCATATTCGATGCAAACCTGTCTGGGTTTTTAGCTTTTGGAGAGATTTTCTCATATTTTCAAATATTACTGCAATGACTATGCTGAATCACAACAATGCTGTAATCTAAGATAAAATGTAATTTCCCTTTATTACATTTCAATATTTGGTGTGATCACTGTTTTCAATCCCTGTGCATTGTCCGGCCAGTGAGAAAATATTGTACTAACTGACCACAATACAAGCCAGACCCTGAATTAAACAGAAATGTTTTCTCAGTTTTGGGACTCAGGATTACAGTGTATTTGCTGTAGGTGTTAGGAGATTTAGGGTGAAGGATTTAGGACAAGGGTCAGGGGTTTGGTGTAGAAAAGGGGGCAGATCAAGATTAAAAATAATCCTAAAATGGAGTGCAGTTTCACAGAATAGAAAATAATGGGATATAGACTGAGAGGTTGTTTCCAACAGTACAGCTAAGCATTTCATAATCTTTATTGTCCCACAGAGAGGTCAGTTTTGCTGTATAGTGATTTGGAACTGCCACTGGATATCTTTAGGAATGCACTGCTGAAAATAGGAGCTGCTATAACACTCTGGAGAAACGTTTTGGTACTGCATGCCAATTAACAGAGACAGTATATTTGTCAAAGGGTGTAGCACAAACCCCATGCGAGGCTGTTCACAAGAGTATGACCTAAATATCTTTGTGCTGATTCATATATCGTTTGATATAACTTTAACCTGATATTTCCTAATGTGGTGACAAATGGACATACGCACCAAACCATCATTTTTGTGTCGCAGCTCACCATATATTAAAAACTAAAATTTGTGGTTAAATATGTAAAGTTTTAATGCATGCAAGTATAGACATTGGTGTAGACTATGAACTGACAGCAATTTTGCGTGTGGTTTTCCAGCCCTTGGTTTGGTCCGACAGGTCACACGATGTCATCAAGAGGCACAGCAGCATGGAGCGGTGGGCACTGTTTTTTGGGTTGTATCCGTCTGAAACACACACATGCAAAATATTCTATCTAAGCTGCATTTACACACTTCTGTGGCAGTAAATTAGATGACAGCGTTGTGAAGATCTGAAGTAAACCACTGTATGTTAGGTGCAAGCATTTTGTGTATTTGGAAAGAAGAAATTACGTTTAATGGCATCTTACCACTGTTTATTTCCATTCTGTATTTCGTCAAACTATTTTCGACCATGATTGGCAAGTTACACACTCTGTGGTGCAAAGCAGTCACTAATTCATTTAAAAGCTTTAAATGTCCTTGAATTACTTTAACAGCACACAATTGACTCCACTGATGAGACATTCACTCAGGATAACTTATAATTGGTTGCATTCAGGCATAACAAACCACTGGCCAGCAGGTTACAGCCAATTATTTTATGTAAGAGTGCAGTAAGCAACTGTCTCCTCAAAAGGGTAAATAGTACAACAAAAGTAAAGAATTACTAAGAATGTCAGTGATGAATGGTCCAAGTTTGACCTCAGATCTCTGAAAAAGAAGTCACGAAATAATGAAAATCTAGAGTCAGTATGTGCCTTTTGTGTGGTGCCAAGACGGGACCCAGCAGAGGGAATAAGTATGTACATTTGTCAGTGATTATTTAGCCAAAAAATAGACATAATCTACTGTATATAGGTTTACTTGTGATTCATCACAAAATGGTCAATATGCTTTATGTTTATTGATCATCAACATCATTCATGTTGCATGTTTTCTCTTGTGAAATCAGCCCATTCTAATCTAAGGAAATAAAACAAAAATATTAGTTTGGTGTCACCGCTCTGGACAAAGCATCTGAACCAAGCCTCTCTTTGTTGTTCAGGGTTGTGAGTTTAAAGCAAAAGTAGAGACGTGGCTATGCATACTGAACCACTGGGACGTACCATCAGCCATCTTCTGCAAGTCCTTGAAGATGCGAAGATGGTGAGCCAAGTCTGTAGCCAGAATGATGTCTCTAATCAAATCCAGCATGCGCGTGTAGTCCTAAAAAATATATAAAAAATAACGTACTTAGCTTGCATTTACAGGGATAGCAGAATGAAGTAAATGGAGACATTTGTAATGTGTTAATGTCAGATTTGATATCTTACCTTCCTGTTGAACTTCTCAAAGATGTTGCAGCCATGAGTGTTCAGAATGGCGATGGCCTGGGCAAAGTGATGTCTCTGTCATGGCAAATAAAGCATGATGGGAAAAGGAATGAGTACATTTGAAAATGCTTCTAAAGGAATGTTGAGTCATATTGCAAAAGTGAATTTACATGCCTCCCAGTGCCTCATCGCTGATGCAAGTAATTAAAGTGTGATTCTGTCCAATAGGTGTTGCACCGGTTTTAATTAATAAGTGCATAATATAATATCCTCATTAGCAATGAGGATATAGTTAGTGGTGGTTCTACCCCCCCACACACACACACACACACACACACACACACACACATGTATGTAAAGGGGAAGGGCAAAAAATTAGAAACACCTCTAATATATTTAAGTACAACACAACCACAAACATATTATTCAATTCACACATTTCTGACAGTAGAATTAATGGCAGAACTGTACAGAACTAAAGTTGAGGGTGTGTATATAAAGATTGATACAGGCACAGATCCCTCGTTTTGTATAGCTTTGCTAGAATTCCAGTCAGCTCTACAACATCCCTGTGGTGTGATGTAACTGGTTGGGGGTTTACCTCCATCACAGATCCCTCTGAGCTGTAGAGAGCAGCCAGCACAGATTGCTGAAAATAGAAACAGACAGACAAATGAAACGCAATCCTTTTAGTGTGCACATCAGGGCATGAAGTAAACTTTTTTGACCACCAGTCACTGTGGTAGGTGGATTTTTAAATCCACCTGCCACAGTGACTTTTTACCAACCAGTTTTTTTTTTTTGCCTCATAAAGGTGAAAACAGGAATTGCTGTGTCTCTATGATCCTATCCTGTCCTATTGATGGTAGCCTACTCGTGGACATTGCGCCATCATCACGTGCTGTAGTAGGGGGGCCCGCCTTGATAATCCTGCATAGGGGCCCGGTGTTGGCTCATTACGCCACTGTATATAAGAGATGAGATGACTGACAAAATCAGGAGTAGCCTACACACACCACAACAACAAAAAAACACTGGTGAATGCGCACCATAACACATGAGTTGTTGCAAAAAAGTTGCAATTTTTTTTGTATAGTTCTTAAAAATAAAAAAATAACAGGCAGGACGGTCTGAAATGTTTTGCATGGTCTTTCGCTGTACGTTTTGTTGGTAAATGTGAGATTTTCGAGTCACACACGTCTCGTCTTCATAACAGAAACAAGGAAATTAATTTGACCCGTTCTCACTCCCGCTTGGTCAGTGGCTGGCGATAGGGGGCCCCGGCTGTCAATCAATGTCTTCCAGTGTTGCGGGCCCCTGATTGGACCAGGCCCGTAAGCAACCGCGTACCCTGCTTACCGATAGTTACGCGTCTGCATCACTCAATTCTCATTAGCTACCTGCCAATGTGGCAGGTAGATTGACAGTGTTACCCGCCAATTGCAAAATTCACCCGCATTTGGCGGGTGTTAATTCCATGCCCTGGTGCACATTATATTGATTCTAATGAAACAACATCCTTAAATAAAATCCTTCTCTTTAACTGTACTTGTCAGCTTGAATATTAATCTTTAAATAGATAAATCATAAAAGAAGCTGATAAAACGATGATCTTTGTTGCATAATGTGAGTTGGTATGTGCTTCATTTAGGCGCTGGAGGGTTATGCATGATTATATTGGAGCAGAGCAACATGCTTCTCATCACAATGACATCTTCACTGGGATAAATTCACAGATGAGGAAATACACAGACTCTGATATCACCATGAGCCTGGCTCTTATTGACGTTCCCCATCTTGAGCTTTTAAAAGTCAATTTTTAGTCCACATTTTTAAAGTGCAGGTGCAGAGCTACTCTGCTACACTCTCTTCAAAAGGTTCATTCTCCCTTTCCCCCCTTTGTATAATCTTTGATGCTTCACCGCTCTCTCATAGAACAGAAACAGAAACATAATTTGTGCTCTTACTGAGGCGACTTGGAAAGAATTGTTGGTGCCACGGTGGTCCAGGTCATGGCACATACAGGAGACAAAGAGAGCTAGAATCTCTATCTCCCTAAAAAGAGAAGAAAGAAGGAGAGTTAGGGATTAATACAACTAAACTTCTGGCTACTTGTGTCACCAGGGGGATAAGTGTTTTACACATACTCGAGGTAGTTGGACAGCCCTAGGTTTTTGTAGAGCAGGTAGCAGAAGTGTGAGACAGAGAAGGCGTGCATCCAGTTGTGGTAGGGAGGGTCCCTGTAGCCTTTCTTCACCATCAGACAGAACCTGAAAACCAAAGCAGCAGTTTAATTATCATCTTCAACACAGCATGCAACTAGTGACGCATGTAGGACATGTAATCAAGTGATTTCATTATGAGCTATGGAGCAGGTTTTTTTCTTGTTCTGCTTCTTTCTTTTGATTAAAATAAAAAACTTTTTTGATGCAATGCTGATAAATTAGCAACAAAATGTGTCCACTCTAACCCAACTGCAAGGACGCATTTTGACTTGAAAAATATATTCAAATAATGTTCAGCGAGACTGATCATTTCTGGTCAAAATATATTAATTATAATATATATATATATAATTAAATCAGAGGTAAGAAGAACAGAAAATCCACAGTTAATCAGAAACTAGAGATGAATTAATTAATGCAGGCACACTCATACACACAGGCTCTAATATTCAGTATATGAATTGATGGAGTTGTCAGACCTGGCGAGAGTGTGCAGGTCAATCTTGTATGTGTTGATGAAACCCATGTCTTCAAACATGCTGAGGACGCACTGCAGACACACACAACAGGATCAGTTACATTTTATTAATTCTTGTTTTCTTCTTTTGCCTCCTCCACTTTAGTCTCTGATCCCTCTCTGTGTCTCTCTTTCTCACTTTTTTTCTTAACCTCTGCCTCTTACCAACGGCGTTGTTTCATCAGGTAGGGAGCGAGGTGTGTACGTGAACTCGGCAAAGCATGAGTGGATCTCCATCACGGGTTCAATCCCCGTCACCAGCAGCTTAGTCACCTCTTCCTCTGAAACCTGCAACATACACATACTGAATCATATTGAGTAAATAATATGGACAGTGTCAGTAAATACAATGCGTCTGTGTGCAAGAGTGACTGAGATGTACAAATGTGATTTTACCTTCATATGGTACATCATCATCTCATTGGCCAGGTGGGACCTAAACTGAGCTTCATGGACTCTCTTGTAGAGCAGAGACTGGAGAAACAAACACCATATTACAGCAACACTCTAACAAATCAACAGTATATTTATTGTCACATGTAACTGGCTATATACAGTAGTAGCACAGCCAAGATTCAATCTCTCTTCTTTATTCTTCTTTTTCTTTATTTTGAAAAAGATAACTTGGTAGACTGAGATGGTGGTAACAATATCTTCAGAAGAACACACTCACAAACTTTGTCTACTGCGGATTAGATCATCCTGCTGAACCCTTTTTTGTCCCAGCCTGCAGCATACGGTAGACCATGTTACAGAGAGAGCATTGAAAATTATGATTACAGAGATTTTTCCTAATCAAATATATTTATAGTTTGTAGATAAACTATTGAGTACCTGTAGTTATTCAAAGGTCAGACACTACAAGATTGACTTAAGGTGAATTGGAAATGCTGCCTAAAATATCATGTACTTTCTGTATCTGCTCTTTTTCTTATGTATTAGCTTTTCTAGCCTTTCTTATTTGACATTATGTGGAATCAGTTGTAAACATGCTTTATCATCAGTCAACTATCCATTTTATTCCCTTTTAAATCCTCTAGATTATTCAAATCAATTGTGTGGCTGCTTGACGGCATTCTTAGAGGCAAGAGAAATCAACATTTCCACTGGTAAAAGGTTAAAGGAGCTGCAGTAATGAGTTTTACAGCAAATGAAAACAACTTTTCTGATCTGAGATTATAAGTATTAGGTTGTTGAAATTTCTGATAAATTTGCAAACAATTAGAAATCAATGTCAACAATAAAAACCATATAACATAACAGTTCATCATCGTCTTCATAAGCGACATACACTGGCGTAGCTGAATGTGTGCTAATGGGTTTGCAGCAGTCATACAATGCCTCTGAACTACACCATAAAAGCCACTCAGTTCAATCACAGACTGAATGTCTTTACATTTCCCTCGAGGCTGTGCTCCGCCTTGACTGAGCATTTTGCTCCCACTGAACTGATCCCATTTTGCCAGACAGGATCGATCATTCTGACATCACTAACAAAAGATCTACCACAATGCTTTAAGAAACAAGACACTCCCAATGATAGATGCACTGTAAATGCTTATTTTTTTTTTTACACTTCTTTTATTTTCTTTTAATTAAGGATTATTATGGTGCATGACACTTGCAGAAATTACATCAATATTTTGTAAGCTACGTTTTAAAACCAAGCTGAGTTAATGACCTGGGATTGTTTACAATGTGTATGAAGATGAATATCTTTAAAAAAAAAATGCTGCATTTATTCCACTTTAATGTTTCACACTTTCCATTGCTGCTAACAGAGATAACAAGAGAACGTGATAGAAGCTGTCTTCTATTGTAAAGTGACACGTTTAAGTTGTTAATTCATTTGCAACTGATGATTTTTATCTAGCAACTGTGTACTTTATGTTCTGTATGCATAATATGTTTGGTTTATAGCTTGGAGTGTTTTGACTGGTGTGGTGGCAGCATTTAATAAATGTACTATAAACAATCCAATGCCTCTTCCCTGACCAGACGTATGTTTTTTTTCAACATACCGAACCAGAAAATGTAAAGGTTATAGAGAGGTGGTTCTTTTAGCGGGAAAGGAGACTTACATGGGCGATGCTGATACCACAGTAGATGGAAAAAGCCGTAGCCAAGTCCTCGTCAAAGCGGTTGAACCATGGCCCGTTCATTTTATTCACCAACTCGGCTACCCCGATCACCTCTAGAAAAAGGAGGATTCAAAGAAAGGGAAAGAGGGTGAGACATTAAAGGAAAAGACAATGAGTTGAAAAAGGAAAGGACAGAAAATTGATGTTAAAGAAAGATGGAGTGGAAGATGAGAGTCAAGGACGAGGATAAATGAGGCACAGAATGCAACACAGGTGCAGATCAGACGTTGAATCAAATAGAGCTGCTAACTTAAATTAATTTCACACTGGAGCTGAATTTAATTGCACATTAAAAACTCTGAATCGCTTAATGTGAGAGTTTCTATATAGAAACAAATCACAGAGAATCTAACGTGTGCTTGGATGCAGCAAAAAGTAGGGAGTGCCAATCAGTCTGAGTTTTCTGTAATTTCTAAGTATGGAACACACTGAGGATGGTTGCCTCTTCAATCTGCACTTTAACATTTGAAGCAAAAGATGTGATGTAACAACTCCTTGTCCTATTCTGAGAGAGCACCTGTGTATAAACATAGCTTTGTTTTTAAAAGGAAAAAGGAAGGGTATGTACTGTAGAGGACAATAGAGGAGCAACTACCAATACAGCTAAATCTGAGTCATTATTATGTTATTAGTAGCCTCGCTATTGCATTATCAAAACATTATTGGACTCTATAGGAGTAACTGGGCACCTCGCTTTTATTCTCCGAGCTGCTGAAACAGCTACAAGAGTAGACAAATATTTTTATTTAACCTTTATTTAACCAGGAGTAAAGACTCATTGAGATTAATAATCTCTTTTTCAAGAGTGTCTTGGCCAAGACAGGCAGCAGCACGGTTTCGGACATAAAACATTACATAATACATGTAACAATTAAATAACAATTAAAAATGGAGACACAAGAACAGATTACAGACGTAAGATACCAAAAACCTTTGAAACATTTGAAACATCTACAGCCAGTTTAGCCGGCATCCAAGTCATCACTATTAGAATAGAATCACTTTAAATGTGTGCAATGAAACCAGCTCCCAAAGATTCAGGTTGTTTTGTAACTGATTAAAAGCCAAAGGAGCAGCATACTTAAACACCCTTTTTCCCAGTTCAGTACAGACTTTAGGGGCAGTTTGTAAGTGTAATATCTTTAAACTTAAAACCTATAATAATTAGATATTGCTAATGAAATGTTTTAATTACAACAGACCTATAGCTTTTATTATTATTTTTTGTTATAAATGTTTTTTTATTGTCTTTTATTTATTTCATTGTTAGTATTTTTTCACTTTTATCATTTCAATTTTTGTGTGCATTAGTTAAATGTTTATATTTGTTTGTCTTCTTGTTAGCTTGTCAGTCACCTGTGAATTGCACTAACCTGTATGAAAGGTGATGTACAAATGAAGTTAGATTGAGAAAAAAAAGAAAAGAAACTTGTGACTTTTTGTGTATGTTGAGTGAAAGGAGTATTCTTGTGTGTGGAAGTCATTGTTGCTACCATTGTTCTCATCTTTGATGGGGAAGCAGAGGATATTGCGAGTCTTGAAGCCGGTGCTGTCGTCCACTCCGCGGTAGAAGAGAGGATGGGAGTAGGCATCCTTAATGTTCAAGATCTGACCCGTGGTCGCCACGTGACCTGCAATACCCTGATCTGCTGGAATACGAAACTCATTCTGCCCTCGCACACACACACACACACACACACACACACACACACACACACACACACACACACACACACACATATATGCGCACGCACACACACACACACACACACACACACACACACACACACACACACACACAATTGCAATGTTTATGTCATTAAGACACACTATGATTATTCTAAACATTTGCTTTTAATTGATTGTTGACAGTACAGTCAGACAGGAAATGTGGGGCGAGAGCATTACAAATGCAACCATGAGGCTGACGATGTAATTACAACGTCCTGTATTCTCGTCTGGATGGGCACCTTTGTTACAGTAAATGTCATTCCCTATTTCTCTCTCCCATACGTCTAGCTTTACTGTCAACTCTCTAATAAAGGCATGAAATCTCTCCTCAAAAAGGTCAAAGGAAAGTCACGATTTGCATACACCTAGTCTGTGTTTGCGTGTGTGAGCAACTAAATGCTCTTCTGTCGTACCTCCTCGTCACTAACCACGCCTCCGTCAAACACCTTTGCAACCAACTCATGACTGACACGATCCAGCAGGAACACTGAACAGCTACAGAGAGAGAGAGAGAGAGAGAGAGAGAGAGGGGGTGACAGAGAATGAACCAAAGCAGAGAAAATGAGAATGTTTCATCTCATTTCTATCGTAGGTCATTTTGTAACTTTAATTAAATGTGGAAAGTCGGTTAAGAGCAAATTGCCAAGATAGCCTGTTCAAACGGAGATAATGACATTTACCCTATATATACACACACACACACACACACACACACACACTCTCTTTCACACACACACACACACACACACACACACACACACACACACACACACACACACACACACACACACACACACACACACACACACACACACATCCCTTTGAGGATGAATCACAGGGCTTACATCTCTGCATCACTGAGGTTCCTGGCCTCCACTATAATTTCCTGTAACAGCACTGACACATCATCTGAAAGATTTAGAGAGACAGAGAGGGAGAGAAAGAGTGGGTGAGAGAGGAAACAAAAGGAAAACAGAGGAAATGAAAGCAATAACAGCAGTACCTAGATAGACAGAAACAGAGATTATACAGTGAGTAGCGGTGGATCAGCTGTACAAGCTGATAAGAGCTTTTGTAATCAGCAAAGTGGTAGAGTGAGAGGGCAATTTGCTCTGCCAGTGGATCAATTCTTTGCACCTGCAATCATGATGAATTATCAACAACTCATTCCACATTTGGTGCTTACTGTTAGATAAGAATCTGAATGACTCAGTGTAATTATAGGATAGAGAGGTGGAGACATCCCTTTTAACGCCCTTTTGATTTTATGGTTATGATCCTGGGTGTAATCACCTTTTCGGTAATATCTCATTCAATTACGTGCGCCATTTGTTTCACTAGGTGATCACTTATGTAAATATCGGCCATTGACGCAAATTGTCCTGCAATGTTCTTTCTTCACTGAGACAGACAGGCAGAACATACCCAAGTGTGTGAAGAGATTCTTGGCCACTTGTAAGAGTGCCTGTGTGGAGAAACAGTGGACACGAAAAGTTCTTTAACTTCATGCATATTTATGTGTATTTGTAACGGTGAGTATGTGTGTGGGCATGTGCAGTACCTGGCACTCCACTTTGAGTTTCTGTTCTTTCTGGAAGGCCAAAGTTGAAGTGAGGACCGTTGAAGTGTAGCAGAAACAGTGCTGGATTGCATGCTCATCTGCCTCTGTGTGTCTGCGGCGGAGAACACACACACACACACACACACACACACACACACACACACACACACACACACACACACACACACACACACACACATAATTGTAAACTGAATATCTTTGGATGTTTTTTTATCTTGGGCTTTAGAAAACTGTCACATATTTTTCACAATTGTGTTTTAAAATGAAACTACCCAACATTTTATAAAGCTGTTAAAATCACACATCAATGAATAGTAATATTCATGAAAAGCAATATTCCAATAATACATATGTAATGAATGTAACACTCTGGAGACATTTTGCTTAAAGGTCCAATGTGTAAGAATTTAATTGTAAGATACTTAGTTTTGCTGCACTTTACTTTAGTAATTAAAAGACCTCATTACTTCTTTCATTACTGCATTTTATAGATCAAACAATTAATTTGGGTAAATAATCGGTAGATTAATTGATAATGAAAATAATCCTTAGATGCAGCCCTATAAGAAAGTCGCGATGCATAATTATTGACTAAAATAACACTAAAAATGTGTAGGAATGAAGTTATAATATAATATGTCTAAATGATTGAAAATAGAACCAAACCCTGGTTTCCTGCAGGTGGTGAACATGACTGTCACTTTCCTTTAAAATTAGATGACATGAGAACTTGACAGCATTAGGCAGACAAATAAAGACTGATCAATGAAATTATCTGCAGTGACCACCGTGATGCTGCTAATTGCCTGCAGTTCTCTCTCTTTGCCTACAGAGGGCAGTGGAACATTATTGTGTTAATGTCCAGGGCTTTATTTCCCTGAGCATCCCAGGAATCCTAGCAAAGGAGGCAGGATTTGACCTGAGCCTGGAAAAGACCTGGGAAACTCAATTTAAGGGCATACTCTTAATACTCTTGAGTAAGAGAGTAAATTCTTACACTGCTGCTTAGGGTGCAGGTTTATTATGAGATCATTATTTATGTGGTGCACACATCACTCTGTAATGGTTAGTGCATATTGTTCTTATCTGCTGGTGCCAAAATTGAGTTATGGACCTGTTACTGGTGTCGCAAAAGTGTCACAATAGGTTTTCATGGGTCTGTGTCCTAGGGTAAGAGGCTATTTTACACATTCAGGAGGCCAGGCAGAGAAAAGTTTGAATAAACTGTGCATGTGAATATGCACTCTATATTTATCTTTGACATATATGTTTCTACTTAAATCTGGATGACTGTGCTTGAAGCAAAGGCTAGATTTATCACATTTTATGCAAAGTTGCGACCATAATCCTGCTGCTGTTACTATGGTAATAACATGCCAGACCTGTCATCAGTGCCTCTGGCAGAGGGATATATTATAGGACATGATCCCTTCTTATCTATCTTAGTCCTTAGAAGAGAGAGAGAGAGAGAGAGAGAGAGAGAGAGAGAGAGAGAGAGAGAGAGAGAGAGAGAGAGAGAGAGAGAGAGAGAGAGAGAGAGAGAGAGCATGCAAAAAGGAGGGATTGTACTGTATGTGAGCGCAAGCATGTGTGAAGTGTGTTTTGGGAAAAAAAGAGATAAAATACATTAATCTCCCAGCACTTTAACATAAGTAGAGACATGCTGATTGACAAGGAGATGGTGGTAGATAAATGGATGGATGCGTGGGTCAATATATATATATATATATATATATATATATATATATATATATATATATATATATATATATATATATATATATATATATATAGATAGATAGATAGATAGATAGATAGATAGATAGATAGATAGATAGATAATAGATAGATAGATAGATAGATAGATAGATAGATAGATAGATAGATAGATAGATAGATAGATAGATAGATACAAACACTTCAAGAATGTAATTTAAACAAACACACAGACACAGCTGGAGTGCATTTCTGTATTCAGGACATAGCAGCATTGCTCCTGGCAGCATCTCACACACACACACACACACACGCACGCACGCACGCACGCACGCACGCACGCATGTGAGCCTGGACGTCATGAGGGTTAGCAGGGTTAGCAGCAGATTTCACTGGATACTCAACAAATCTGAGCTGTTGAGCTTAACCAATCAGTCCTACCCATCCTAACATTTCTGTAAGCCGCTGTCAGATATATCTTTGTATCTACCATGAGTCAGGGCTTCTGGAATTAGCAAAAGCCAAATCATCTTCAGAGTGACATCCCAGCATTTTAAATATACTTCAGAAATAAGCCAGTTGAGGTACAGTGATTTTACTGTAAAGGTAGGCTAAGAGGTTACATTTTTTTATTTTTTACCATAGGAACTCATGAAATGGTTCAGTGTGATCTTATAATCACAAAAAGGTTAATGATAGCTTTCAGTGTGAACACAGTCATTCACATACATACATACCTCTGCCCACCCTGCTTGTTGAAGGCGCACGCTAGCGCCACCACCTGACCGGTGGCCCTGCTGGCCACTGGTACACAAAGCATGGATGAGATCTCACAGCCCAACATGCTGGACAGCTGTCTACGCTCCTCCTGAGAGGAAGAGAGGCAGAAAAATCTGTTCAATATGATGGCAGAATAGATGGAAAGATAGATAAGACAAAGACAAAAGACAAAAAGAAAGAAAATGTCTTCTTACAGCACTGATGTCCTGAAGAGTAATTGACTTCTTCTTCTCTACAACCTGACCAAAGCGTCCAAACATCAGCTGAACAGAGGAGGAGAAAGATAAAGAAAATGAGTGTAATGCGGGTGAGAGACAAAAGGAAGCAGAATTGTTGAGCGTGTCCCTGGAGAATCTTTTAGGGTTAAAATATATAAATAAATGTTGTTATTTCTGAGTGAGAATCCCTTGTTAAATTAGCACAAATAACTCATCTATGGTGTATTTTTTTTGTGTCCCAATATCTCACTACACACCAACTACTATCAACATTATATGGTTAGGGGTACACAGTCTATCTGCACCATAATGGAAAGCCTGTTAAAAAATGCCATGGCTGCAGCACAAACAGGGACAGGAGACTTAAAGTGACCCGAAGGAAGTGGTTACTTGCCCAAATATCTTCATTATAACCCTTGCCAGGGATTATACATGATTACATGTGGGAGTTTATTCTATTGTGTCAGAAAAGAGACCTACATGAGACCTACATGCAGGGTTACAACACTTGCATTAACAGAATGCTTGTTAAAAATTGCAACAAACCTCCCTCAGTGTATCTGAGTGTACATGGCCCTCAGTGTAAGAAACACAAGTGAATGAATGAGCAACTGACTTAATGAAGGCATGATTTACTTAACAGGGAACAAAGAACACAAACAAACCAAAAAATGCAAATAATGATTATTATGATAATGATAAAATTCATTAATGCATATTCATATGAATAAATTCTTGTGTTTGTTGGCCTCACCGGAAAGCTGATCTCCTCCTCCAGGACTTTGTCTCCAACTACCTAAAGGTCACAAAGCTCAAAGCTTATTCATTAAGTCATTGCTAAAATGGTTGATGGCATTTATTTGTGTAATTTTGTGTGCGTGTGTGTGTGTACCTGGCAGAAAACCTGGTGGTTGTCCTCAGACACCAGCAGCAAACAACAACACTGTGACTGAGTCTGCTGCTGCAGCTGAAGGAGAACACAAACACAATATCAGTCCTGATATAGAATCACAAAAAACTCTCTTTATCAGACTCAGTCATATTATTTTAAAGTCTCAATTCAAGGTTTTTTGGAGCGTTGTTGAGATCAGAGAGCAGTGGAAATCAACTGGGGCTAGGGTGGGGCAATATTTCAATATTATCTTCATTGTCTTGCAGTAGCATCAACTTGTGAATAAAGACTGATAAACAATTCTATTATTTCCAGAAAATAAAAATTAAATATCTCACACACTCAATCTGGAATAAATAGAGTTTTATCATACTAGATTTATTCAACTGTGATTTAATATCATTTTTACAATGAACAGCTTTAAATGTATATACATTATCATACATATTCCCAATAATATTGCATTCTTCACCTTCACAACTCATGATCATCTGTTTATAAGTAAGCGACATTCATACCGTGTAAATAACAGAAAATACATCAACATGCTGTGATTATAACACCAATTTTCTGTGATGTGAAACATCTCATTCATAGACTGGAATTCACTCAAAGGTTGGAAGACACATACACCTGTATGCATGACGCAACAATTACTGTAGGTAGACAAGCTTATACATGACACCACACACACACACACACACACATGCAAGCATGGAAGCACACACACACACACACACACACACACACACACACACACACACACACACACAAAGCAAGTAGCTGCACCCACATTTAATAAATCCTCCACCCCCTTTTTACCCAAATACAGTTAATCCCATGAGAGCCGCCCCAAGCAACAATCTCCCGCGCCTTTTCCTTCTTTCCTCTCTCCTCCCTCTTCCCTCACCCATTTTTTACAACTGTAACAATAAATAGGCGAAACAAATCATGTCGGTCTCAAAATACGTTTTAAAACCCCTGCAACCTTTTGCACCACCACAACTTCTCCCTCTCCCTCTCTCTTCCTTCAGATACAGGAACAATACTACAATTTCAGGGTTAGAGGCATCAAAGACTGGTGTTTTACATGCAGGCTGCACTGCTGCTGCGCTGTTGTTTGATCCTTTGGATCTAGTCCTGCAGCGTCAAGGTAGCAGGGAAGGTCAAGTTGGCAATAACTGTTAGATTTTACAATTTTCACAGAAAAATACCCTCATTTTTTAAAAGGAGCAGATTGCTTTAACAAATCTTGATAGAGTTTATGTCCCCACACACCCGAAAGATATTTGTTTTCTGCTGCAAGTGGACACTGATCACTGCAGTTAAAAGTAAATGATGTCTTCATTACTATAATAGAAAATGACAAGAAAAATGAGAAAAAAGGTGAAAATGAGCTTCTGATTATGCACCAGAGTCCCTTTAATTAAGTAATAATTTAAGAAAAACAACCAACATTTTAACTACTGAGTGCTTAAGCTGCAAATGGTTTTTGTAAAATATGATTTTCACATAATTTTTCTTCTCGTCTTGTCTTGTTTAATAAGTAAAACAAATACTGAGAAATTCCCAGACTTTAAAAAACAAGATTAGTCATAGTGACAATCAACTAGAGATGAAATATATTTTGAATACCTAAAAGTTCAGCAATAGACTTCCTTGACATAAAATACAAGTAATGATTGTTTTCAATATCAATTCATCTACAGATTATTTTCTAGATTACAGTAAACATTTAATCGTTTGGTCTATAAAATGTCAGAATATAGTCAAAAACAACAAGATCACATTTTCAAATTGCTTATTTTGTCCAAAACCCAAAGATATTCAGTTTGATAACACACTAGACGAAGAAGAGCAACAACTCCTCCTCCGCTGGAACCAATGAATGTAAAGTCCTTGATATTTGATGGGGAGACAAACTCTGGCTTAACTTGCTCTGCTTTACGTTTAAGTCCTTCATGGTCAATAAGTAGTATGAAAAAAGTATCACAAGTATGTGCGTACTTCCATTAAGGTTCACTAAAGCTCTGTTGGACTTTGTCCCTTTGATGCAGTATAACTTTCAAATATCTCTCCTCTATCTTGCTTAACCCCTCTCTATCTCATATTTTCTTTATCAGTGAATAATTCCATACATTTAAATTGTTGTATCTGCACATATAGTAGCTGATATCTGCTCTCTCTGTCCTCACTCACAGCTTTTTCCTCACTGCAATCAATCATTACACCTCTCCCGCTTCTTCCTTCCTTTTTACAGAGAGTCTATAATTTATATGTAGGGGGCATACTATGGGGAGTCTGATAAAGCACTTGAGTGATAAAAAGCTTGTGGTATAGGTAATGACAGGAAGAGGGGAAAAAGTCACTGGGAAAGATTTCATGTTTTGCATGTGCTGTACATCTTGAACAGTATGTGTTTGTGTGCGCGTTTGTGTGTATGTGTGTGTACGAGGGAGCATATAAATGATCTCAACCACTTACATAATTGATGACTTTGAGCTGGAGAGAGGCTGCATCAAGGTCAAAGAGCTCACCTGAAAGAGAAAAGGGAGAGAGAGTGATGGGAGTAAAAACCAGAGATGAGCAAGGGCAGATTGGCGTTAAGGAAGACCGGGAATGCAGAGCATGTACACAATGGACAGAAAGAAAATCAGGGAAGGATGCACTGAGACAGGGAGGTCGGTGAAGGGTGAACAGGAACTAGCCAACAGAGGGTATAATAATGAAGACAAGACAGGGGATGGAGGGCTGCCTGGACTGCAGATGAAGACAGAAGGAAAGACAGAGAAGCAGAGAGGCGAGGTAGAAGCTGGGTAAAAAAACCCACATATTTGTTGACAATTACCAAGGAGTAAACAATGATATACAATGATGTATGTGTATATGCAAAGGAACGGCGTTAGCGAGTCCACTTCGATTATGCATGAGATTTTGAACAGTGTTTTTGCAAAGCCTTCTGTTTTCACACAGGAGCTGTTACACATTCCTTGTGCCACTGACAGTCCATCTAAATTCATAGAGCTTTTTATCCAGATAGGGTTACTCTATTAACATACCTCACCTCATATATACCAGGGTGTGTGTGTAATTATGTCTGCCTCACAGTTTTGTGTTTGTATACACGAGGTGTAGGAAATGTAAGATGTATGAAAGTTTTTTTTATTGTATTAGTATAATATATTAGTATATTTTATGTTAGTGTGTGCATACCACAGAGTTGCAGAATGTTGCGGTCCAGTTCGCAGTAGTCCTGGTCTGAGACGTTGAGTTGCAGCAGTGCATTGTGGGACTGTATGGGAGAGGGGCTGAGAGGAGGCCGGTAGGACGTCTGAACAGCCTGGACTCGTGTACACGCCACTGAGGCCTGTGACATCATGCACGTATGCAGAAACACACACACCAGCACCAAAGTCAGTTGAGTTTAAAGCTGTGGTAGGCAAATTCTTTTTGGCATTATTGGGCAAAAATTAAAAAAATAATCTTTTAGCTTATTGTAATTCAAGTGGTCTGAGAGAAAACTAGACTTTAGCATCCCCTGTTGGTTCTGTTTTCAAGCTTTAGATAATCTAGCCTGTGATGGGACTTTGGCCAATGACATGTCATTTCAGAGAGAGAGAAAGCGTTCCTATTGGCTGTTCTGTGCATGCATATTTCCGTGTGATGGAGAGGGTAGAGGGAAAGCTGCAGGGAAAGCTGCAGAACAATTTGAAGTAGGTCTCACTCTACTTCAAATTGTAGCATTTTTTTTGCTTTCTACCAACTGCAGCTTTAGAGACGATCGTCAGATTTAATACTGTTTGATGCTTTCATCTGGTCCTTCAGAGACCCAGTTAAAGGATCTAAATGCCATTGAAGTAAACATCATCAGTCTTACACAGGAATCAATACTGATCATGTGAGTGTGAAGGCAACACCCATTTTAGAGGATATATGAAAGGACTCAATGATGGATTTTCTTCTATTGACAGTGGAAATGTCTATCAAGGACTGAGGGGTGTTGACATTAATTTACTTAAGAAATGGAAACTGGCTTTCTGGATTTACAATCTCATAAACCTACTGAGGGGCTATTTTTTCAAATTGTTATTTAATAAAAGAAAGTTTTGCAGTTTTTGCACTGTGTTAGCGGTTCACTACTGTTTTCATGATGATATTCTTGCTTTTTATGTAACCTGTTTTTGTATATTTGCTGTAAGTGCAGCATTGTTTAAAGGCTTTTCACATTAGTGACCAAAACAGACAGAGAAAGAGAGAGCTTACATGTTTCTCCAGCATGTTAAGATGCAGTTCATCCTGATCAGATAGTGGATTACAGCCCACCTGCAACACACACAGACATTTCAGTCCAGTCCAGTACATGATCTTGGCTGTTGCAGGTTGTGCTGCCTCTGTCGAGTTCATTTCATTTGTGAATGTTAAATAAAACCAAATGAATGACATGAATACATATATGTTATTGAACTGTAAATATCTACCTTTACATAAAGGAGGAGGTAATTATGTAATCAGTAGAGATTGCTTTTGTTACTTTGGTTTATTGAAACCCTATTGTATGTCCTTGAATATAAGGACTCACCAGTAGAACAGCGATGGCCTTGTCCCGCTCCTGATCCAAGAGAGGAATGACAACAGCTAAAAGAAAGAAGGACAAACAAAAAGAAAGAGAAGCATTGATAATACATAATGCATTGATTCAGACAAAATACACTCTTGGTCCTTTTATCGCCCTCCTTTAATTTTCTTTCCATGTCCTTGTCTCACTCCTGATCTTATTCTCACTCCATGTTCTAATACTAATAGAAATATGCAGGGGAAATGAACAAAGAAAAACATAAACCTAAAGTCCTTGCATAACAATGTTTATTATTTTCTTTTCTTTTTCCTTTCTGTTTGCTATTCTCATCGTTGTAGAGCAGATAGCAGATCCTGCAAACAGAATGATGTGTTTACCACATTGGTACCAAACTAACACAAGAACTACAATAACTCTTATTTCTGAAACTTTACGAAATGTTCAGTGGTATTTATTGATCCACAGAGTGCAGAACAGTCATGATTGTGTACTTTAGGATGTCTCCATGATTACATCCCTTAAGGTGATTCTCTCATTTCTGTTCTTAGATGAAAACAAAAAAAATGTTAATTTTAAGAGTAATGTAGAGTCTATTTATTGCAATCTATTCGAGCTCTTGCATTTTGTTCTCATCACAGATCTTTCATTGGTTTCTTTCATTTTGGGGGGGAGGGAGGTCTATGTCCAATTTTACTGCCCACGCGGCTCTATGCCTATCCCTTGGCAATCATCATCTCTTGTTCACTACTTCTTTTTCTACCTCCTTTCGTTTATTTCTCCCACGCTCTCACATCTCTCTGCTCCTGTGTATTCACATCCTCAAACAAGCACACACACACACACACACGCACACACACACACACACACACACACACACACACACACACACACACACACACACACACACACACACACACACACACACACACACACACACACTCAGATGTTATGTTGGTCCATTTGTCTGTCCGCCAGTATTATTCAAACCCTTGCTACACCCTTCAACATACACACATGTTGGAACACCGCACAGACCTCTTCTGTGTGCTGGTAATGGTGCTGCGAGGCAGGTTCTGTATTTCTCTGGCAGTTCAGACAGAGGAAGGCCGGCACACTGACATCGCTTCAGCTGGTCGGCGATACTCCTAAGACAGAGAGACACAAGTTGAGTTGGACTCATGTTTGAGAAAGACAATAACCTCAAGCACATCAGTCAGGGTGAGAAACAGAGAGCGACAGTGTGTCAGACACTGGAGAGACAAAGAGGAAGAGGGGATTTGGAAGACAATCGGAGCAAATGGAAAAACATTCACCAGCATTACTAAAACAGACCCGTTGTGTAGAGTAACCAAAACATGTCTGAATGAAACTATTATACATTGTTGAACCTATATGAACTCAATACAGCTGCTTTTGTGTGTGTGTGTGTGTGGGGGGGGGGGGGGGGGGGGGGGGGGTTACAGTATATTTAATACAGAGGGCCGCTCTCTTATGCTAAAATATGAGACATTTGTTTATTCTGGACTGACTACTACACACACACACACACGCATGCACGCACACACACGCGCACCCACACACGCACACACGCACGCACACACACACACACACACACACACACACACACACACACACACGCAAGGCTCAGACTAAGTAGCCTTCTGCCTCTCAGATGGGTTCATCAAGTGTGTGTGTTTTTTGCTTGTTTGTGTGTGTGTGTGTATACCAAGTCTTGATAACAGGTTTATATAAGCAGGTGAATTGGAGAAGGAAAAGTCGCAAAGTGCCCTGTAGCTCTTTTACATGCCCACTACCTCTAGTCTGCATGCAGCCCTGACAAATGTGTGTGTGTGTGTGTGTGTGTGTGTGTGTGTGTGTGTGTGTGTGTGCATTCTTTATGTGTGGTCTGTGCTCATGTCCTCGCGTATAAGCAGTTTGTGTGTGAGCCAATGTTTGTGTGGCAATGAGGTGTTGGAAAAAGGGTTATTGTCTGACAAACAGACAGTTTCATATATTATGTAGTGTTGGTTTTTGCCGGAGCCTGGGCAGCAGTAGCACACAGGGTCATAGAGCTTCAGAGAGCACTTAAGAGAGGAGAGGATCAGCGTGTCTCACTGAGGGACCCCGGGTGCTGTCACCTTGGCTATTAGCCCTGTGACGCTTCCACAGGGAGATGGATTGAAGGTGAGAGAGAAAGAGGAGCAGCAGGGAGGGAAAAGGAGCGGGGGTGGGGGGGGGGGGGGGTAGATAGACTGAAACACTGCTGGCTTAGTGCTTCATTGCTCTTCGGGGTGAGAGCAGGCTGACAGGAAAAAAAGGCCAATGACAGACTGATGCAGTGAGGTGGGAAGGTGGGATAGCAGATGAAAAGAGAGGGAACGAGTTTTTCAGAGACAGGGATGTGTAATAAGAAGGGGGAGAAGGGAGATAAAGTGAGAGTTTTAATGAAGAGCAAAAGCAGTGGGGGATGAGAAAAAGTAAGAGGTTGTAAAAATGAGAGGATAAGAGAGATGGAGAAGGTCCTTGTGTGTCTTCATGATAAGACTCTGTGACACTCCTGTCTCTATGTTGATCATGTGATTTTGGGCTTAGCGGCTCATATTCATTTAGGTGACACCAGCTTTTCATACAGAAAAAAACACTGTCTCTGTTTCCCCTCTTAACAGCTATCCCTTGTTCTATTGCGAAACATCTGCACATCTCTCTGCTCCTCTGTATTCACATCTTCAAACAAGCGCGTGCACACACACACACACACACACACACACACACACACACACACACACACACACACACACACACACACACACACACACACACACACACACACACACACACACACACAACACAAACACAAACACACAGAGTAAACACACCTGATCTTTCCCTCCTGTGGCAGTTCATGTGGCGGGTTGTCAGATAGTAGCCTCGAACATCCCTCCACCATGTAGACACATACACACTCCTGGAATAAAACACAGACACATGCACACTCATTTGCAATATTAATCAGATTTTAATTAATTAATTGAACGAGTGATGACCTTCATCCATTTGCAACAAGGCCTGGGCCTCTGTTTAATGGTCTTATGTCAGGGCAGAGACTCTGATTACAGTTTTTTTTAGTCGCTATGGTACTATTTTATCAATAGTATGGTGCAGTGTTTCAAGACTCTAAGTACAAGACTCCCCTCCCCACTGGTCATACTTGTAAATCATTAAATCTTGCATTCAAAGCAACTGATTCTCCTTTCATTTGGCTGGTAAACGTCTTTCAATACAAGACCAATATTTCAACCACTAAGTTTCTGGTGAAATACAACGAGTACATTTGTTAAGTCACCTAAACATATCATTTCACAATTCTTTCACTTAAGTTATTGTAACAATCACTTAGTCCAAGGAGCAAACAATGTAAGATACATGTTTCAAAATTACCCTTTGAAGTGCCAAAGATGATCTGTTCGCTTCACTGTTTTCACATTACAGTAGGCAAAAATGTAACTGTACATTACCCATTAAATTAAAAAACAAACTATTTCCATAATCCATAATCAGAAGTGTGATCAATGAAGACATCTTCCCCAATCATCAATGCAAGCAACTTTTACTGTATTGCAACATTACTATAAGGTTTTGTATAATCAAATACTGTAAAAAAAAACACTTTAACAGAACTGAAAGTAAATTGTTTAATGTAAATACAGTAAAGGTTTTCTGTAGTACATTCAACACTAATCTGCATCAAATCGGTATCTGAATTTGGCCATAAGTTGTTGTCCACATCAGAATGTATGTTTTCATAGTTCATGCACCTTGGGAAAAATCTTCTTGAATGTCGAATCCAAGCCTGACATTGGTCAGCAGTGATGTCATCACAAGCCTCATCCACACTGTTGTATTGTACATACTAATCATTGCAGTAGTCCTTTGTGGCCCTGATGGTTTGAGCACTACTGTAAGTTACCAATACTAAGGTTGTGGGTTCAAATCCCACCAAGGTCACAAAATTTCCCACCATAGGCTGGCGATTCTGAAGTTTTGCATGCAGTATATTGGGCAAATGTTTCATTGACTATCAGTTATTAACAATGAGCATAGTGTTAGAAAAAAGCATTTTAACAATAGAGAAGAAAATCCTATCCAAAGGTATGCATGTACTTTGTATGACCATAGTGTATTTCAATGTGAAACTGGTCTTTCTAGATGTTTTTTTTTTTTTTACAGAGTCAATGTCAGATGTACTTAGAGTTGTGAAAAGAGGTACTTTTTGATGATCTGTTGGTTTATTTGTACATAAGGTAGTGAAATATTACCACATACTTGTGAGAATAGTACCATAGCGTCAGAAAAAAAACACTGTAATAACATGATGCTTTTAAGGTAACAAATCAAAGAAATGTCAATTATGTTTAGCTGTTTGTGCAAATGTAGAGTTTGCGTGTGTGTCTGTGCAAATACCGTGCTGGGTAGCAGCTCCTGTATGCTGTCTCGGAGGGCTGCTCGAAGCGAGCATGCGTCGACAACCGCTGCCAGCCGCAGCAAAGCATCCTGGGGAAGGAGACAAACAGATGCTGTGATATCTGTTTGGTTGTTTGTTTACGATCTCAATATGCGCCTCCAAAAACCTGAGGCCTTGGCTATAGTTTTTTTTGTGTATACAAGATTTATGTTACAACAGCTTTTCCCCAGATATTTAGCTTGGCAGGCTGCAAGGCCTCTGAAACAATATTTAAACTGTGCCACACTGTGTAACACATAGCAATCTGTGCTTGTTGGAGGCACAAGTGAGGCACTTAAACTGAACTGAACTCAAACATCATCGAGGATTACTGGAGTTAGTTTTGCTCTTCAGGACACTGAATGCAGTTGTTTCATTTTGACACTGTGAAAACCAAACACTTGACAAAAATAAGTTGGTTATTCATAAAATGAAACAGCAAATGGCGGTGCTACAAATTACACAACAGATAAAGTATTTACTTTCTTCTCATTGCTGCATTCTTTGAAGATTGGATGAAATCACTTAACTTGGAGGAAAGGGGTGGTTATATTAATCAGTCTGATCAAATTTAACAACACTATGTTTTATCTCTTTTGACTTTGATCAAATAACTTCCCACATCAGTTTTCACTGCACACACAAATCCTAAAGACAGACAAGCATAGGATATCATCACAGCTGAAACAAACCAGATGGATGTCACTTCCATCACTTGAGTATGCTTGAAACAAACTAGTCTAAACTAAGTGTTATCCAACCACGTAAAAAGCAAGAGTGTGCAAATCTATTCCAAGTGGCCACACTTAAATGCGGGGCAAAAATCTGGTTGTAAGAGAGGCGCGAGAGGTGATGAAGTGTACATATGAAGATAATAGAAAGTCACGATGTTGCACGATAATGTTGTAAAAAGGCAGAAGTAGTTGTGTGAAGTATGTAAAAGGAGAGCTTGAGAGAGAAGTTCAAACCCTTCCTACATTGACCTACTACGCACAGCCGGCCAATCTGATCTGAGATAACAGGGGAGCTTATATCTGAAAGTCATGCGAGATTGAGTTTGTGCTTCGAGGTTTTTTTACGTTTTCATGTTCCACAAATTTTACAAACAGGCAGTGGCAGCCTGAAGCCCATTTCAAGAACTAATGTGGGCCCTGCCTAGAAATTCATACTATAAGAATGCTTACACTCTGTGTGCAGTCCACTTAAATCCCTACCAGTTCCACTTATCACACAGCATTATTATTACATGTAGCCACAGTCTAAAGAGAGAATCTTAGCAGGACTTTAAAATCTGATCAAAGGGTAGAAAAACACTGGGAGAAATAGCAGAGGCTTAAGATGCTGCAGCTTTTAAAACTATGTACTGAATATGAATGGGAAATGTTGAAAATATTGCCTGTGCCAGATTATACTCTTCCAGTTGTTCTGACAAAGCTGTTAGTCACACAGCCAAGCCGGAAGGAAGAGCATCTTGTTCCTTCCTTCAGTGTACAATACCACAATGGTACTGCAAGCTGCGTCTGCTGGTGGACTTGATGTTCTACTGAGGGTGTCCATCTGTCACCCACTCTTTTATTTCTCTCCTCTTTTTGACACCCTCTCTCTACCCCTCTATCCTCTGTCTCTCACTCACGGTCAGTATTGTGTTTGAGTGAGAGTAAACATGGAAGATAAGGGAATGGCGGATGAGGAGGGGGGTGTGGGGGGGGGTCAAGGGGTGAGAAGAAGAGAGAAAAGGGAGCGAGGGAGTGAGAGTGGAGAGTCATGTCATGCCTGAGCACTCCGTGTTGGTTATTACATATGATTAGATGATTAAATGTGATTAGTTTTGATCACTCAATCAGCCTGCCAGAGTGCTGTTGTAAGCGCATGTGTGTGTTTGCGTGTGTATGTGTGTGTTAGAGAAAGAATTTGAGAGTGTGGAATGCTCGCGCAAATCCCGATAATGTTTGATTGAAAGTAGATCTGAACAGCAGACAAACAACAAATGTCTCTGGCTCCGCATCCTCCCCAGACTGCTGAAACCTGCCATCCTTTGTGTGTTTGTGTGTGTGTGCGCATGTGTGTGCATTACTAGCAATAAGATATATGAATGCATTGGTAAATGTCAAACTCTGTCTTATGATCTTTCGCAATCATTTTTCGCCTTAAACCTCAAACCATCTGTGATATGACTTTACCTGCTTCTCTACCCATCATCTCACACACACACACACACACACACACACACACACACACACACACACACACACACACACACACACACACACACACACACACACACACACACGACAAATCTGAATTTAGACAGAGCTAGTAGGCTGCTGTGGGATTTACCAAAAATCAGATACTCATATTATATTATACATACTTTGCTAATTCACTTCCATTTTGTTGCTGTCACGTTATATCTCAGAAATGTCAGCTTTTCGGGAACTGAAGAATTAGCAAGAAGAATTAAATAGAGGACAATGTAATCCTTCAATTAGTTTGAAACGGAAGCATGACAGCCTCTACATTTGAAATAAAAACAGCAACGGGATTTCATTACACTAAGTCAGTTTGTTTTTCTCTAATGCCATTTCAATTTATGTGAATTTGGACGAAGCTTTTATCTGAATTGAGTTGAAAATACCATAACAGGGTACATTTTTAATACGGGAGATGTCAAATCCCCCTCTGACGATGGAGATGGAGAAGCATGACAGAAGAATGTGAAAGGCCATTATGATAATGGTGTATATTTTTTATTTCATTATTTTCTACTTAATTTTCAAAATACTCTCATATATCCTATAATCATTCCACTCATTGCAATACTGTCATTAATAATGTATTAAAGCGATGCCCTTATCTAAAGCAGGACGTATTTTCTTCCAGTCTCTGATTAGCAACAGTATAAATAATCACAATTACAGTAAACTGTTGCATTTCTGTAAATGTCACACTAACACAGTGAATTATGGGCCTTTATTGACTCTTTTCCTCTTGTTTAACCCCTTTATCTCTCCTCCACACCTCTCTCATTTCCCTCCCTGGACCTTTCTATCTGAACCCCTAAATACTACATTTCTCCTCCTCTTCCTTCCCCACTCCTCCTTTCATCAGGGTGTAGACTTTGCTGTTGTCTTTATCTGCAGCCTTTCTAATCACTTGGAACGCTCTGACATTTTGAAGGGTACCTGTCATCAGCATAACTAAACATTCTCTTTATCTTTTATTTTTTTTAAAGATGTTTTTTTTTTTTTGCATTTTAGACCTTTATTTGATAAAACAGATTAGGCATGAAAGGGGAGAGAGAGGGGGAATGACATGCAGCAAAGGGCCGCAGTTCGGCAGAACCGAACCCGCCCAATCAGACACATTTTCCTTAGGCTCTTCTGTTTACCATCTGACATTTTGTACATTACACTGCTCATATAATGCTGTAATTTTCATGTCATTTTTAAGTTATGAGACTGATAGCCTGACTGATAGAACACGGAGACACTCTCCCTCCACCGTCATATTTCTCACAAGTTCTCCTTCCTTGAATATGTAAATCACCAAAATCTAATTATTATCCCTACCACTGGCAGCAGTGAAGTGTAGCACAAAGCACCCAATAAAGTCCTAGAAAACAAAATATCTATAATCATGATTGTATCCCAACATCAATTATTATGTCATCTACTGCTTGCGCTAAAGATTAGCCTAATACTCAAAGCTGCAGCCCCAACAAGACTCTCAAATTTGGTTTTATAAATATCAGCTCAGTCTACCAAAGTCCTACTAATAAATTATTTGATTCTTCAGCATGGTCTAGATATGATTGGTTTATAAATGTGAAACATGGCTGAAACCAAATTAACTTAAGCTTCCCCACCTGACTATACCAATGCCCAATTTATAAATCTATTTCAATTTAACCTCCAAACTAGAGAGGTAAAACTCAAGGCCCTTGTATCTAAAACATCTCCATCACCTATGAATTGCATTGTCTGTGGCAACAGACTATGATCATTGCACCTTGTGGTACTCCATGGACCACCTAAACCGAATCCCAGATTGTCTGTGTTCTTTCAACTTTTGAAACCATCTCTCTTGAAATGTTGTCTAATCTGGTGTTAGCTTCTAAATCAAGAACCTGCTTCCTCAATCCCCTACCAGGTAAACATTTTAAAGATCTCTTGCTATTTTGGGACCTACAATGCTGAATAATCATTCATCATTCACAACTGGCGTTGTCCCAACTAGCTTTAAGACTGTGGTTAAACCTTAAAGCTTTAGTGCGTAACTTTTTGATATTAATGCACGTCTGTTACACTCAAGCCATTGCCAAATGAGTTGCTACAAAGCTAATTAAGACAATCAGCTCCACACAACTCTCTCTGTATTTCTCAATAGGGCTATGTTCAGAAGATTGTGGCGTCTGGTGACTTTCCCGCGCAGAAACTCGAGTGAAGATAATTACCTCTTCTGAAAAATCCATCGTGTTTTTTTCAGAATCAGAATCAGAAAGGGCTTTATTGCCAAGTACGTTGCACATACAAGGAATTTGTCATGGTGTTGTTGGTGCATGTCACACATTCAAATATAAGAAGGATAAAAAGAATATAAACAATATTAGTATACACATATACACAGTATGTATTAATAACAATAAAATAAATGTAAATAAATAGTAAAATAAGTTAAACAGTAGTAAAAAGGAATGCTACAGCAGAGTAGGTACAGTGGCATGAGGAGCCAGAGGTGGGGTCTGCAGAGAGTCAGGGGGGGTTCCGGGCCTTGTTAATAAGGCTAGTGGCGGAGGAGAAAAAGCTGTTTATGTGGCGTGTGGTTTTGGTCCTGATGGACCTCAGCCTCCTGCCAGAGGAGAGTGTCTCAAAGAGTTTGTGTCCGGGGTGGGAGGGATCGCCCACAATCTTTCCAGCACGCTTCAGAGTCCTGGTGGCATATAGGTCCTGGAGCGGCGGCAGATTGCAGCCAATCACCTTCTCTGCTGACCGAATGACACGCTGCAGTCTGCCCTTGTCTGCCCTTGGCTGTGGCAGCAGCGTACCAGATGGTGATGGAGGATGTGAGGATGGACTCAATGATGGCTGTGTAGAAGTGCACCATCATTGTCTTTGGCAGGTTGAATTTCTTCAGCTGCCGCAGGAAGTACATCCTCTGTTGTGCTTTCTTGACGAGTAATCTGATGTTCAGCTCCCACTTGAGGTCTTGGGAGATGGTAGTTCCCAGAAAGTGGAAAGACTCCACAGTGTCAACTGTGGGGCCACAGAAGGTGATGAGGCAGGTGGGGCTGAATTCATCCTGAAGTCCACAACCATCTCCACTGTCTTTAGAGCGTTGAGCTCTAAATTGTTTTGGTTGCACCAGGTCACCAGGTGGTCAGCCTCCGACCTGTAGGCAGACTCATCACCATCAGAGATGAGTCCGATGAGGGAGGTGTCGTCTGCAAACTTCAGAAGCTTGACGGACTGGTGACTGGAGGTGCAGCTGTTAGTGTACAGGGAGAAGAGCAGAGGGGAAAGAACACAGCCCTGGGGTGATCCGGTGCTGATGGTCTGTGAGTCGGAGACGTGTTTCCCCAGCTTCACATGCTGCTTCCTGTCAGACAGGAAGTCAGTGATCCACCTGCAGGTGGAGTCAGGCACACCAAGCTGGGAGAGCTTCTCCTGAAGCAGAGCCGGGATGATGGTGTTGAAGGCAGAGCTGAAGTCCAAAAACAGGATCCTGGCGTAGGTTCCTGCGGAGTCCAGGTACCAGAGGATGTAGTAGAGGGCCAAATTGACTGCATCGTCTACAGACCTATTGGCTCTGTAGGCAAACTGCAGGGGGTCCAGGAGGGGGTCGGTGATGGCTTTCAGGTGTGAAAGCACAAGGCGCCCAAAGGACTTCATAACCACAGAGGTCAGGGCGACGGGTCTGAAGTCATTAAGACCTGTGGTCCTTGGCTTCTTGGGGACAGGGATTATGGTTGAGGTCTTGAAGCAGGTTGGCACGTGACATGTCTCCAATGAGGTGTTAAAAATGTCTGTGAACACTGGAGACAGCTGATCAGCGCAGTGCTTCAAGCTTGATGGGGAGACAGCATCCGGTCCAGCAGCTTTCCTGGGGTTTAATCCTCCATGTCCTCCTTGGCTACTAGCAACTGTGTTGAAGAGGGGTGGGTGTGGTGCGCGATCACAGAAGGCTTGTATCATGTAGACACGCCGACAGTTTTGTTGTTATTACTTAGAATTCCTCATGGGAACAGCAGAAACTGCATTAACAAACCACATCTTGATCCAGGGTGTCTAAATATTTATCGACAAGTCTCTAACCTTCTTTTTAAAGTACTAAAAAGAGTCTTCATTGCATTAGAAGTGTCTTTCAGCCCACATATTTAAGTAACCTTTTTTTTTAACCCTTTCAGTCTGCTTTCAGAGCCTGTGACTCCACTGAAACTGCACTTACTACAGTGGTGAATGATCTTCTGCTTACTATGGATTCAGGTTCCACCTTGGTGCTTCTATTACTGGATCTTAGTGCAGCTTTTGACACTATACATCAAATCACTGTATACATACTGCAAAATCAATGTGATGTCTCTGGCCTTTCCCTCGTGTGGTTAAAGTCTTTCTTATTTTTTGGCCTTAACTTTCAGTTATTTGCTTAGTCGTTGATTACTTCAGGCCTTGTACAAGTTGTCTGTACCATTATCAATTCATTATTGGATTGGTCTCAGTCTCAACATATTGTCGTTATCCTCTATCTTCCCTTCCACTTTTATTTGTGCTTACTGCAGATTTTCAACTATAGGCAGAAAGTGCACAGTGTCTGAAGTGTGTACTCTTCTCCTGCAAGAGCTACAGTACGCTCAATTTGCTCTTAGCCTGTTGCACCAGATGTGTGTAAGTTCTATCTTAAGTTAGACATAATTTCCAAGTTCAAAGTCAGAAAGACACCCCCTGAACTCGGATTTCCTCGTTGGGAAGTAGGACAACCTCACGGTACCCCAAGCTCAAAATCCAACATGGCTGCACCCTGCATCAACAGTAGTGAAAGCTGTAGTAACATACAGTTTATTTAGCACTTCTGTCTTATTTGTGTCTCACTAAATCAGTTGTACACACAGTGCTATCCAACTTCTATCTGTGGACATGTTGCTACGCTGTTTGAATGCAAAAAAAAACAACAGCATCAAGTTATCAACTGTTATCGCTAACAATGGCTAACCTGACTAGAGCAAACACCACTGTGAAGTCCGACTTGTTAAATGGAACGCAGTCAACTCAGGTGTGACGTCATTCCTAGCTCCAGCTTCTGACTTTCAAAGTAAATGGAACACACTATTATCACATCTGTCAAAACGATGCACCATGACAACACCTGTTTTACTTTACACCTACTAAGCGTAAATCTGATCTAACAGTAGGGTGGGACAATAAACATTATATTACACTAACATAGCAAACTTTTTGTCATAACTAATTAATTAATTACTCAGCATCATTTCTATTTGAGAAAAGACAAACTTCATCCGATGTTTAATGTGAATAAAATAGCCTTGAACCGCCTACTTACTACATTCCTGTCACTACCCGATGTGACTGTGAGTCTAGTGCAGATCCTAACGTATGGCATGCAGTGGACCAAACCACTGTGAGGCAAGGGAGGGGGAACTCAAAATGTTTCTAATCTTAAAAAGCATTTGTTGGGGTTTGTATTGTTTTACTACTTACACAGATATTTTAAGTATACATCATTATGTTATTTACAATACACAGCATTGTTTTAATGATATTTCTAGGGGGGGACAACACCCCGACCCCCCTGGGATTTACGCCCTTGACTAAGTGCTAGGTGTAAGTTTGAAGTTGTAACTTATGCCTATGAACTATTTCAGCTGGTGCAACCGTTAAAATGTTTTGTATTGCATAAACTACCTGACAGCCCACTGGTATAATGGTATGGAAATTAGATGATAGTGAAGCAAGACTTGACTGTTGAAAAAGAAAATGCTGACCTGCTAATGCATGTAAGGGAAAACAAATACAGGTTCAAATTTCACCTGTTTATTCAATCTTTTCCGTGAACTAGTCATAAATCAGAGTTAATAGAAAGGGCGACAGAGGACAACTCACTGAAAATCTTAATTAAGTCTACATGGACAGAGCTGTAGCTAGCAGGATGAAGTCAAATCAGCTCTGTATAATGTTGAGATAATTTCCTACTGAGAAAAACTAGGCCAGATAACATTTGTACATTCTTTCTAAGGTTTATTTTAGCCAGCTTTGGCTGCCTGGTGAGCAGGGATTTGTTTTGGCTCATAAAATAATACAGTGAGTACTATATTTCTGCGAGTATAAAAGACAACCTTCTTGATACTGTCTGATTCATACCTGATTTTGCTCTGCTAGTCAGCTCTCCGCTTGCTCACTAATGGTGAAAGCATAATTGCAAAATTATTATGCAGTTGTATTTGTTGGTGCAGGATCTCTGAGGGGCTCTTCATATGAATCCAGCAGCAGCAGCAGCAGCAGCAGCACATCAGTGGGATATGGAATATGCATGATGTAAGATGCTAAGAAAATGCTACTGCAAATAGTTTTTGATAAACAAGAAGAAAGAATAAGAGGCGGGGGTGGTGACATGTTAAATACAGTAACATCTCCAATTGTCTTTTGTCTCTAATTGAAGTAAATAAAGAAAGGACCTTTATTTGAGACAGGCTATTATCAGAGACAAACTGATTTCCTCCTGTTTTTCTTTTTCTTTTACATCTTCCAAAACATTGTGGGCAGAAGTTCCACTTTCTAGAAATTTTCTATAACTTTTAGTCACATCTCATGATCTTCATCAATGGATGAAGTGGGCTCAAGTCAGTTCAAATCTATTTTATTTCTATAGCCCAGAATCACAAATTTGCATCAGAAGGCTTTACAGTCTGAACAACATATAATACCTTCTATCCTCAGACCCTCGGTTCGGATAAAAACAAAAAACAAAAACAAAACTTTAACATTAAAAAAAAAGGAAACAGAGTTAGGGAGTTCCTCTTCCTGGGCAGACAGACATGCCACAGATGTCGTATGTACAGAGCAGATATAAACACTAATACTAAAATCACAATATGGAGAAACAGAATGACAACTTGGTATAGACTGCAAACATATATCAAGAATATGGAACTCAGTTGTCATGGAGATTGCTTGTTCCATCTCCATGACAACTGATGTTTCTTTGAATCTTTGTAATACATTTTCACTCTCAACATTTTATATAATTTTAGAAAAAAAGCCTCTCTGTTTTCGGATCTGCTCCCATTTGGATATTATTTGAGACCAGTTGTTATTTGACAGTTGTTGTAGATGGCCTTGCCAGAGAAGGTGAGTTCCTGTAATTTATCTGGATCTGATGTTGTTCAGCCTGTGACAAGGGCTGTCACTGTTAACACGCTAACGCATGTGATTAATCTAAAAAAATGAATGCGTTATTATTTTTTTAATGCAAAGTAATCATTTTTTTTATCAAGCTTGACCCCAACCTCTTCCTAGTTGCCAGTTTTTGCCAGTTTCTTGAAGTTCCAAATGAGTGGGACATAATGGGCAAGGTCACAACTAGGAACAGACAGTAGGGATCGACCGATACTGTTTTTTCAAGGCCGAAACCGATACCGATTATAAGTAATTAATGAAACCGATAACTGATATTTAAAACCAATTTGCATGCGCAGTGAAAATAAAAATCTTTAAGTCTAAATGAAGATTTTGGAATGTTACAAACTCCAACACAAAACTTTGTTTAAATGCTTAAAGCAATTATTTAAATTACGTTAAACTTTGAACATAATACACAGTAAAACAGACCAAAGCAGAGGGACAGACACAGAGCTTTATCAGATATCAGGCAAATAAAACTCTGATACAGATTATCTGCAAACTGCCAAAAAATGGGCCGATAATCATCCAGGGCTGATAATTGGTCTATCGCTACAACAGCGCTCACAATATGATTGATGCTGCAAGAAGTCTACCATTCAAGCATTTGCCATGTGTGTAGCGCACATGATACAAAGGGTGATCACTGTGGCATAACGGGACAGTGGCTCTAATAGCGTTTTAGCCAAATGCTATAAAATAGTTGGACACTTCAGACACATTCCCGCAAACACAGCAGAACTGAAAGCTCAGCAAGCCTCTCATGGACTAATAGAGGAGTCCCATGTCAAGGATGTACCGACATGCTGGAATTCAACTCTTGAAATGATCAGGTGGAATCAACACAACAAAGATCCACTAAAAGCAACGCTATCACAGCAGAAGCACAAGATAGCCATGCTAACCTCAGCTGAATATGACAGGCTGGCAAAGCCATGCTGGAGCCATGCAGGAAATGTGATTTATCTTTCTCCAATTTTACTGATAAACATAAGTAATTTGTAAATCATCTAGACATATTTTAAGGTCTATACCCTAAATAGATGTCATCTGAATGAAAACTGTAGTCATTAAGTCAATTGTGTGTTGCTGTGTTTGCCCTGTAGGTATATCCCTGAGCTCAGCATGCGAAAGAAGAACTCAAACCTGTGGTGGTTAAAGGTAGCAACCTGTCTATATCCTAGGTTCAAGGACTGTAAGTGCTTGCCCAGAGCAGAGAGGGGAGAGGTGTGGCAAAAGCTCTAGAGAGGTACAAGGCAGAGGCCTGTCAGCATGGAAACATGTACACTACAGTGGTGGTTGTCACAAGCAGGTACATATGGTAAGCTGGCCCATATTGCAAAAAGGTACTTGGCTACACCTGCATCAACAGTGCCATGTGAGATGCTGTTCTCAGGCAACATTCTGCAGAACAACAGCTGCAGTCAGCTCTATCATCTGGAAATCTGAACAAGCTAGTCTGCCTGAGAAACTGGTTGAAAGAAGAATAGACTGTATGATTGGTTGACAGGAGGCATGTTGCACAGATGCAGAAATTATCTTTAACCAAGAATGTAGACAATGTTCCCTCTGTCTCTTCACATACATTGTGGCATTATATTTCTAAAATAGGCCTACTTATTGTTGCATTCATTTCAGTTGATGTTACTAAGCAAAAAAAACCTGACAGGTAAGCTTTTTGTGACTTTGACATTACTTTGACATACTTTCTAACAATTGTTGGTTACTGCTAAATGTCTGAAGTTCATATGGATGCCTTAACAAATTAAGATTGTTATTGAACACTGAAAAACTGGATAATTTGTTTCTTTAAACCAGTTTGTCATGCATTTATTTATTTCAACACTGCACGTTTACAAGTAAATCCTGGTATTTTAAATTTGCAATTAATCGTGATTAATCACAGCCCATGACTGTGATTAACTTGATTAAATTTTTTAATCGATTGACAGCACTAGATGTGACATGTATTACTTACTTACAGTGCTCTTGGAATACTAGCCATGACAATCTTTCCAATTTCTTTCTCTTGTGCACTCCCACCCGTGTAAGATCCAAAACTGTAATCATTATCAAAGTAAGTAATTATTTATTTTCTTCTCCCATCCCTCTCCCCTAAAGCAGCCACTTTACCACAGCTACAGGAAAAATTGTTATTTTTTAAAGGACACACCTTTGAAGGTTTCACCAAAGTCGATACTACACTATCAAAAGACATTCAACACAATCAAAGTGTTCTTGCAAATGATTAATGGTCATATGCTTTAATAAGACCTGCCTTTAATTCTGTCACCTAAATATAAACATAGACAGACAGACAGACAGACAGACAGATAGACAGATAGATAGATAGATAGATAGATAGATAGATAGATAGATAGATAGATAGATAGAAAGAGTAGATATATAGGATAGGGAAGATATATAGATCTTTGTTGTCATTGCATATATTTACACAACAAAACTTTGTTGGAGCAATCGAATGCAGCATTGGAATGGGAAAATTGTTTAGAGATTCTACAGTTTTGGCTTTCTTTGAGTCATTGTACCATATCAGTTATGGGTAAATTGAATTATTGTTGAGCATGAGAAGCATAATATGAGTTATATTCCACCTTATTAAACTTCTGAATCCCTCCTCTGCTCTAAAATGGCTTAATCAGACTCAAATTGAGGTAAAACATGCAGCATTAAAACCTCTGCAGTAAGAGTTAGATTTTCATTGCAATACCACATCATTTATAAAATTCAAAAACTATTTTAGAAAACATACAGAGTGCAAAACACTTTCACATTACTTTGTGCTTGAGTACACTCATGCATGTATTGAAGGTAACACATTAATTTAAGAATCAGATTTTAGATTAGACACTTAGCTGAATACTAATATTCTAAATCGGCCAGATTAAATAAAGACCTAGTTTAGCTAAAGACTCGACCGGGAGGATTAGTTTAAGGAGCTAATTGGAGCACTTAGGATAGCTCCCATATTGCTTATCTTCTGCATTGTTCACAGAGCAGTCTGACTCTGTGAATCAAGCCAATCTGCATTTGAAGAGGTTTACTGTTCGACCTTGATCTAACAGCAAGAGGATGGAGGGTAATGGCATCCTACTTGCACATGATTAAAGGCATCCTTCCTTTATGCCTATAGATCTTTATGTAAAACCAACTATTTACATGCTCTAACAAGCCCCATTGTGTATTTTAGCAAATCCCTAGCTTGCTGACTCATTCACCTGCTGTGTGTTTATCCATTGATGTTTAAGGGACGTCTGTTCACTCTCTAACATTTGAGTTAAATGAATTACCATTGCAGATTTATTATATTTTGTCAGTACACATGTACGGACGCGCACACACACACACGCACACACACACACACGCACACACACACACACACACGCACACACACACACCCACACACACACACACACGGCTGGTAGTGTTGCATTGGGTCCTGGTTGTTATTCCAACAGAGCTTGGTCTCCAGTAGCATCACTAACATACTGGAGACACATGCACTGTAGAATACAGCCAAGCCATGATGATGGGCCCCGCCATGTACGTACACACACGTACACACACGTACACACACACACACACACACACACACACACACACACACACACACACACACACACACACACACACACACACACACACACACACACACACACACACAGAAGTGTAAAACAATACAGGGATGTTGCAATGGCACTGATTAGGGCTGACCTAATACTGTGTGAAGAACAGGAGAAACAGGTGCATCACGGTTCTGCCACTCAGTTAACCAACCTCTCTGTGTGTGTTTGTGTGTGTGTGTGTGTGTGTGTGTGTGTGTTTGAGAAAGAGAAAGAGAGTGAGAGTGAGAGGATGAGAGGTTCTGAGTGAAATCTATTAAACTGAGACATGCCAACAGACCATATTTCATAAATATTTCCGCAGCATGACTTGAGGGAAGTAGATGATGGACAGAAAGAGTGAGAATCAGAAGTTCAGACCTGAAAGAACAAGTACAAAGGCAAGATTTGACAGACTAAACCAGGGGAACCCGGTCCCATAAAGACAGAAAACTGCTCGCTGATGAAATTCACACATTTGAAAGAAAGTTTGAAGAGAGGCCAAGAAACCCAGATACAACAGTAAAGAGCCTCTACTGTCATTAGCTCTTTGATCAGTGTGTGTCCAATCTGTGCTTTGTTGTTACCGTGATCTAATATATCACAGATCTACAGTAAAAATCAATCAAATCAATCATTCATATCACATTTTTTGGTAGTCTCATTAACACTCCATGCCTTAATTAAAGCCTTAGGCCAAATTGCATATGAGCACCTCTGAAACCAATCCAACAACATTGATTTGATGCTATAATATTGGTAATGAATGATGCCAATTCTCATCTACTTCCGTCTAAGACTGTTTTGGCATCTCCAGAGAAAACAGCAGACAGCTGGTCTCATTAATATTACATTTTAATTAAAGAAGAAAAAGACAGAATCAAATAAAGTGAGCACAACAGATAAATAAATCATTGATTCAGCACCCCTATCATTTGCCTATAATGCCTATGCCACTTCTGGCCCTGAAGTAAAGTTAGCTGTCATCACTCCGTAAATCTGTCTATCTGTCTCCCCCGTGAGAAATTCTAAGTAATGACAACAAAACTGTTGCATCCACATGTCACAAGCCTTCCGTGATCACGCACAACCCTGATGCAGACTGAGTAGGGATGCAGTACAATGCTAAGCACCTTGTCTAATTTAATGTCTCTGATTTTCATTAGTTCTCACCAAGGGACTGGCCTCCTCTCAAATGTCAACATCTGCCAATCAGGGCTGTTCTAAATACCAGGGCCACTCACAAACTACTTTATGAAAATGCAATGTGTCATGTATGATAGCACCTTTGTTAGAGACAATGCCACCTGAGCGTGTCTACTTTCTCTTGTTCCAGGAGCACTGCATTGAAGAGCTATTCAAAGCTCAGGGCAGGAAAAAGAAAGAGTGATGGGAGTGCACAGGAGAAAAACACCACTTTCTCATTCACACAAACTCTGGCATGGAGGCCACAATAATGGTCTCCATTCTTCATCCTCACCTTCTTTTTTTCCACAACCTTTCACTCATTTGTATCTGATTCACGCTCTCTCTCTTTGTCGCCCTGTTCTCTCTAATGTTTCTCACAATTCACATTTCACCCCCACCACTTTCCCTCTGTCACTTTGTCACCTGTTTGTCTGTTTCTCCATTTGTCCCTCACATCCCATTATGCCTCTCCCTCTCTCTCTCTCTCTCTCTCTCTGCGCTGCAGGTGTTTGACAGTCATACTGTCGTCATATGGCTGTTGTTCTATTTTAATCTGACTCTTCTGTTCAGGAACAGACACCCACATGCTCTTGCCATTCTCTTGACTACATTTCACTCTTTATTCCTAGTCTTTTTTATCCTACAGTAGGTTTTTACCATGCTCAAACTTTTTCTCTCTCGAGTCTAGCTGTTTTTTCCTCCCCTGCTTTTATCATCTCCTTCCATAGTCCTCACATCTATCTATCTATCTATCTATCTATCTATCTATCTATCTATCTATCTATCTATCTATCTATAGTATCTTACATGTTAAGAAAAGCTCAGACAAGGCAACACGTGTTGCTGCCTAGGAAACTGCCTGCATACTAGACAACCAAATCGCCATGGATACAGATATCACAGTTGCCATGTAGATCACAATGCAGCACTTGATAATGTCACACTGCACAATTCTGTGGTTCTTAATGTGTCTGGCTCCTAAACTATGTTTCTGACACTTTATTTTCAACACGGTTCGGTTCGTGAAATGGTCACGTACACGAACAAGTTCATCTCGTTTTTTTTTTCGTGATGGTCAGCACGTTTTTTATAATACCAACAATTGCATAGCTGAAAGTCCTGTGTTGTTTGACCCATCCACCACCCCAACCAACCTATGCAGATTTTCATACTACTCGCTACCGTAGTCGCTCTTAATGCTACGTCATCTTCTCATTGACAATCGTGCTGTGATCACGAAACATGCTTCCCATTGAAATACATTAGTTTAAAAAAACGTGCTGACCATCACGAATAAAACGAGATAAACGTGTTTGTGTACACAAATCAAATTTCACGAACTGCCATGAGACTGGGTTGTTATTTTACAGGTCTGTGATGTCCTTGTAATTTATTCTGTTCCAAAATAAAATAAAGACATATATTTCAGTTACTTGATTGTGTTGAATTTAAGAGCAGTTTGAATTACCTTGGAGGAACTGCTGCATTTTAAAACCAATTAAATAATTCATCGTTGAATTTGAGACTGAGAGGAAGTTACAGTGAGGAAAATAAGTATTTGAACACCCTGCTATTTTGCAGGTTCTCCCACTTGGAAATCATGGAGGGGTCTGAAATTGTCATCGTAGGTGCATGTCCACTGTGAGAGACATAATCTAAAAAAAATATATCCAGAAATCACAATGTATGATTTTTTAACTATTTATTTGTATGATACAGCTGCAAATAAGTATTTCAACACCTGTCTATCAGCTAGAATTCTGACCCTCAAAGACCTGTTAGTCTGCCTTTAAAATGTCCACCTCCACTCCATTTATTATCCTAAATTAGATGTACCTGTTTGAGGTCGTTAGCTGCATAAAGACACCTGTCCACCCCATACAATCAGTAAGAATCCAACTACTAACATGGCCAAGACCAAAGAGCTGTCCAAAGCAGCTTGGTGAAAAAAGGTCCACTGTTGGAGCAATCATTAGAAAATGGAAGAAGCTAAACATGACTGTCAATCTCCCTCGGACTGGGGCTCCATGCAAGATCTCACCTCGTGGGGTCTCAATGATCCTAAGAAAGGTGAGAAATCAGCCCAGGACTACACGGGAAGAGCTGGTCAATGACCTGAAAAGAGCTGGGACCACCGTTTCCAAGGTTACTGTTGGTAATACACTAAGACGTCATGGTTTGAAATCATGCATGGCACAGAAGGTTCCCCTGCTTAAACCAGCACATGTCAAGGCCCGTCTTAAGTTTGCCAATGGATTGATTGATTTGGATGATCCAGAGGAGTCATGGGAGAAAGTCATGTGGTCAGATGAGACCAAAATAGAACTTTTTGGTCATAATTCCACTAACCGTGTTTGGAGGAAGAAGAATGATGAGTACCATCCCAAGAACACCATCCCTACTGTGAAGCATGGGGGTGGTAGCATCATGCTTTGGGGGTGTTTTTCTGCACATGGGACAGGGCGACTGCACTGTATTAAGGAGAGGATGACCGGGGCCATGTATTGCGAGATTTTGGGGAACAACCTCCTTCCCTCAGTTAGAGCATTGAAGATGGGTCGAGGCTGGGTCTTCCAACATGACAATGACCCGAAGCACACAGCCAGGATAACCAAGGAGTGGCTCTGTAAGAAGCATATCAAGGTTCTGGCGTGGCCTAGCCAGTCTCCAGACCTAAACCCAATAGAGAATCTTTGGAGGGAGCTCAAACTCCGTGTTTCTCAGCGACAGCCCAGAAACCTGACTGATCTAGAGAAGATCTGTGTGGAGGAGTGGGCCAAACTCCCTCCTGCAGTGTGTGCAAACCTGGTGAAAAACTACAGGAAACGTTTGACCTCTGTAATTGCAAACAAAGGCTACTGTACCAAATATTAACATTGATTTTCTCAGGTGTTCAAATAGTTATTTGCAGCTGTATCATACAAATAAATAGTTAAAAAATCATACATTGTGATTTCTGGATTTTTTTTTTTTTTAGATTATGTCTCTCACAGTGGACATGCACCTACGACGACAATTTCAGACCGCTCCATGATTTCCAAGTGGGAGAACCTGCAAAATAGCAGGGTGTTCAAATACTTATTTTCCTCACTGTAGGTGACGTCATTATGGAGCGACAAAGTGGAGATCTGGGTGGATGGATGGATTGGTCAACAAAACATTGGACTTTGGTTGCTGATGGTTTCCTGATCCTGTTTCTGTTATAACCATGATGACAAGGCTGCCCTTACAGTTATTACAGTAATAAGCATAACTTAACAGTTAATCATACAATATTAAATATTAGGTAAATGTTAACAATCGTCTCTTGATAACATCAACTAAGGGTTTACTTGTTAATTAAGGTATTTCCTAATATTACTAGGTGGTTGATAAAGATGTTTGATAGCATGTATGTCTACGGCCCTGACACACCAACCTGATTATCGGCCGTCGGACCGTCTGGCGAGGTCAGTGACTCGAGTCTGTTTGGTGTGTTCCGTGCCCTCGTCCGTCGGAGGAGCCGTCGGCCTTCATTTTGGCCGACCTGACATGCTCAGTCGGAGACAGGGCAGTCAGGACTCACCCGGAAATGGCGAGCGGATGAGCCTCTCAAAATCTGACGAAAATCTTTTAAACTGACCTTTGTCGATCTGAAATGAAGACAGATTCAGCAACTGCATGGCCTATTTCTCGCTTAAAATGTTTTCAGAAACACGTTTCGGTGAACTATTTTAGTAAAAGAGATCGTATTCTGAACAAGCCGCCATGACAGTCTGGCTGTGAATTTCCGGAGAAAAAAGACCCACGTGACGCGTTCGTCCAATCAGCTGCCGGTTTTCATTTTCTGGGAAACAATACAGGGAAGCGCCACCTGCTGCTATGGAGACATATTATGTTTCACGCACGCGCAGAGCGTACGCTCAAGTCGGTGTCGCCTCAGTGTGTTTTGAGGCATTTTTTTGGACCTCGGGGAGCCGACTGATCAGTCCGACTGCGTTTTCTGCCGACGGTCGGCCGTCTGGTTGGTGTGTAACAGCTCAAGGTTCACAGCCAAGCCATCTCATTATGCGAAAACTGTTTTTATTGTTTATTTACAGGTTATGGTTGTCCACATACTTTTGTCCACTATATTTGACCATCCTCCAACGTATGACTTTCCTTTGGAAGAGGGTGAGATCAGTGAAAAGACTCGATAGTCTCCATGCAGAGGTTTGCTTGTTCCTTTGTCTTCATGTAGACATTAACTTAAAGCCCAACCTATATAAATTATTGTGCATGCTATTAGGCATTACTTAACCATAATTGGTCACTTGATTAATGTATAATAATACTTGCTTTCTCAGTCAATGTAGCACACACTGGGGAATTTATTCCTTTAATGGACTAGATGTACCGTCAGCACCGATTGGACATTCACAGTAAAGGTGGCCAATTATAAACATATTGTCAATGATAAACACAAAGTGTTTCTTTATTGGACAAGCAGAAACACAGGAAAGAGAGAGGTGTATTCCTAACGCGCACATGTTGACACACTTGTTATTGTAACCACGGAGCCTTTTGCAACACGTCACTGTGTGAAAGGCTGTGTGCTCGTGTATGTGAGCTCCCACTTCAAAGTGTGCACCTGGGGTAGCTATTGCACATGAATGCGCCAAATTAAAAATGAAAATGTATTGAATTGATTTATAAACACGGTGTGATTAGTTCACCCAAACACACACACACACACACACACACACATGCACACGTGCGCGCGCGCACACACACACACACACACACACACACACACACACACACACACACACACACACACACACAAATATGCACAGGTGCAGCTCAAAAGTATGATGATTGAATATAATATAATGATTGAATAACTAGCAAAAACATGAAATACTAGATGCAAAGAACACACACACACACACACACACACACACACACACACACACACACACACACACACACACACACACACACACACACACACACACACACACACTTTAGCAAGGACATACTGTCCATGGTGAGTGATTTGATTTAAATGTTTTGTTGTACAGTATTGCACTCCCAATGAGATTCAGAGGCTTTGTGTGTGTGTGTGTGTGTGTGTGTGTGTGTGTGTGTGTTTGCACTCTGTGTTTTTGTATGTGTATGTGTGTGCACATTATGCCATTGTTTAGGGGTAGAATACATTTCCTGTTAAAAATTCCAGGATGGACTCCCCTTGGGCTTCCCTGTTTATCTGTTCAGGAACACGCATGCATGCACGCACGCAGGCACGCACGCACGCACACACACACACACACACACACACATTATTGCAGGCCAACACAAAGCCTCAGTCTCCTGATGTTACCTCTAAGTCTCCTTGACATTTCGCTCAGCTCTCCTTTACTTGTCTTCCTCCCTCACTCGCCTCTCCCTCTGTGCCTCCCTCTCCATTTTTTCTACTACTCTGTCATCTCATATCCCTTTATTCACTCCTCTCCTTTCCCATGACCTCTTAAAAAATCTTAGGTCACCTTGAGCAGTGTGTGTGTTTGAATCTGTGGTGGAGTATACACACTGACTGCACAGCTCCAAGCTGAGGGCGGGAATCTCAAGTCTCTGAAATAAAATGCCTTCTGTGATCCTCAAGTGTGAATTCAGAAATATTTCATAAATTAATTTCATACTGTTCTAGGTTTAACCAGAGTTAGTCCCCAAAAGCATTATTCTTTAAAAAGATATGATGCAGAAACTGTTATGGTATCTGAAAAAAACTGAAATAAGAAGCAGGGACATTTGGTGAAATTTGCTACCTGCGTAAACTTTGATTTTAGATAATTCATGAATACTAACACCAAAATCTTTAATATGATTGCACAGCAACTGATGAGTGTAAAGCTGTGTTTGAGGGGTTGTTGACGGGAAATGTTCACGGGAAGGATGGGGGAGTCGAGCGGGTCTTTCCTGTTCATATGACTCATCAATTTTTGCTACGCTCCTGTATGCTTGTGCGTGTGTCCTGCTGGATGAAAGCATAGGATAAAGAGAGAAACTGAAAACTGATGGGTTGGATGGATTCAGGTGTGAACATGTTAGTGAGAGAGAATGGGTAAGTAGTAAACTGAGGTGTTGACACATTGACTATCATTGTTCTCACCAGGGGACAAAGTTAACCCTTCACTACAACACCTCATCTTTTAATGATCAAAAAAGATTATGATCAGTTCTTCAGCAAAGCGTGTAGCTTTAATATAATTCTTTCCTTTAAAAATCCATCCATTTTTTAAACTGCTTCTCTTACGCAAAGCTGCACTGGATGAGAGGCAGCATGTACACTGGACAGGGCCAACTAACACATAAACATACACAATGATACCTACAGGCAATTCGGTAGAGCTAAAACAGTTTGCCAATTCATTTATTAAAATTAATCTGTAGTTATTTTGATATTTGATAAATCATTTCATTCATTTGTTTAAGCAGGAATGTCACACATTCTCTGGTTCCAGTTTCTGTAGTAATATGAATGACCTCTTTCACACTGTCACATTGTTTTCACATTGGTATTTGATACTTTGTTATACAAATATTGGTTATAGTCACTTTAAGTTTTTGTCTGCTGGTCGTACAAAACAAAAATGCAATAACGTGTCACAACTTTGTCAATGTATGCTTCAAGTGACTATCTTCAAATAAAGTGCACCATTATTTGATGTATTGGTATTACTAAATTGTGTCCCCTTTTGCAGTCCTGATACAAACAGACAAAATGTTGCAAAAGTAAGTAAATCCACAAATGCACCAAACATACTCATAATACAGCAACACTCCTGGCACTGAACAACTAACTAATGAAATACCCGATGCACTTTCAGTTGGCAAAGAGTTTGATTCAGGACAACAATTATAACCCTGATATAATGAACATAATATGGAACAAGCCCAGAAACAGTAATTACAAGCTAGCAAGATGGGTCTATTAATTAAAGTGAGCTAATTAGTTGCCTTTGGTTAATTAAACAATGTCTGCGACATCTTAGAATACAGATAATTCAAAGAAAAAACTACTTGTACTGCTGAATCCTTAAGGGGCGAGGGGGGAGGTATTAGGTGTTTTTGTGTCCTTAACAAAGTCCTGTTTACCCAGCATTGTTTCCACTGTCAAGAGTTCTCACACTCAGTCGCACAAGTCAGTAGCACGGGGGCTCAATAGTTACCACTTTGAATATTCTTTGTATTTGTGTGGATTTTGGATTCCTGCCACAGTGAAATACTAGCAGACCAGGTACACTAGAAACTCTAAACTGACTACAGGTGAGAATTTGTTTCTCTCTCTGTGTTTTCACCCTGCGATGGACAGGCAACCTGTCCAGGTTTTTGTTTTTTTTGCTCATGCTTTTATCTCATCATGTCAGGTCTTTGGTGTTGGCTTGTTTTCCTGCATCAGTCAGTCTACAATGACCTGGCTGCAGCTGTTACAGGATGCTGCTGCCAGGGTTTTGACAAACACTCTTGCAGGTCCCACATCACCCCGTGACTGGCCTCATTTCATAGGCTCCCAGTGAAATACAGATTTGATTTCAATATCTTTTTCATTTCACACAAAGTAACATGTTCAGGCTTTGAGATACATCTACAGAGTTATTGAGTCGATTTTGAATTCATTATTCACCAGCTGCTGTTTGAGGTTAAAAGATGAACTGCTGCCAATAATTACACAAAACAGTATTCTGTTTCATTAAACCTTTGTCCTTCACAGTCCATTATGTTTTCCACATTGAGCGTAGTTGCCAACTGCCATTAGTACTGGCAACAATGTTGCCAATCTCCTGCTGCCCTCATCTTTCATGAAAAGAAGAAGAAGAAGAAGAAGAAGAAGAAGAAGAAGAAGAATAAGAAGAAGAAGAAGAAGAAGAAGAAGAAGAAGAAGAAGAAGAAAGGAAAAAAAGGAGAAAAGGAGGATGGGTTCATGGAAAGTGAAGGTATGTGATCAAGATACTGTATGTGAGGAGGAAGAGGAGGGGACAGCAGACCTATTTCTAATGAGGCTAATTGTGCGCAACCTCGCCTCCTGAATGAATCTCATCTCCCCCACCTGCCAGTTAGGATGGGTTAAATAATCAGCGTCACACAAACACGTCCCCTTAGGTGTCACATGTCAGTACTGACCCTATTGGTGCTAACTAAATTCACTGACAGACCTGTCGTACCACTACCAGCTTGAGGAGTAATGTACTGTAGCTGAACCAAGTGTTTGTTAAACCGAAAGGAAGATATGCGTCTGCTTTGTTAAGTCTGTCACATGTTTGGTTCAAATGTGAGTAGAAACCAGGAGACGCTTGACAAACTGTAAATCTGACATTTAAATGTATTCTGCTGACTGAACGGAAAAAGCTAAATGGAAATGAATTGAAACACACACACACACACACACACACACACACACACACACACACACACACACACACACACACACACACACACGCACACACACACACACACAAGTGCGTGGCACTATCTTTGTGGGGACCCGTCATTGACATAATGCGTTCCCTAGCCCCTTACCCTAACCTTAACCATCACAACTAAATGCCTAACCTTAACCATTACCCTCAACCTAACCATAAGCTAATTCTAGCATTTTGGCCCCACAAAGCTGTCCGGACCCCACAATTATACTGTATTCCCGGTTTTTAGACCCCACGAATATAGTTAAACAAGAACACACACACACACACACACTGAGGCACAAACCCCCTGGTGAGTTCCATTTAGCTGATTGGACAAGAAGTGATTGATAGGGAGTTTAGTGATGGATGGAAGCTACTTCACACACATGCACGCACGCAAGCATGCACGCATGCACACACGCACACACTCACGCACGCACACACAAACACACAAACACACACACATCTCATGTATCTTGCCCAAGGCAGGCTTATCAGGGACTTCCAGAAGTCTACTTTGAATTTCAAAATAACTACATCTCCTGTGGGTGTGTGTATGTGTGGTTAGCAGCAATATTGTGTTAAATACAAGTTTAATTCAAATAAGACATACAAAATGTATGTTGACATCAGCACAAACGCACATTTTATAACATAACCCCTGCACTCATACAATGTGTACATTTCCAAAACATTTGACCTGGTAAATGCCGGAAAGTCACATGTTTGTCCAAACCATTAGGCTGCTGAAATTGCATTTTCACATTTTTGACAACGGTGACAAAGAAGGCGCCACTTCTGCTGCTAGAAAACAAACATACATTAATTTATTTTTCAAAGCTGCTTTAGCATTAACAATGTAATACTGAGCATACCAGCAGCGGGCACAGGTGTGTCACAAAACAAGAACTGCAGCTGTTTATCATATCCCTGTATGTGTGTTTGTGTGTGTATGTGTGTTGGTGTAAATCTCTCTGTATGCTCCTATGCTCCTCACACAAACACTGTAAAGGCCCACATGCATAATTTGAAACAACAAAATAGGAAAGAAGTGAAAGAAAGCAATCTGTGTTCTCAAAGAAAAAGCACACCGCAATGCAGATAGCACACACATGCATTCTGTGCATGATGGGACAATGTGACACTTGAGTCCTAACCCTATCTGAATCTTTACCTCCACTGTAATCAATTTACCAATGAGACTGATTGAAGTCAATAATGTAGCAGAGAGCAGGGAGAGCAGAATTATTAAAAGGAAAAGGAAAGGGACAGAGCGAGAGAAACACAGGGAGAGGTGGGAGAGGAAAAGACAAAAGAGAGGAAGCTACAGTAGAGAGATTAGCTTTAAACTGGATTTGCTTGAGATAGCAGGAAGTAGCGTTAGGACCAAAGTGACCTTATCAACTTCCATCATCCATCCATCCATCTTCGTCCGCTTATCCGGTATCGGGTCGCGGGGGTAGCAGCTCCAGCAGGGTACCCCAAACTTCCCTTTCCCGAGCCACATTTACCAGCTCTGACTGGGGGATCCCGAGGCGTTCCCAGGCGAGGTTAGAGATATAATCCCTCCACCTAGTCCTGGGTCTTCCCCGAGGCCTCCTCCCAGCTGGACGTGCCTGGAACACCTCCCTAGGGAGGCGTCCAGGGGGCATCCTTACCAGATGCCCGAACCACCTCAACTGGCTCCTTTCAATGCAAAGGAGCAGCGGCTCTACTCTGAGCTCCTCACGGATGACTGAGCTTCTCACCCTATCGCTAAGGGAGACGCCAGCCACCCTCCTGAGGAAACCCATTTTGGCCGCTTGTACCCTGGATCTTGTTCTTTCGGTCATGACCCAGCCTTCATGACCATAGGTGAGGGTAGGAAGGAAAACTGACCAGTAGATTGAGAGCTTTGCCTTCTGGCTCAGCTCTCTTTTCGTCACAACGGTGCGATAAATTGAATGCAATACCGCACCCGCTGCGCCGATTCTCCGGCCAATCTCCTGCTCCATTGTCCCCTCACTCGCGAACAAGACCCCAAGGTACTTGAACTCCTTCACTTGGGGTAAGGACTCATTCCCTACCTGGAGAAGGCACTCCATCGGTTTCCTGCTGAGAACCATGGCCTCCGATTTAGAGGTGCTGATCCTCATCCCAGCCGCTTCACACTTGGCTGCGAACCGATCCAGTGAGTGCTGAAGGTCACAGGCCGATGATGCCATCAGGACCACATCATCTGCAAAAAGCAGCGATGAGATCCCCAGCCCAGCGAACTGCAACCCCCCTCCACCCCGACTACGCCTCGATATCCTGTCCATAAATACTACGAACAGAATTGGTGACAAAGCGCAGCCCTGGCGGAGGCCAACTTTCACTTGAAACGAGTCCGACTTACTGCCGAGAACCCGGACACAGCTCTCGCTTTGGTCGTACAGAGATTGGATGGCCCTGAGAAGGGACCCCCTCACCCCATACTCCCCCAGCACCTCCCACAGTATCTCCCGGGGTACCCGGTCATACGCCTTCTCCAGATCCACAAAGCACATGTAGACCGGTTGGGCATACTCCCAGGCTCCCTCCAGGATCCTTGCGAGAGTAAAGAGCTGGTCCGTTGTTCCACGACCAGGACGGAATCCGCATTGTTCCTCTTCAACCTGAGGTTCGACTATCGACCGAACCCTCCTTTCCAGCACCTTGGAGTAGACTTTACCGGGGAGGCTGAGAAGTGTGATACCCCTGTAATTGGCACACACCCTCTGGTCCCCCTTTTTGAAAAGGGGAACCACCACCCCGGTCTGCCACTCCTTAGGCACCGTCCCAGACTTCCACGCAATGTTGAAGAGGCGTGTCAACCAAGACAACCCCTCCACACCCAGAGCTTTAAGCATTTCCGGACGGATCTCATCAATCCCTGGAGCTTTGCCACTGTGGAGTTGTTTAACCACCTCAGCAACTTCCACCAGGGAAATTGACGACAATCCCCCATCATCCTCCAGCTCTGCCTCTACCATAGAGGGCGTATTAGTCGGATTTAGGAGTTCCTCAAAGTGCTCCTTCCACCGCCCTATTACCTCCTCAGTTGAGGTCAACAGCGTCCCATCCTTACTGTACACAGCTTGGATGGTTCCCCGCTTCCCCCTCCTGAGGTGGCGAACGGTTTTCCAGAAGCACCTTGGTGCCGACCGAAAGTCCTTCTCCATGTCTTCTCCGAACTTCTCCCACACCCGCTGCTTTGCCTCTTTCACGGCAGAGGCTGCAGCCCTTCGGGCCCTTCGGTACCTTGCAACTGCCTCCGGAGCCCTCCGGGATAACATATCCCGGAAAGACTCCTTCTTCAGTCGGACGGCTTCCCTGACCACCGGTGTCCACCACGGTGTTCGTGGGTTACCGCCCCTTGAGGCACCTAAGACCACAGCTCTTCGCCGCAGCTTCAGCAATGGAAACTTTGAACATTGTCCACTCGGGTTCAATGCCCCCAGCCTCCACAGGGATGCACGAAAAGCTCCGCCGGAGGTGTGAGTTGAAAGTCTGTCGGACAGGGGCCTCCTCCAGACGTTCCCAATTTACCCGCACTACCCGTTTGGGCTTACCAGGTCTGTCCAGAGTCTTCCCCCACCCTCTGACCCAACTCACCACCAGATGGTGATCGGTTGACAGCTCCGCCCCTCTCTTCACCCGAGTGTCCAAAACATACGGCCTCAGATCAGATGAAACGATTATAAAATCGATCATTGACCTTTGGCCTAGGGTGCTCTGGTACCAGGTACACTTATGAGCATCCCTATGTTCGAACATGGTGTTCGTTATAGACAATCCATGACTAGCACAGAAGTCCAACAACAAACAACCACTCTAGATCAGGGAGGCCGTTCCTCCCAATCACGCCTCTCCATGTGTCTCCATCATTGCCCACGTGCGCGTTGAAGTCCCCCAGCAGAACGATGGAGTCTCCCACTGGAGCCCCATACAGGACTCCATTCAAGGTCTCCAAGAAGGCTGAATACTCCGAACTCTTGTTTGGTGCATATGCACAAACAAGAGTCAGAGTTTTCCCCCCCACCAGCCGCAGGCGTAGGGAGGCGACCCTCTCGTCCACCGGGGTAAACTCCAACATAGCGGCGCTCAACCGGGGGCTTGTGAGTATCCCCACACCCGCCCGGCGCCTCACACCCTGGGCAACTCCGGAGAAGAAAAGAGTCCAACCCCTATCCAGGAGTACGGTTCCAGAACCGAGACTGTGCGTAGAGGTAAGCCCCACCAGATCTAACCGGTAGCGCTCCACCTCCTGCACCAGTTCCGGTTCCTTCCCCCACAGAGAGGTGACATTCCACGTCCCCAGAGCCAGCGTCTGCTGCCCGGGTCTGGTCCGTCGAGGCCCCTGACCTTCACTGCCACCCATGTGGCAATGCACCCGACCCCAGCGGTTCCTCCCACAGGTGGTGGGCCCATGGGCTGGAGAGACGGATGCCACGTAGCTTTTTCGGGCTGTGCCCGACCGGGCTCCGTGGCAAACCCGGCCACCAGACGCTCGCCAACGAGCC